>PVIA01001092.1:0-285256 GCA_004024845.1 Tonatia bakeri | reverse complement strand
GGGGTGGGTTTGGGGGCAAGATCGCAGAGGAGAGGGGCCCCGGTCACCACCTCGAGTCAGGGGCCCATGCTGTCACCTGCCTCGTCTCTGTGGGGCTGACCTCAGTCACTTCCTGAAGCATGTTAGCCAGGCGTCCCCTGTCCCTTCCTAGCTGTCCACTTCACAGGGAAGCTACCACGCCCTGGGCCCGGGCAGAGTGGGGCATTGGGCGCCACGCCCCAGAGCGTGGAGCATCTTCTCACAGCACCCTTCTGCGAAGGGACCCATCCTCCCCACCACGGCTTCCCGTGTCCCACCACCTATTTCCACAGGTGTGGACTCGTGAGTATTCACGATCTCCTTTGAGGCACAATCCAAAGTGACTATTTCCTTGATTCCAGCGTGGGCTGGCTGCACCCTGCGTCCCTTCCATGTCCCCACTGTCCTGCTCCCGCTGTTCTTTCCTTCACCGCCTGGCCCCTCGAGGAACTTTTCCTGCCCGGCGCCAGAGTGGCCATGTCCCCCGGAGCCCTGGTCCTCCAGTGGCGGGAGGTGGTAGAGACCAAGGCCCAGGTGTAGGGGGGCTCGCTGCCCTGGGGGTGCTGCCTCCAGGCCCGGGGCTCTGGAGCGAGGAGGCGTGTGCGCCCTAACCCGCGTGATGCACACGGACGGACAGAGGCTTCTATTTGCAGCCTGCTGTGTGACGCTCAGTGCAGTGTCTGCAGCTCGGACCCTGCACCACCCGGATTATTCTAGCCCCCCCCCACCCCACCCTATATCTGTCATTCGCACTCCAACAAACCTGGCTGCCACCTCGGTCACCTGCTCCTTTCCAGGGCCCTGGGACAGCAGCACCTCTGCCATGAGCCTTTGGCCCCGGGAAATAGCCGTACCCACCACATATGGAAGCTCACCCCACTCAGCTCCTGCCACCTCCCTGCACACAGACCCCAAAGCCACCGGGCCAGTGCCTGCCCCTCTGCCCGTCTGTGCCCCAGGCAGGCCGTTCCATTCCACAGCCTGCGCTCTGTCCTGGGGTTCTGCCGCCTCCGGAGTCATCGTCATGCTGGCTCACGTCCCCCAAGCTGGAAGGCGCGGAGGTTTCTGGCATGAGCCCGGTGTCCTGCTCCACCGGGACGTGTCACACACAGTGAGTGGCTTCACCACTCGGGCTCCCCCGGGGGAACCCAGGCCACCACCACTCCGCAGACCACCCCCACAGCTCTGCCTCTTCCAGAACGACCCACAAACAGACACGGCAGCACACAGTCATTCCTCTTCCCGAGTGAGCTGCTCTCGCCTGGCCGAGGGCCTTGATGACTTACCCGCCCCCGTCTGTGGCTCAGCAGCTGCCTTCTCCTTATAGCTGAGTGCATCCCACCGCCTGCTCTCCATCCCCCTGCCGAAGGGCATCTCAGTGGCTTCCAGTTTTCAACAACAGTGGATACACTACCAGTGTCCTATGCTGGCTCTGAGGTGGACGTATGTTTTCAAGTGAGCGGCCTAAGCCCCAGGGGCATGGTCGCTGGATAATGTCCAGCCTTGTGAACGCTGGCCCCATGGGCAGGCTTTTTCGGCCCTACTGTGTGCAAGCACCACGCTGCACCGGCCTTGAGTCACAGACTCCAGAGCCAGCCCCTTGAGTTAGGTCAGGGCCACCAGGGATCGAGACAGGGCCTGAGGCTCAGGGTCAAGGACAGCTGTCCCCCACCTTCCTGCCCTAGTGGGGCAGCCAGTCCCTTGGTGGGGAGCTGGGCCTGTTTGTCCAGCGAAAGAATGAGTGAATGAATGAGTGAATGAATGAATGAATGAGTGAATGAATGGACTGTCCCCTCTCCATGATTTCCACTTACCCCCACGGGCAGTTCTGACCTGCCCTTGGGCTTCCACCTTCAAGGGCACAACCACCTTCCTGGGCCCCTTCCCGACTCACCCCCAGGGCCCCAGGCCCTGAAGCCCAGGCCAGAGGTGAGCTCCCGGCCAAAGCTCTGAGGGTCTGGCCTCACCGCCCACCCCCAGCCCAGGTCCCTGAGTGAAGGCCCCCCCACTCCCTTGCACCAGAATGAAGCGGGAAGTGGTGACTTCAGAGCATTTTCTGGTCAACCAGAGCCTCATACGCCTTCCTCAGTAGGTCCCTGGGACGTGGGACTTCTGCCCTTGTGGGAACAGGGAAACTGAGGCCCAGAGAGGACAGGACTCGCACCAAGAAGAAAGGCCAAGCACACAATAGGACTGCAGGGCCCACTCCTGGTGTTTTCATAAAGCCCAGGGCCGGCTGCCCCTCCATAGACCTTCTGATTTCATGGGCCGGGGATGGCCTGGGGGCCAGGGTCCCTAAAGCTTCCGGTAAATCTCACATCCACGGAGTCAGCCCCCCTGCAGCAGGCTGCAGGGGCACCACAGGTGGGAAGGGACAGGACAGGATCCAGGTGGCCTTTCCCTCAGTGACACCAGAAGGGGGCAGTGCCGTCTCGCACCTGGCGCACCTGGAGCCAGGGCTTCCGTTCCGAGGGACCCAAGGCAGCCTCGACGGTCTGGGGTTCCTGTGCGTGTCTGTCAAAACCAAGGGGTTGGGGGCCAGGCTGGTCCTGCCCCTGGGCCCACCTTCAGCCCCCGGACTCCTCCCAGGGGTCTGCAGACAGGGTGCCTCCCGGGGCTGGGGCTGCTCCCAGCCTCCTGAGGCCACTCTCTGGGCATCTTCATACAAGGTGCCGTGGCGGGAGGGCGGGGGGTGGAAATGTTAAACGGACACTCTGCTCTGACACTTGGAGTCCAAGATGTCACCAGCGGCTGGACACCCCCTAGGGACAAGGACTGGCCACTGTCCTTGGGCTCTGTCCTGGGCCACCTGGAATGTGCCATACTGGCCTCACCCCTGTCCTGGCCAGGGTCAGTCTATAATGCCACTGGGGAGCCCCAAGTGTGGGGACAGATGGGCCCGCTGGGGCATTAAGGGGCTGGGGGCTGAAATCCTCACATAGGCCCCTCCCACCTGAGGTCCCCACAAATCCTTTGACTACTTCCACTGGGTCCCTGTCCCTGTGGGTGCCGCTGCCCCTTGGGCCCTGCAGTGGTGTCCACTCCTCTGACCTTTACGACCTCTGCCTGGTCCCAGGGCCTCTCCCCAAGACGCCCCCCCATTGGCCACACATGCCCCTCCTGCCTGCTGGACGGCAGCGCCAGCCCTTTCGCAGCACCGGGCTCCCTGCCCCGGCACCAGGCCCGGTCCAGGGTGGGCACTCGGCAGCCTCCCGCCCAGAAACCCCGGCCCACCCCCAGCTCGGTCACGGACCCCATGCCCTGCTTACGCCACTGTCAGCATCTGCTCCTGCTGCTGAGAAACTTGTCAGCATCTGCTCCTGCTGCTGAGAAACTTGTCAGCTCAGCATCTCTGGTCCAGGGTGGCTGTCCTGGGCAGGCATTGCTATGGCGACTGGAGGCAGTGGAGCATCTGCTCCCCAGGGAAGCTCAGCACAGCCCCTTGTGCCACGCTCCCCAGTAAGTGCACCACCCAGGTGTACCCCCTGGGGTTGTCTTGGTCACTGCCCTGCCCCGCCCTGCCCCTAACAGTCAGGCGTCCCTCACCCGGGGGCCTCCACAGGGCTTCTCAGGAGGTCCGGACCCAGTCCTCCCCGCACTGGTGTGTGTGTTTGTGGGTGGCTCAACTGCCCTCCTGCCCCCAGCCCTAGCCACCCTGCAGCCCTCCCAGCCCTGCCAGCTGTCCCCCCACTGGGCTCACTGGCCTACTCCACAGCGGCCATGCCCAGTGCTGGTGGGGCCTGCGTGGGGAGTGGGACCACCGGGGACCAGGGTCCCACGCGGTGCGCCCGGCAGAGAGTTTGGGCATGTGGGAGGCGAAATGAGGCCCCTCAGCCAGGAGGAAACCCCCAACCCTCCAGGGCCCCCGGGAAGGCGTCCAGGGCTTGTACGTGAGATTCCATGATGGGAATGCAGAGCAGGCCAGTCCCAGCAAGGCCAGGAGGCCCGTGGGGGGGAGCAGGGCTGGCGCCCCCATAAGGCTCGCTCCTGGCCCCCGTGGCTCCCACGGCCAACCTGGTGCTGGGGGTCCCGGCCAGGTCCTGCTGGGCGAGTCCAGAGCTTGGATGGTGGCAGGGGGATATGAAGCCGCCACAGCCCGGCAATCAGCACTGGACCTGGCTGCCGGTCTCACAGAGACAGCAGTCGCTGCCGCGGCTCCAGAGCCCCTCTGGTGCTTGTCACCCAGCCGTCGGAGGCCCAAGAGCAGCACCAGCGTGCACCGCTGGGGGCGGGGAGGCCCCAGTTCCACCCACCACGGGAGGCCTGAGAGGCCCCTCTGTCCCCACTGCTCCCAAACCAAGCACCTGCTAGGCACCGGGTCGGGGGGGCGGGGAGCGCATGGGAGTGGTGTGAGTGCACCTGTCTTGCAGGGAGTGTGCATGCCCACCTGTGCATGTGAGTGTGCACGCATGAGCCCGTTCCTGGGACACACCAGGGAGTCCCTGCCTGATGGGCTGCTACCCGCCCCCAGCTGCAAGTGGCTTTCACACTCAGCAGTCTGTCTGAGACCCCCGCCCTCCACAACCCCACCCCAGCTGCCCGGGGCCTCCCCCGAGGGTGAGGACAACGTGGGGACAGAGAGCACTTGTCAGGCGGGACAGGGCAGATGGGTGCCATGCAGGCCATTAGGGGACCTGGTTCACTTTGTGCCGCTGTGAGCGGCCTGCCCACCCGGCCAGCCAGCGTGGACGCCTCATCCAGGGCTGCCTGGGGCCGGGCAGGTGGCCACACGAGCATTGTGCCAGGGCTGGCCAGCTCTGGAGGTCACTACATGGGCCCTGGAGCCCAGAGAGGGTTTGGCAGGAGGGCTGCGGGACACAGCGGGCCAGTCCGGAAGCAGCCCCGGGAGGCCTAGTGTGGGGTCCTGGTGATGCGCCTTGTCCGGACCCGGCCCTCGTGGGGTCGGGGACAGCAGGCAGCCCACCTCGCCCCCTTGCACTGCCAACTTCCACACGCGCACACAAAACCTCGGCAGAACAAATGAGGCCCGGATGGTGATGCTGTGGTTTTAAACGCTCATGTTTTGTTTCTCCGCTCGCGGTTTTCTCTCCCGTTCATGACTCGCAGACCGCTGCTCATCGCCCGGCCCACGGCCAGTGCCCAGGACCAGTCACACCAGGATGGCATTTACAGTCGGAGTTTGGGGAGGCGGCAGCAGCAGGGACACAGCCTGAAAGCAAGCTCCCCATGCTCGCGGCGGTGCCACCATGCCTGTGCTGCATGGGGACCCCTGGCTGTACTCCGCTCCGGTCCCGGCTGGTCCCCGAGAGCACTGGCCTTGCACTGAAGTAGAAACAGAACGAGCCCCCCCCCCCATCTCATCCAAGTATACATGACGGATAAAATTACATTTGTACAAAAATAGATTTTTTTACCTTTCCCGATGCTTTAGACATTTCTCTTATCTTTACTCTCTGTATCTGTCACCTCCGAAGCGCTAGCTACGCGTCCCTGCTAAGGCTAAGGGTGGGGACCGCCTGAAGCCGTTTGCTCCAAAGCATCTTAAAATAGATGCGGCTCCTCGCCTCGAGATAAGTCATTCAAACCCGATTCACCAAAGGAGGGGTCCTTATGTACTTGCTCACGTGAAGCAAATTTATAGGAAAAGGGGGGGAAAGTCTCGATTAAAAATGAGCAGGAAACGCCGGAAGCCGCACGTGCGGCCTGTGGGTGGTGCGCAGCCCCAGGCAGACCCTTCGTGCGGTGCACACACACGCCTTGCACCGCACTCCCGCGCGGGCAGGGCCCGGGCCCCCCGCCCGAGCTCCATGATGGGGGCACCACCAGCTGGTGACCCCCGGGCACCGCACAGGAGGGGCCCGGCCTGGCCCTCTGCACCAGCCCGAATCCCCTGGGGCATGCCGAGACTTGGGAAGCCCAGGGGCTGGGTTTTCGAGGTGACGCCGTCTTCCAGGTGGCTAAGGGCTGACAGGAGGCCACATCGGCGAGTGTCCGAGCAGGCCAGCTTCCAAGGGGTGAGGGGTGGGGCAGGCCAGCTTTGCCAACACCTTCCAAACACAGGATTCGGCCACATCTCTGATTCCCAGCCACGGCTGCGGGAGCCCCGTCAGATGTCAGTGAGGGGTGGAGACACTGCCAAGGAGCTGGCCGGGGGCCCAGGGAGAGTCCGGCCGGGCCAAGGCGGGAGCTGGCACCAGGTGGCTAACGAGCTGACGTTAGTGCTATCTTTAGAAAATTAAAGATTGTCCCACCAATACAATAATGATTACAAAAAAATCACCTTAATTGAACCAGATTGATAACACTACAGGAGATCTGGTTAAATAAGAATTCTACCTCTCTACTGAGTAATGTGCCCCTTCCCAGGTCTCACTGGTCCAAACAGAACTGCGTGTAGGGTGACGGTGACAGGGGACGGGTGAAGACAGAAGGACGGCCCGGGAGCCTGGACGCTGGTGGAGGCGGGGCGTGGCTTTGGGTGGAGGCAGGGGGGGCCCTCCCTCCCTGATGGACTGCCAGCAGGGCCGGTGACCATGACGTTCCCGGGAAGCTGACCCCTAACCAAGGACCCACACCTGGGTTTTCTCCGGAGTCACCCACAAGGCCCAGGGGAGGGGGGGCCAGGCGTGGGCAGTGGGGTGCATCTGGCTGCAGAAGGCACCAGGGTGTTGGGGGGTAGTTTAAATCCCCTCTGCTGGGGGGCCCTGAAGGGAACAGCTCGAGAATGCTGGCCTCACTGCCTGTCACGACCGTGCCCCAGAGGCTGCCAAGACTCCCGGGGACAGCGTGAGAGGGCAGTGGGGCAGGCCCTGGCCCGCCTCCCCTGTGGAGGCCGGCCTCTTCCCTGCCAGGGGCACCTCATGCCCTCTGGGGACAAAGACTTTGGGGTCGGCAACCCCCCCACACCCACCCCATCCAGAGCTGCTGGTGGGGGCGGCAGGAGGGAGGCCACCAGTGCAGAACATGCCCCCGGGGCTCAGCAGACAGGACACCACCCGCACCCCCACATCCGGCCCCCTCAGGGCTGGTGGGTGTGCGTGGAAGAGGCAGACCAAGGGGAGGGACTACGGTGCCAGAGGCCAGTTTAACCTGCAGCGGGGGTGCAATAGGGCTCCTGCCGGAGGCTCCACCCCCCAACCACAGCCTGCCAGCTGTTTCCGAGGGGTAGTGAGCCCAGCTCCGCGTTCCCAGAGTCTGGTGTACAGAGCAGCCCCCCGAAAGGGGGCTTCTCCCTTCTCCAGGCTGCAGCTCCCCAGGGTCTCTGCAAGTGGGCACAGCAGGAGGGACCCAGTCTGGGAGAGCAGCCCACCTCCCCGGCACCCATGGGCCTCCTGGGGGCCGTCTCCGCCAAGAGAGGGCAGCGGAGGCGCGTGGGCACGGCTTCCAGAGCAGGGGGCAGCCTCGGAACCCAAACCCAGGAGGGGGCATCTGAGGCCCAGCAGAGGCCAGGCCAGCGCCGTGGGGGGGTCACCCTGGGTCGGATGGAACCCGGAGGGGCGGAGGGCAGGGGTGACATAAGAAGTGGAAACGAAGACAATGGGAAGAGAAAACTTGGGGGGGGGGGGCGACCGTAGTCCCTACAGCCGTGAGGTGGCCCCAAACCTGGCACAGCAGGTGGCTCCTGCTGGGACTGGCTGGGGCAGAGCTGTGAGTGATCTTTGGAAAAGGGGCTGCTGGCCCTCCACTGTGTGGTGAGAGAAGCCTGCTGGCCCCAGAGCCCCTTGGCTTCCCAGGCAGTGGGGGGTCCTCTGGGACAAAACACCAACCCCTCGCCCGTCCCCACAAACCCCGATCTTGGGTGGGGCCCAGCTGGTGGGGGGCAGGGGACTCAGCACTCCTAACAGGAGAGCCACAGGGGAGGCTGGGAAACCGAGGACAATGGTGACCCACACGAAGCTGCCCTTCTGGCCTGCCGCTCCAGAGTCCCGGGGGCCAGACACCCCCTAGTTGCAGCTCCGGGGAAGGGACCTGAACGGTCCTGGGACCGGACGGGCCTGGCTGGGGTCACACCAGTCCTTGCCATTCTGGCTGCCGCCCTGGGAAGCCACTCCCTGCTGGATCCAAAGACAAGCAGTATTGAAAATAACGAGGGTGGCAACATCTCTCTTAGGCTTAGCAGTGACAGGCTGCGCCCCCGAGTCCAAAGAGGCCAGGCAGAAGAGGGGCAGGGATGGGCTCGCCGAGGACAGCAGCTGGCGGCCAGGCAAGCGCCGGGGCCTAAGTCATTTGGTGGGGGGCCTCCAGCATCTCCATGAGGAAGGTGTCGATGGGCGTGTCCCCGATGAGCTTGAAGAAGAACAGGTGCTCCAGGCACTTGAGGCCGATGGAGCGCAGGGCCGGCAGGCGGAGCAGCAGCTTGGCGAACCTGCGGGAGCCGGGGGTGAGCGGGGCAGCGGCCCTGCCCCTTCCCCTGCCCCGGGCCCAGCTGCCTTCGGGGCACCGGGCAGAGTCCCTTCCCGACCCCCCACACCTGAAGGAGCCCTGCCCGTGCCGAGCCTTAGAGGAGGCCCTCGGGCAGTGGGGACGGAGCCTGGGCCTGGAGACGGGCCCAGGGTGGGCACGGAGACCCCGAGAGAAGGCCCAAGGGCGGCCATCTGGCACGAAGGGCCCATGGCAAGGCGGTGGCCAGGCGGGGGGCAGGCTGCCGAGGGCTTTGTGGGGAAGCCGACATGCACGGGCCATCTCCACGGGCGACGGGGAGCCACAGCAGGACTGCACCCAGGGGAGAGAGCGGGTGGTCAGCGGGACCTCTGGCTGCAGCGGGGAGGCCGAAGGTGGAGCTGGGGAGAGGCCGGGGCCCAAGCAAACCCCACCCCGCACCCCCACGCCAGGCCAGCCCTCCCCCTGAAATGGCTCTGCCGGAGCTGGGCCCACACCCGAACACCCCTCAGGCCCTGCCCTAGAAGGGCAAATGTAGGCTCGGCCAGCGGGCCGATGACCCTTCTAGGCATGCCCCCGTCCACCCCAGGCCCGTCCACGTGCTGTCCGGGCCCCTCCACTCAGACCCTCAAGGGGCTGCAGGGCCTCACGGTTTGCCAACAATGCCTGTGTTCGGGGGGGGCGGGTAAAAGCCCTGTGGTTGGCTGCCACGCAACCCGCATTTTCTAGGCAAAAACGCAGCCGCCAGCCTGGACGGGGGCCAGAGCTCAAGTCGTTTCTGCTGAGCTGGCGTGGTGGCCGAGGCGGGGAGCCAGGAAAAACAAGCCGGCCTGCCACTCCAGCCCGGCCCCAGCCCTCCATCCGGGAAGTTTCACTTTAAAACAAACCAGATGAGCGCCCGGCAGCTTGCTGCCATTAACCGTGTGCACGCCGGTCTGTGTGCACCGGGGGTTGGGGGGGGGGGCCAGGGGGAGGCCACTGTCCTGGGCCCCCGCCAGGAGGTGCCCCTCTCCAGGGACAGGGTGCAGTCGTTGAGACGGCTCCCTCCTCCTGACACGCACTGGCCCGGCCCAGCCAGGCGGTGAGAGGAAGGCTCTGCTCTGGGCCCACTCGCCTATCTGTTCTACGTGTGCATACAAAGCACCTACTATGCACTGACACCCATCTCCGCTGGGCTGAGCGTCGAGGCCCTGCTCCACTGGTGCCCTTGGGGGTGGGGGAAGCACAACCTACTTTGCCCCCTTGACAAAGACAAGCACCTACTGTGTGCCAACACAGGGCCCTTCTTTCCAGTGGGGCTACAGGAAAGTACACAAGTGTGTTTGCACTAGGGCCCAGAGAGTGCCCGTCCTCACTCAGGCACGCCAGGAAGGCACCACCTTCTTTGCACACGGAAGGGCCTGAAGGGCTGGCCAGCGGCACGCTGGCCCAGGGTGGGGGCTGGACAGGAGCCCTGAGGCCCGCACCAGCAGGAGGGCAGCCCGGCTCACCTCCCTGGCTGCTCTGGGTACTTGTGTTTGCAGTACGCCTCCAGGGACGCGTAGACCTTCTCCCGCAGGGCCTCCACCTCAGCTGGGTTCGAGAGCCCCTTGGAGTCTGCAAGGAGAAGGGCAGCAGGTCAGCGCCCCTCCCCCAGGAGGCCGCAGGGCCTGTGCGGCTCCGAAAGGTGCCCTCTACGCGGCACCTAAGGCGGGGACGGGCCAGTCCCACGGGACCGAGGGCAAGTCCACCCGTCAGTGGTAGAGTGGACTATCCAGGGTTCAGACCCTCGGCACCACGAGGTCCCAGGGAGCCTGGCCCCGCGAGAACCCAAGATTCCGAGGCAAGGCGGGCCAGTGGAGGCCTCGCCCGGCCACTCAGGGTGAGTGTGGCTCGTGGAGCCCCGCCGCACGGGGAGACCCTCTCAGGGGCTGGGGAGGAGGCGGCGGGCCCCCCATCGCAAGCAGGGGACACGTGGCCGGGGCAGTGCGTGCGCGGGGCGGCCGGCCATACCTGGGTTGAAGAGGACGATGGCACGCAGGCAGCCCAGCTCCGTCTTGTCCATGTGCATGTCCCGCATCTTGGACACGAGCTCGGTCAGGACCCTGCGGAGGAAGCAGGTACCGAGGGCCGCGTCAGACCGTGCCCCTCACTGGGTCCCCAGGAGTCCGCGCAGAACTCAGGGAGGCCGGTGTGGCCCCAGAGCGCCGCTGAGAAGGACCAGGCTGACCCGAAGAACCGCCCCGACAGGGCCACACCAGGCCTGGCCCCTGCCACCCCTGGGCCGCGCCTCTCGCCTGTGCCGGGAGAGGGTCTGCACCTGGGACTTCACCCGGGAAGCTACACACTGAGGCAGCTTGTGACAGCCCCACCCGCTCCAGCGGGCTGACGCAGGCGTGGCCCCCACAGGCCGGGAGCCCAGGGTCCCAGCTGTGAAGATGAGGAGGCACCCAACCCACCCCCTCCCCCCGGGCACGTTGAAACCATGTCCACAGGATGAGCTGCTTCTGCTTTTCAGAAAGTGCAGCCTTCCCTCCCACGCACGGGGCTCTAGAGAAGAACGGGAAGGAAAGGACCACGGCGCGAGCTGCGGCTGCAAGGACTCCAGGGCCGGGCTCAGGAGGGGCTGCGCCCTCACCTCGCGCTCCTCTCTGCACCCCAGGTAGGGAACCCCTGCACCCAGGGCCTGCGCCGCCCCACCTGTCGAAGATGGCGCCCACCCCCGCGCTGTGGGCGCTGTTCCGGTGCACGTGCAGCCCGGTGGCCAGCAGGATCCCGTCCTTCACGGCGATGGACCGGTGGGAGAAGGAGGCGATGAGCAGCTCATTCCAGCCTGGAGGGGCGCAGATGCTCAGTGGCTGGCTCCCCACCCTGCCGGCCCACAGCCGCCCCCCCCCCCCGCGCCGCCGCCAGCACGCGCCCCCTGCACCGCCCCTTCGAAGGCAGTACATGTCAGCATAGAGCCACCCGCCCGCGGGGACACAAGACGGGGCCCCTAAAGTGGACTCCATGGAACCCTGACCCCACGAACGTGCCCCAGAGGGGAGGCTCCCGGATCCCTAGGTCTGGGAACGGCGCTTCCACGGTGCCCATGGTTCAGCAAAGGCCCCACACCAAGCGCCTGCTACGGCCGTGCAACCCGGACGCTCCCAGACTCAGCAGCCTGGCCGGGGGTCTTCTTGCAAGAGCAGGCTGCTGGTGCCTCAGGCCACCCGGGACAGTGCCCCTTCTCTCTCTGGGGCGGCCGTGAACAGCGGCCGCTGGTCGGGGCCCAACAGCAAGCTCTTGGAGGTCGGCGTGTGCTACATGGGAAACCCCCACCAGTAAACAAGCCCCTGGTCGGGAAGGAGGCGGGGGAGAGCCTCGGCGCCCAGGTTGAGCGAGCCGAGCAGCCGGAGCAGGCACCGGGGCTAAACAGGACGACCTAAGGCAGCTCCACGCCCGGTTGTCTCCACACTCCATCACTGGGTGACACCGAGCCACTGTGGGTCAGTACTGGTGGTCACAGGACATGCCGCTGCCTCCCCTCCCCGGTGCTCGGAAGGCTCCTGGAGGGCCGTCTCACAGAGCACCCCGAGTGAGGCTGACCGCCGGCCCCCCGAGCGGGAGTGTGCCCCATTCCGCAGAGGGGAGGCGGAGGCCCCGGGGAGGCTGGCACTCACCCGCCCGCAGCAGGATGACCTGGTCGTCCAGCGGCAGCTCCGAGAAGTGCGGGATGCGCTTGGCCCACTCCACCAGCGTGAAGAGCTGCTTGTCCGCCGCATGGCAGATGTTGGTGACGGGGTCATTGGGCTGGGGGGGCAGGGGCGTGGTGAGGACATGCTCCGTCCACCCAGACCGGGCCCCGCTCTCCCGTGTGGGCCACGTGTGCCCACAGACGCCCACGTCCCAGTCCCCAGGCCCGTGATGAGGGGACCTCATACGGCCAAAGGGACACCGTGGACGTGATCGAGTTCAGGGGGTCAAGGCAGGAGGTGACCCTGCAGGACGCAGGGGCCTCGTGGCATCACAGGGTCCTCAGAGATAGAGGTGGGAGGTCAGAGTTGGGGGGACACGTGGGGACGGAGCAGAGGTTGGCGGGGAGAAGTAGGGGCTGCAGCGAAGCTGGAGGAGGGGCCCTGAGTTGGACCGGGAGGCCTGTGCCCCGGGGGAGGCAGGGGTGTGGGGTGGGCGATGCCCCCAGAGGGAACCAGCCCCCAGCGGCAACCAGGCTGGCCTCCGGTCTCGGGAAGGGTCAGACAGTGAAACCTGTGCCGCTTTAGGCCCTCATTTTGTGGTCATCTGCCAGAAGGGCCACAGGAAGACCGTCTGACCCTGAGTCTGCCAGCCCCACCGCAGGGCCAGGTGCCAGGTGACCTGCGTCACAGACGAGGAAGTGAGACACGGCTAGGGGCGGGGGCAGGCTTGGGACTCCGAGGCGTTGTGGCCCAGCCAGAGGGCACTGCTGGCTCTGCCCGCCCCCCACACCTGCTGTCTCTCCTTCCCAGGCTCAGAGGTGGCACATTGAGACCCAGTGGAAGCAGGGGCCCTTTCAGGAAGACCCAGCCAGCAGCCCCCTCCCAGGGCCCTCGAGTGGCACAGCAGGCCCAGCCCCAGGGAGCAGGCCGGGGGAGGTGCACAGGTGCCCACGCAACTGCGGTGGGCAAGGACGGGCGGTGGGGGCGGGAGGGTGGCTCCCGTGGGGTAGGGGCCGGGAGGCATTCCAGCCCCATCAGCTGCGTGGCCTCCAGCATACACCGAACCCCTCTGAGCCTCGGCTGTCAGTCCCACCAACGGGCCTCCCTGTGCCCCAGTGGAAAGGGCTGTCCCTTCCCGGGGGGTGGACAGCAGGGCCCCAGGCAGAGGCCGGAGGCTCCCCCAGGGCTCCAGAGCTGGGCCTCCTGGGCCTCCCGCTGCCATCTGCAGGGACGGGCCTAGTGGGCACCGGGCAGGGGCCCCACAGGGAGCTGGAGTGCAAGGGTCCATGGAGAAGGTGGGCGCTCAGGACGGGGGATCCCAGGAGCTCCCCCACCGCTCGACGCCCGGCCCCCACCTGTCTGGGCCTCCTCCACCTTCCCCCGAAGCCACCGGGAGGGCAAGGGCCAGATGGTTTTCCACGTGATGTCCTTACTTGGCAAAATTAAAGGTTGGCAGCCCTCTCTCGATCTCCCATTTTTTCTGGTGGGGTTTTTTTTGAGATTCTGCTTGATCATGAAGCCCTCACAGCTGGCCTCCCTCCTGCCACTGGGACTGGAGAGGGGGACCGAGGGTGGGGCCGGGTCACACTGCCCAGGGTCACGGGGTCGCCCCTGGCACCCCATCACAGAGTGCAGGAAGTGGGGGCCTCAGCCTGCCAGAGCCTCATGAGCAGATAGGAGGAGACCCCACTCTTAGATGGGGGGAGGGCCATGTGCGAGCGCCCCCCCCACAGGGAGGGGTCGCTGCCCCTGACCAAAGGCCAGCAGGCTGTCCTCAGGGGAGGATGCACTGGCCATGCACACCGCCACGTGCTCGGGGCCCTGAACGGGGCGATGAGGGTCGAGCCCACCTCACAGGGCCAGGCCCACCTTGGCAGGGACCCGAGGGGACCCCAGTAAAAGGGGCTCCCTGGAGGCCTGAGGAGTTGGCAGGGGCAGCACATTCGAAGGCCCCAGACTTGGGGGCGGGGAGGTACAGGCTGTGCTGGGCCACAGAGCCAGGGCGAGCTCAGGGCAGGCCCGGGCAGCCTCAGGGTCGCCACAGAGCTCTGGTCCCAGCCCGAGCCCACGTGGGAGACAGAGGAGGCCTGGACACGATGCTGTCCCCAAACCTGCGGCAGGCAGGGGACCCCGACACCCACCGGACAATGGGTGGGAGACAGCAGGAGGCATGAAGCACCGAGTCCTGCCTTTGGTCCCAGGGACCCCAAAGCTGCATGCCCCGCTGGGCAGGGCCACGCACCACCTTGGCGGGCCCGGGGGCTCACGGGGCCCACACTCCCCAAAGCCCCCCGGGGCCTGTCACCACGGGAGCTGCATGGGCGGGCAGCACTCACCGAGTTGGGGTTCAGCCCCACGTTGGCCTCCACGTACGTCTCAGTCTTGGGCTCGACGGCCAACTCGGCCTCCAGGATCTTCTCCACCGGCATGTCCTCGTTGGCGCTGCTGGTGGACTCTACCTCGTTCTCACTCCGGTCCTTGCCCCGCTGCCGCTCCTCCTGCACAGCTGAGAACGGAGCGCGCCCACTGCTCACCGACCCAGTCAACAGGTGTGCACACCAGCACCCAGCCTCCCCCGGGCCAGGCACAGCCAGGGCAGACTGGGCCCTGGCTCTCACCGAGCGGATGGCTCGGCAGGGATCCCAATGTAGACAGAGAAAGGATGGGATGGACCGTAGACACGGGCAAAGCCAGGAAGGCTTCCTGGAGGAAGGGGCAATGAGACCAAAGGAGTGGGAAAACCAAGGACACGGGTTCAGGCAGAGGCAGCACATGCTGAGGCCAGAGCAGGGACTGCACAGGCGGGGGGTCAGGAGGGACCAGGTGCTGGGGCCCCAGAAAGAGAAACCAATGAGAAGAGGCAGAGAATAAGCAGTTTACTTCAACTCTGTCGCCCAAAACACCCACACAGCCGAGAAGCTGCACTGGGGATGCGGAGACCTTTGGTCTGAGAGCGCACGCAGCCCGAGCCGCCCAAGAGGGGCCAGGACACCCCCAAAGTCACCCGCAGGCCCCAACTGAGCACGAGGACCCAGAGCTGGGCCATCCACCCCACCCAGGGTTCCCACAGCCACCCGGGCTGGCTCCCACGCCTCCCCACTCCTCTCTGGAGGGGGACCCCAAGGACCTAAAACGGCGAGGAGACGGGCAGGCAGAGGAGGAGCCTCGGCCTGGTACAGGGCAGAAGGTGCTCCGCACAGGGAACTGAGATTGTGTGTGCCAGCGCGGCGGGCCGAGGCTCCCGGGGCACCCCAGATGCCATGTGTGGCAGGAGTGGCACCAGGACAGGGGTCCCCCAGGGCCCACCTGAGCCCTCCCCGCTGCGGTCCTTCAGAGCGAGAGCCCCACCCCCCAGGCTCCCAGGGCTCCTCAGCCCCCACCCTCTGTGGGAACTCAAGCAGGCGACATGCGGAGTGCCGCACGGAAACTCCCCTGCACGGGCCCCCCTAGTGTCGCTCAAGCCCGGGCCACAGACCCCCGGGGAGGGCCTGGACAGGCAGAGCAGAGCCGCCTCCTGGGGCTGCGCCCCCATCCACAAGGCTCCTAGCAGGAGACGGAGACATTCCTGAGCTGCAGAGCGCCCAAGCCTGGGCCCCCCACAGCGACCCAGCAGCAGGGCAGCTTACCCCAGCAGGAAAGGCCGGGGCTGGGGGCATGGGAGGGTGAGGTCACTGCTGCCCTGGGAAACAGGACATTCGCCCCACCTCCTGCTCCAGGTGCCCCCTGCATGGTGGGGGTCCCGTCACACTGCCCAAAGCTGTTACAGGCCCTGTTGATACCTCCCCACCCCAAGAGCCAAGAGCTTCTTGCCCATCCCCCACCGACAGCTGGGACCCATCTGTGCCCCTCTACCGGGCCATGGGGCTCCAAAGCCAGACCCCGCATCCCCCCTGCACTGACACACTGATGTGCAAAGCTGCCCCCAGACCAGGGTGAGACTCAAGGACAGGCGGGACACTGCTGGGCCGAGGAGCAAGCCTCACATTTGAGCATTTGCGAGCCTGGCTCTTTTGGACAGTCAGAGAGCGGGCAGGCTGGGCAGGGAGCTCACACTGGCAAGCGGGTGGCAAGGAACCACCAGGGCTGCAGAGGCCGGCCGGGCCCCAGACCCTCCACGGGCGGGGGGCGGGGGTGCCAGGTCACCCTCTCAGCCACAACAAATGGGTCAAGAGCCAGCAGAGCCGACCAGGCAGGAGGCAGCTCCATGAATGAACTGGGCCAGCGTCCAGGGTGACAGGGACCCAGAACCCAGGCAGGCTGTGTCCTGGAGACCCTGAGGTCGTCCCCAAGGTCTGTCCCCCGGACAGAATCCTCAGCCCCCAGAGGCAGAACACAGCGAAGATGTGTGAGGCTCAGCTCGACCACTTTGTCTCACCAGGTGGGGAAACCGAGGCTCAGCAGGCCAACAGGGCATGGCTGAGCTCTCTGGACCTCGGGCAGCTTAGGGTGGCAGGCTCCGGCTCAGGTGGGGCCTGGGTCCCCAGACCCTGCTTTGCCTCTAACAGCGGGGTGGCCCCAGCAAGTCCCTAGCCTCCCTGGTCCTCAGCGTCCTCAGCCAAGACCAGTGGTTTTCAAGCCGAGCCCCCAAGGCCAGGGCTTGCACACCCACGTGCACACCCACGCCTGACACTGCTGCTTCCGCACCCCAGCCCCTCGGAGTCGGGAGCCGGGGCACAGGAAGCAGAGGGAGGGGGAGGAAGCAGAGAGGCGGGGTCTCTCCAGCCTGGGCCAGGGGCATCCCAGGTGGGGCCAGGCCTCCCCTCTCGGGCTGGGAGCCCCGAGCCCGCCCGCCTCCCAATCAGCCAGGGGCCCCAGCGCTGCACCTCGCACCCCAGCCGACAGGCTCGGGCGCAGCCAGGCGCAGGGCCGGCCAAGCAGCTCTTCCTAGCTGGGCCTGGGTCCCCCGGCTGCCCCCAGAATGCTGGGCAACGAGCCTCTGGTGGCGGCCTGCACCCGCAGAGGGGCCGTCTGCCTGCCATGTCCTCTGCCAGCCCAAGGAGGGGCATCCCGTCAGCCAAGCCAGAACCTCCAGGCTCCCCTGTGCTCAGCAGGCCCAGTGCCAGCCCCCAGCTGCCCCTCCCACTGTTCACTGGGCTCTGTGCCTGCGTGTGAGCCTCAGTTTCCCCACCTGCAACAGGGTGTGACCGCCTGCCACCCCGAGGAGTCGTGAGCATCAAGACACGTCAGCAGTGTCCCGCCCGGGACCGGCCCTGGGAGCCTTCGGCTCACAACCTACGTGCTCCCAGCCAAGGGTACTCTGGGTGGGCATGCCTGGCCTCCGCTCGCCTGGACTGCCACACTGCTCCAGCCCGGGGCTAACAGTGCCACCACGGCCAGGGAGTCCTCCTTGGTTTGCCCAGAGCAACACAGAGGAGAGGAGAGGAGCTGTCTCCGTTTCCCAGGGCTGGGGGCAGTGCCTAGCAGCCGGCTGCAGGCTGCATGGCAGGTGTAGGGGCAGGGGTACCCGTGCCTCCCGGGCCCTCTGGGCCACCAGCCCCGAGTCCACGCAGCTCCCTGCAGGGATGGTGCCAAGGCCTCGCTGGGGCCCCATGCTGTGCCTCCCAAGGACAGCTCTGGACTGTGCCTCTCGGGCTCCAGGAGAAGCCACCACCTCGCTGGGAGTTGCGTGCCTGGGGACAGCCCACGTGTCTCCCAGGGTGGCACGGCACACCCTGTGCCAAGGCCATGCCGCAGTGTCCAGGCGTGAGAGAGCTTTCCCGCACGCTCAAGACACAAATCCAGGCAGAGGCAAAGGGTGGAGAGTCCCACAGGACCAGGGGCTTTTCCAGTGGCCCGTGAATCATGTCCCGAGGCCCAGCCGCAGCCCCTATGGTAAAACAGGGCATCGTCTGCTCTCCCCCAGGCCTTCAGGGGATAGGAAGCTAGAGTCCATGACAGCCACGCTCTCAGGTGAGCAGGCTGAGGGGACCTCAGGAAGGGGTCAGTGCTTGCTGGACGGGCCCGGGACCAGGGTAGGGCCGCCCCTTGGGGCACACGACAGCAGCTGTCCCTGCAGCAGACCACATCGCTGATGCCCTGGTCCTCTGCACACACCGCCCTCTGCCAGCCAAGCCCCTACCTGACCCTCCTCGTTCCTCGGGAGTCAGCCGGCCACCTCCCAGCCACCCAGGGCTTGCCTGGGGCCCACGGCTAGGCAGGAGCCTCCTCCGAGCCCCCCAGGGAGCCCTGCATCTCCAGGTCCTGAAGGGGGCCTGCCTGGTTATGTGGCATTCCTGTTCGGTGGGGGCACGCCCACAGCTTGTCGTGTGCCCAGCACCAGCGTGGTATCCAGTGTAGGGCGCAGCATGACGCCCAGCTGGAGAGCTGAGCTCAGGCTTGTGACCCAAGCCTGCTCCAGGCTGCAGTGTGGGAGCCTCCAGCTTCGGGTGGCCTGCCTGGGTGCCCACCCTCCCCCTGGCATGCTGGCACCCAACCCTCTGGCCAGGCTCCAACCACACACACTGCCCACTACCCACCTGCACCTTGCCCAAGGTTCTATCCTTCAGAATAGTACTGTGTTCGCCACCTCCAGAAAGCCCTCCCTGACTGCACAAGCCACCCAGGGGAACGGGGGCCAGGCACGCACTTCCTCAGTGGCCTCAAGAAAGGAGCGTGGCCCTGGAAGCCTGAGGCCCAGGCTCGGCCCTGTGTGGGACCTGACCAGCCCGGGACACCCTGGGCCTCGGGCTCTCTACCTGCATGAGAAAGGGGGGCTGAAGACAACACGGAACTTGCATCCCCACCAGGAAGGCCCGGCGGGCACACAGTCTGCATGGTCCAGGCCGGCCCCTGGCTCGGCCCCTGAGCCCCTCTCCAGGGTGCATGGACCCACTATCCCTCACTGGGAGCAGGGACGGCTGCAGGAGACGGGGCCTCTGCCCACATCACCCTCCCCCTGCAGCCTCGGGGAGGAGCCCCTGCAGGACCGCGCGGCCCAGCTGAGGTTTCAGTCTCTAGACAAGAAACAAATTAGAACTGAGGAGGAGAAAAAAAAAAGAATGAATGAATTTGGGTAAAAACTGTAGCCACCACTAGAGGGCAATCAGGAGCTGCTGGGGAGGAGAGGAACACACAGCAGCCACTGTGGGTCACCAGAGTGGCCACGGTGAAGGGATCAGACCACCAGACCCCTGCCCCACCTGCCCGCCCCCCACGCCAGCACGGATGCCAGCGCTCCGGAGAGAGTCCACGCAGAGTGCTGGGGTCGCCAAACCTACAGACAGGGAACCTGAGGCCCGGGGCAGGAAAGAGCTGGGAGGAGGCCCCAGGGCAAGCCAGGAGTGAGGGCTGGGACCCAGGTCTGGCTGCACCGCTTGACAACTCCAGGGAGAGACCTGCTGCCACCCACCCCCCACCTGCCCTGGCCAGTGCCGTCGATGAGACGGGCCCCTGCCCAGGGCCGGAGCCCCACGGTGGTAGCCCCGCTGCCCCGGGGGCCTGGCTGTGCAGGGGTGGCGGAGTGCGGCTGGACTCCGGCGTCCAGCAGGCTTGGGGGGCATCGGGTGGCCTCCAGAGTTCCCTGCCAGTTCCAGTCAGTGCTGTCTCCACTAGGGTCTCCTCGGCTGTGCCCTCACAGGACGGCGGGAACATGGCCCCCGGCCCCCAGGCGCCCCCAATGCCTCGGCCCATTCTCGCCCCCCACCCCGCCCACCGCCAGCCCCCACCCCCACTGGCCTCCTGCCTCTGCCTGGGTCCCTGGAGCCACAAGCTGGACCCCGTCACCACGACCAGGAGGAGGATTGAAGTGACACCCATCCCCTGGGGCTGGCGGCCACCCGTGCACACGGCCAAGGCTGTGTCCTCGCGGCCCCAGAGCCAGGCGCACTGCAGGCACTCGGGAGAGAGCTGCCCAAGTGAGATCTCCGGCCCACAGTGCAGCACCAGAGAGCAAGCACCCCGTCACCAGGGGTGTGCAAGGCCCATGCCCGGGGCGCCTACCCTCGCGCTTCATGCCCATGGCCAGGCACTTCTGGTAGCGGCAGTACTGGCAGCGGTTGCGCTGGCGCTTGTCAATGAGGCAGTCCTTGTTGTCCCGGCAGGTGTAGGTCAGGTCCTTGCGCACCGTCCGCTTGAAGAAGCCCTTGCAGCCCTCGCAGCTGTACACGCCATAGTGCTTGCCTGCTCGGGGTGGGGACGGGGGCGGTGAGCTCCCGCACCCGCCGCCTGGCTCCCTCCCCGGGCTCCCGGGTGGGGCCACCCTGTCGGCATCTGCGCCGGTGGCCCCGGAGGGAACAACCGTACTCCTCCCCGGGGGCTGTTGGGGTTCAAAGGCGGACTCGAGGGGCCCCATCCTCAGCTCAGCCCACAGAGAGGCACAGCCTGTGCTGCCGCCCACTTCGCCCACGCTGCCAACAAACGGCACTTGCCTCCCCTGTCCCAACAGCCTCCGCCCGCCCCGCCCCATGCGCACCCCCCATGGGAGACCAGGGGAAGGCCCAGGGAAGGGCCCACCACTGCAGACAGCCCCCGCACCAGCCAGCCTACCTGAGGAGCGGTCCCCGCAGATGGCACAGATGTGCTTGGTGAAGGACGCCATGTTCCCTGAGGGGTGGGCAGGGACCTTGAGGACGCCATTGATGCCCAGCGGGGGCTTGATGTCCTCGGTGCTGCTGACGGGGTTCATGGGCGAGTTGAGCTGAAGAGGGAACAGCGGGCTCAGCCCCAGAAGGTGCTGCGGACCCAGAGGCACCTGCCGATGCCCCCCGCAGACCCCCAAAGCTCCCCCCCCCGAGTCGAAGACAGTGCTGCCACGCCCCTGCTTTGCAGAGACAAAAACCAAGGCCTGCCCACCCCGGGACACAGTCAGGGAGCAGCAGGGCCCACCCCGGGCAGTGCCTGCTGGGGGCCCCCCACCCTGCGCTAGGCCCAGCTGGCAGGAGCTGCCCTGCCCTCAGGGCCCCACGCCCCCACAACCAGCCCAGGCTTCAGGAGAGGACCCCACAAAGCCCCCGTCCCTCACCCACCTAAAGAAGAACTGCCTTCCCTTACTGGGCACCCCTCCCACAGGACTGCGCAGGCCCCATGGTCCTCCCAGTGAGCAGGTGCCCTCGGGACCCCTGACATGCCGAGGGACACGAAGGCCCGGTCCCAGCGAGGAAGGAGGAGGGCTGGGCCCACCCAGAGGCCACACCGCCCGGGCCTCGGGGTGGGGGCCGGGCAGCATCTCCGGTCACATGTCTCCAGGGAGAGGGACCCAGGGACGCCCCTCGGGCATCTGCTGAGAGGGACACCATCCCCTCGCCACACGGCAGCCTGACGCCGCACCAGAGGCAGCGTGGGAAACTCACCGGTCACCCTGGCAACAGCTGCCGAGGCTGCAATGACACAGCAGTTCTAGTTCCGCTGTGTCCGCCCCCAGCTCTGCCGTCAGCACCGAGGGCCAGAGGTGCTTCCCGCTGCTCCCTGCCGGCCAGCCCGTCTCCCCGGTGCCGGGAGCCCGGCCAGGCGGCCCGTGGCTCCCCCAGCACCCCCACTTCTGCAAACTCCCGGCAAAGGCGGAAGCCGGGTGGTGCAGCTGTCTCTGGGGACCGGCAGCGGCTGCAGCTGCTGCCCCCTGGTAGCCCCGGCCCCTCCCGTGCACGGGAACCTGCCCCCTTCCTTCCCCGAGGCCCCACTCCCAGCCCCTTTCTCATGGGACAGGATGAGCCTGGAACCCAGAGCGCCACGCACAGGCGGCAGAACCCCCCCCAACAGCCTTGCACAGGCCTCCCCCCTGCAGCCCTCCTGCCAGCCCCGGCAGCTCCGGGCCCTCCCTCCTCTGCCCAGCGGGGCTGGGGGGCTCTGTAAAAACGCATAAACCCCCCGCGGGACACGGGTGGGCTGCAGGGAGGCCAGGAGGCCAGTGGGGAGAGGCATCCTGGCCCCCCCAGCCCCGCAGAGCAGGGCAGCCCCGTGCGGTCTGAGGTCCCACTGTGCACTGCCTGCAGGGAACAAGGGTGAGTCCCAGGTGACAGAGGGGACTAAAAAGGGAATGCAGCAGAGGGAAGGTGTCGATGGCATGCCAAGTGCTCCCAAGTCCCATGCTGCAAGCTCCAGCCTTTGACAGCACGGGCGCAGGGCAACGCTCCCCTGCGTCCTAGACGTGGACACGGGGACTTGGGGAGGCCAGGAGTGGCTGCAGGCACATAGTGCCCAGCGGCAGTGCAGGGCACAAGCTGCGGCCTCGGAGCCAGCATGTGGTGACCAGTTTGCTGCAGAAGGAAAACAGAAGCCCCAAGAGCTTGCCGGGAGCCCTTGAGTACCCACCCACACGGCTGCACAGCTGGCCCCCGGGGGCAGAGGTGGGAGAGCATGGGCCCAGCTCAGACTCTGGGCCTGCCACCTCCACCCCCTGTGTGACCCAAGGGAGCCGTCACTCTGA
Organism: Tonatia bakeri; assembly: GCA_004024845.1. Taxonomy (NCBI): domain Eukaryota; kingdom Metazoa; phylum Chordata; class Mammalia; order Chiroptera; family Phyllostomidae; genus Tonatia; species Tonatia bakeri. Next base: position 262,882 of record PVIA01001092.1, on the reverse strand, counting down.
GACTGAGGTCCCTGGTGTGCAAAACTGGATGTCAGGTGGGACCCACCGCCACCTGGCATGGCTGCGCCAGCCCAGCAGCCCTACGGACCACAACACGAGCATTTCCCCTTCCTGTGGCTGCCCAAGCCATGCCAGGTGGGGAGGGGCCACCTGCCCTGTCTCCCAGGCCCCCACGCACAGGCCTGGGGACTAGAGCCTGCTTCGGTAAACTGAGACAGGGCTATGGCGTGGAGGGAGGCCAACGGAGCGGCAGGTAGGACAGACAAGCAAGTCAGCCACATCAGCCCCAAGGCCACAATGACTCCCAGGCCAGCACCACACTCTCAGCTGCCTGTGCCCTGCGGGAGATGAGGGCTGGGCCACTCCGCCAGAGTCCCCACTGCCAGAGTCCCCACGTGGCCACCAGGGCAAGGCTACTCGGCCCAGCCTGCAACCCTAACCCCTCCTCAGCTGCTGACCTCGTGCGGGGTCCACAGCCCCCAGAACAGAGCAGGGCAGGCCTGCCCACTTTCGGGGATACGGCCCTGCACCCCGTCTGCTGGGACACCCGGGGCACCTCCAGCCACGGAGCAGCCGGGGTGGGGGCCTGGCCCGTTTCCCCTTTCACATCCTGGGCATGGATTTCGGTTCCCGCCGGAGCCAGGGGGACTTACTGAAACCACCACCCTCCTCGCCAGTGCCCCCACCCCAGTCCCCTGCCCGTCTCTCCAGCCTTCTCCTCCACACCCACCACGCCCTTCCTTCCCCCTTCCTTCCCAAGCGCACGGCAGGCCCCACCACCAGCCCACGTAGGGGAGGCCCTCGCCCGTGGCCGACTGGACAGGGAGGCTCCGGGCCCCAAGAGCAGGCAGGCACTGGGCTGCTGTGGGGCCCACTCAGCCACCTGTGGACGCCAAGTCGCTGAGGCCTCATGGCCACAGTGCCCAGAGCAAGGAGCAGGCGGGGCTGGCCACCCCGCTAAGCCCGGGCAGGCCCTGCACCAGGGAAGCTCTGCTGGCTGGCGAGTCTGGACACCAAGGTGCCCACGCAGGCCAGGCACTGTGGGCGAGCTCCCGTGGCGTGGTGGGGACACTCCCTGGGCCCCATGTGGGTGAAGCTCCCCGACCAAGGGAGAGGCACAGGACAGTCGCTGTGCCCAGGGCAGTGTCTAGCTGTGCCCAGACTCCCACACACCAAATGCTCCTCAAGGCAGGGTCCCACGGGTTGGACGCGGGGATGGGGCGGCCCTCCAGGCCCGGTGCTCAACAGAGCACCAGACCCTCCCAACCACAGCAGAAGAGAGGGGACTTTGGTGGCTTTAACACCTCTGACTCCCAGGTTGTGGCTTTGGAGCTGGGGGTGCGGTGGGGTGGGGTGGGGTGTGGGGGAGACACGCCCTCCTGGATCTTCCCCCACACCCCCATGAAGATGGGGAACCCCAGGTTTCCTCGATGGGCTGCAAAAGCCAGGAAGTCAAATCAGCTGGCAGGGAAGGTGCAATGGGGGCAGGGGTGAGGCAGGGGGCTGGGAACCAGGCCAGAGGGCAAAGGGCGAGCAGGAGCACCGGCTCAGACCACAGCAGACCGAGTGCGGCCCCTGGGGACAGATGGACGGATGCGGACTGGCAGCTGAGCAGCAGCAAGCAGTCGGGGCACAGCTGCCCCACCCTGCCCCGCCCCCTCCAGCCCAACCCCGCCCGGACCCCCAAGCCCACCCGAAGGGGCCTGGGCCCTCCACTCACAGGTGGCTGCTCTTAGCACGCACTGGTGTGTGCGGGGCCCCGGGCGGGCACAGAGAGCGGCAGAGAGTAGGGCCGAGCCCAAGTCCCCCCAACCCCACGACGCCCCTCCCCTGCCCCTGCCCGGCCCTAGGTGACCTAACCGTGCCAGGGCACCGGGTGCCCAGGGTCCGAGGGCATCCCTACCACCCTCAGGCGGGCACCCTAGGGCCCAGCCCTCCTGCCACAGCCCCACTGCAGCCTCCACTCATGCCACCCAGTGCAGGCGGCCATCTGCAACCAGCAGGAAGCTCACGGGGCTTGGAGAGCCAGCCGATGCCCACCTCTGCCCGGGTTCCCGGTCTTCGTCTGCCCTTTCGCTGCGAGCACCGTGCAGCCAGCAAGAGGGGGTGGGGCGGCCACACTAAAAATAGCCCAGCCAGGCCCGGGAAGGCGGCCGGGCCTCCCTCGTGCCAGCACCTCGGGCCTTCTGCCCACTACCGCAATGCTGGGGACAAGAGGGGCCTCAGGCCTGCACAGGTACCCTAGCCCTCGGCACCCCTCCGCCAGGGACAGGGGCACTGACGGGGTCGCCCTGGAAGAGCAGGTGAGCTTCTCCTCCCCAGCCCACAAAGGCCCCGCAGACGGGAGGTGGGCTGGCTCCACACCCCAACGGTGCCCCTGCCCTCCTGGACCAGGAGGGGGGACGGCTGCCTGGAGGTGGCAGGGGTCTGCAGGCAGCACAGCCGGCCCACTCTGTGCCCACCCCAGCAAGCTGGCCCGGCAGGCCCCACGGGGGTGGGGCACTGCCACCCCACCATGGGACCGTCCTCCACCATGGGCCTGACAGCTGAGACGGGCCTGGGGCCCAGGGAGCAGGCCGGCAGTCTCCGGGCCGCCCAGCACCCACTCAGCCAGACCCCGCCTCACACTCGGGCCAGGGCCGCCCCTCGATGCTCTGCTTCCAGAGACAAGAGGCAGACGTGACAACGCCGGCCTCCGGGGGTCCCCGTGGCGACGCAGAAGTCCTGCAGGTGACGCCCACTTACCTGCGGGCTGCTGGTGCCGAAGCCCAGGGCGGGTGTGGCGGGCACGGACATGGAGTGCGGGCCCATGGGGGAGCTGATGACCGAGAAGGGCGGGCCCATGCCGTTGATGGGGGAGCTCAGAGTGCTGATGGGCGAGTGCAGCTGCCCCGGGGAGCCGAGCGAGGAGCCGATGCCGGGCCCCAGGGAGGGGTGCAGCGAGGGGGCGGCCATGGACCCGCGCCCTGCAGGGGGGCTGAGGGACGAGGAGTTCACCTGGGTGGAGAAGTCTGCAAGACAAGAACGCACAGCAGGGCAGTCAGGAACCCGCGCGAGGGGCGGCCGACCAGCCGCACCCCCCACCCTGGGCCAGAGACCTCAGGAGGCCACAGAACGGGGCGAGCCGGCCCCGGGCAAGGCCCCAGGCACCCCGTCTCCGGGCTCCCGTCACACAGGCCACGCCGGCAGGCTGCCCAGCTCCCTCCGAGGCACCCAGCCCAGACACCCCGAAAGCCTGGCGGCCTGGACACCGGCCCCTCTGCCCACGGACTCAGGGGCTCCGAGTGAAGGAGTGGGCACGCTGTAAACAAAGGAAGGCCAGCGTTTCCAGGGCACGACAGAGTCGAGTCCCTGTTCTGGGCACAGACGTAGGAACGCGGGGGAGAGGTGAAGGGATGGCTGTCATGGCAGGTCACGGCAGGGGGACGGAGGACCTATAATCTCTCTCACAGCTGCCCTGGCAGGGAGCAGCCAGCACCGGGGGGTAGGAGGGTGAGGAGGTGGGGGCCACTCCCTCTCCCAGGTCTGAAGCCCTCACCATCAGGCCACGCTGTTTGGGCCTGTGGACTCCTGGACCCTCTGACTCCTGGGCCCAGGAGAGGCGTACCTGCAGCCAGGGGCAGGGAGCTTCCAGGTGGGCCCCAGGTCAGGTTGGACGGGGCAGCCCACAGAGGCTGCGGGGAGGGGCTGGGCACCCCCCCCCGGCCTTTCATCTCAGGGATGTCAAAGCCCCCACAAGCCAGCCAGCGATTGTTAGACCCCCACCCCACCCCCAAGGGCTCAGAGACAAAGCTCCCCCAACCAGTGAGCTCGCAGCCTGTGGGCCAGACAGGCCACCGCGCAGGAGCCTGGGGGGTGCTCTGGACAAGCACAACCTCCCCAGGCCTCAGCCTTCCCACCTGAGAAGGGTCTCTCGGGCCCCTCAACCGGGCCTGCAGTGGCCATGCCTGCTTCTGAGGAGTCTAGTGCAGCCCCCGCCCACACACACCCCGAGGCGGGGCACATACGCCCTGGCTGCTCCCCTCACGGCCACCCAGCCGGCCAGTGGCCCTGGGAAGACACCAACGGGACTCCCCAAACCTCAGAGCAGCTGTACGGACGGGGGGGCCCGAACCCTGGGCCCAACTCGAGAAGGGCGCCCCGAGAGCTTCGTCCCCGTGTCATCTCATCGGCACCAGGCACCTGTGCACACAAGGCTCAGGAGACCCACGCCGTCCCCTTCCAGCCCCCACTCCCAACCAGTGGGGCTGCCTCCAGCCAAAGCCCAAGCTCTCCTCCAGGGCCCTCCAATGCGTGCACAGAGCCGTGGTGCACCCTCTCCTCCGGGCAGCCCCCCCGGGAACACGAGAGGCTCTGGCCCCGGCCGCACCCCCTCCCCCAGCAGCATGGACCAGAGTCCAGCCTGCAGCCCCTGGAATGCCACCTTCAGGCCAGGGCTGGGGCCCACCTGCCATGGGGCCCCATCCGACCCGCCAGCAAACGAGCCTCATCCAATCCGTCTGAAACCCTCACTGTCCACAAAACTGTGTGTAAACCAAGTCGCTGACCTGGGGAACCGAAGCCGAAGGAACTCCAGAGCTGGGCAGCGGCAGCCCTTACTGGCAAAGACCGGCAGCTCGGATCGGCCCTGTTAGTCCCTGGATGCCCTGGACGGGCAGGGACAGGCAGGGACAGGCAGGGACAGGCAGGAACCAGCGCCCGGGATGGCTGCCTCGGGGGTCTGTGAAGCACCCGTGCATCCTGGGCTTGCCATGACAGGCAGGGAAACCAAGGCACCGGGAAGGCTCTCACCTGGAAATCTGCGGCTGCCCATAGGTACGGCAACCACCGTCGAATCCCAGGCCTGTGCTGGACACCTGGAGTGCCCACCTCACCCGGCCTACAACCCCCAAGCCAGCCCCACCCCTGCCCAAGTGTCCGCTTCCTGCCTGCACAGGCGGGCCAGCCGCTCTGCAGACACAGGCCGGGCTGGCTGGGGCAGCCCCCACCCCCCACAGGCCCCAGAAGCGCCCTGCACACGTCGAGGGGCGAGACAGAGGGAGACCAGAGGGGCTTTGCAACACCCGCTCTGCAGACGTCACCAGGGCCCAAGCGGAGAGGGGCAGAGGCCAGCGCTGGGGTTTCTGGGAAGAGGCTGGACCTGGCGGAGGGACCGCGTCCCCAGCCCAGGAGCTCATCGGTCTGGGAGCCTGAGGGCCAGGCTGCCCTGCCTGCCTCCTTCCCGGCCCGTGGGACTGAGATGGGCCTAGAGGGAAAAGTTGGTCCTGGGTTCTCGCAGCTCCCCCAGCTCTCTCTGCCCTCTGCGGGGGGAACCCAGGGTGGGGTGGGGGGTCTGCACCAGAGCAGAGGGCTGTGGCGCTGCCAGGAGGGCCCCGGCCGCAGGGAGGGCTAGCCAGACAGCACACCTGACACGCAGTATTCGCCAGGGAAAGACGCCCCAGACACAGTGCGGGGCATCGGGTGCAGCCGGCGGGCGGGGCCTGAGCTGCTCCGGTGCTCCTTCACTGCACGGGGTAGGAAGGGGAGGAGGAGCAGGAGAAAGCTTGGCCGGAAGGAAGGAGGGAGGGGGGCAGGGAGGAGGGCGACTGCCAGCAGCCAGGCTGCACCCCGAAGCTCCCCCAGCACCCCCCGAGGCACCATCCACACCCAGCCCGAGTCTCGGCCATGAGGGGAGAGCCAATGAGCCTGAGGGGCAGCTGGGCTGGAGAGGAGAGCCGCTCAGGGAGGGGCTCCAGGAGAAAGAGGGAACTCTGGGGGCTGCCCGCTCCCCCACAGGGGGCCAGCTCCTCAGGGGTGCCCCATCCTTTGCATCCCAGGGTCAAGGGTGCAGAAATGGCTCCAGACAGGCTGCCTGGGTGCCCCTGGAGGCCCCAAGTCGGGACAGGATGGCCAACCCCCCAGGGCCTGCTCTGCAGGGCCCCCACTGCCCCCAGGCGGGACCCGGGGGCTTCCTGTTTATACAGGCCGGCCACACAGATGCTCTCCCCAGCCTGGGTGACAAGGGGCAGGGTGTGTTTTCTGGAGTCTCCTGGAGGGAGACTCTCGCACTCAGGAGGGAATGCTGGAAAAGGAAGACGTGCCGGAATAGCCGCCTCCACTGTCCACGCACCACAGACCCCGTCCCAGCCCTCACCCAACCCCGCCCACGGACCAGCAGGCCTGGGCAAGGAGGTGTTCTTCTGCAGCAGTCACTCGGGGCCTTGCATGAACCTCGTCACCACACGCTCATGTGCCCCTCGGCTTGGTGAGGCTGCAGCACCCCAGACCCGACGCCTGAGCCAGCTGACACCCAGCCCTCCCCACCCAAGAGGGGCAGAGGGACCTCTGAGCAGAGGCAAAACCCAACTGCTGAATCTGGGCCCCTCAGAGCCTGGGCCTCCCTGGGCCGCGAGCCCCAGCACCTCACACCCTGTGCACCCGCCACACCCCCTGAGACTGTTGGCCATCAGTGGGACTTGCGGCTGGGAGGCCAGAGATGGGCCCTGTCCAGGCAGAGGGGTGCCCTGGCCATCCCAACATCGCAAAAGGACCTCCCCAAGCTGCTGGATCCAGTCCAGGAAGGCAGCATGGAAGAGGTGGTAGACAGATCTTTCTTAGCACTAGAAGTATCTCAGGCCACAAAATTGCCTCTAAGATGCAAAATACCTGGAGACCAGAAACGGAAACCACAAGGCAGAGACGGAAAGGCCTGGAACAATCAGCGCCCCAAGCAGGCGTGGAGACACTCCCAGGCTTGAGGGCCAGCGCTACCCGTAGTGGCATAAAAGCACAGAAAGTTCACGGTCACTGAGATCGGCATGGCCGTTTGCTCGGCAGTGAGTTCCCCATGGCCAGGGCATGCACACGGCAACTACAGCCACCTCTCAGGACCGGCGGAGCAGGTGGCCCCTGAGGTCCCTTTGAAAGGGAAGGGACCTGCACACTGACCAAAATGCCTGAGCTGTGTGGCTTTCTCCAGGACGCTCCCCCACCCCTGGACCCTCCCAGACCCCATGGCAGGAAGCCGGGGAACCCCCACCCGCTCCCTTCCGGCCTCTGCCTGGCAAGCGGGGGAGGAGTGGTGGCAGGAAATGCCAGCCTCACGTAGCCCAAGGGGGTGGGGGTGAGCCCCAGGCTCAGCCCCTCCCATGCAGGCAGGGAACCCCCGGTTCTTGGAAAGGAGATCTCAGCGCTCCCCCAGGCCCTTCTCGTTGTGCAGGAGCAGGAGGGCTGCAGGGTCCAAGCAGACCACGGCTCGGTGGAAGAGGGCACAGCTTCTCTGAGCAGGGCCCCGGCGCAGGGGCGGGACGGGGGTCCACATCCAGGAACAGGGCAGGGCTCCCGTGAACCTTCGAGGAGGGCACGGGGAGGGCTTGGAGGTAGAAAGGGCTGCCCCAGGGGGCGGGCACGCAGGGGTGAGGAGAGCCCCTCAGTGAGCCCACACCCGAGAGACAAGGGCAGACCCCGAACACAAGACCCACCCCCACACCCCACGCATGGCGCCCTCCTGGCGCCACCCCCCGCACGGAAACCCAGCCGCTTCCCGGGACACCCACAGCCAGCCCCCGCCTTCCGGAAGGACCGCTTCCCCTGCCACCCAGAGGAGGGAGAAGTGGCAGCCCAGCGGGGACTGCGGTGGGACCACGGCGCGTCGGGGTTTGGGGGAAGCTGAGGGTGGTTGGAGCAGAGGGGGGCCAGCAGCCCCACTGCCTCGAGGGGCCTTCAGAACCGGGGTGGGGGCACACGCACCCCAATGCACGGCGAGGGCCCTGGTAAGGATGGGCTCCGAGCCACACCTCACCGGGGGCCCCAGGGCCCCCACTCCCTGGCCTAGGCGTCCCCTCCTGTGAATGGGCAGGTCCCCGCAGAGGTGCCGACTGGCCCAGACGCCACTGCCCAGCAGGTAGACCTCCGCCTGTGCACGCACCTGCTCCCACCGCCCCGCAGAAGGGGGCCAGCCAGGGGCCTGTCCTCTCCAGCCCCACAGCCAGCTTGCCCGCTGCCTCCAGCCCAATGTCGGGCCACGGCTCAGGTGGCCAGGCTTAAATTTCAGTTCCTCTGGGGTCACCCTGCCCTTTGCCCCATCGACGGCCCTGGCCTGCCCCCAAGAGCCCGGGGCCCTCGAGCAGGATCAGCTGGGAGCAGCCGGCAGCTGGCAGGGCCAGGGCCCACGGGAGTCCAGGGTGTCCCAGACCCACTCCGGTCCCAGAGGAGAGAGTGGGGGGTTCGGTGAACCAAGACCCACCTCTCCTTCCTCCCTGCCCCCCGTGCCCACAGGAAGCGGCTCTAAGGAATTCCAGCTCCTGGACACCCCAGAGAGGCTCCCCTGCCGCCTGCCCCACAGAGACCCCCACTGGCCTCCCCAAGTGCTGCTCTCTGGCCCCGCCCACCCGGGCCCTGGGCCACGGGCAGGGATGGCGGGAGACCCAGATGCCTGAGGCCAAAGGACACACAGGGTGCTCTGCTGAGTGAGGCACAGATGCCACTGCCGGGCCAGGTCCGAGGTCACACTAGGTCCTGGAGCAACCAGGGGCTGCAGACCCAGGAGGACTGAGGCTCTGCCAGGGCTTGAGAAGGGTCAGGTGCCCCCCGGAGAGACCCTGGTGTCCAGACTCCTGAGGGACACCAGGTGAGTGGGACCGGGTCAGGCCCCACCCTCCCTGCGGCTGCCACCCCATAGGCTCAGGGCCCCAGGGTCCTTCTGAGCACAAGACCTCAGGAAACACCAAGCCCCCGCTTCACTCACCAACCCAGGCCAAGCCGAGGAAGGCCGACACCAGGAGCTCTCACCTGAACTCGCCCCGAGGCCCTGCCCCACCAAACTAGGAGGACTCAACGGCAGGGACCCGTCCAGCTCCCCCTGGAAGCCCCCACAGCCCCTGATACAGGATCGGGGGCGGCTCAGAGCAGGAGCCTGGGAGACGCAGGGAAGTGAGGGGCGTGAGGTGAAGGCAGGGGCGGAGGGTCCGCCTGAGGCCTTCGGTCCGCAGCATGGGAGGGCAGGCAGCAGAGAGGATGGCCCAGGAGCTGGCCCTCCCCCATCCACAGGGAAAACAGACAAAAAGGTAAAGAAGGAACACAGTCTTCACCCCAGATCTGGGGGGCTCCTGCCCGGGGTCCTCACCCGAGAACTCCCGTGACCTGCAGGGGCATGGGGACGAGGCACTGGGACGCACACAGCTGGACCTCCTGGTGCCAGCCACGAGACACCGACCCGAAGGCCTTCGGTCCTGACTCACCTCGAACTCTCCGGGGCAGAGGGCGCGTCCCTCACCAGCGCCTCTCATGGTGACCGGCCCCAGCAGCCCCAAAGGGTCTAACCAGGGAAATGGCTCTCTGCACAAGTCAAGGTGGGCAGGTGTCTGGGCCGGCACCCGTGAGCCCCCGGTGACAAACACACCTGCACAGTGGCTGATGCCATCATCGCCATCACCCCCATCATCATCCTCACCATCACCATCATCATCCTCACCATCGCCACCATAGTCACCATCACCACCCCTCACCATCACCACCATCACTGATCATCACCACCGTCACCACCTAGCAACTCTTGCCCTGCCCCCCTGGCACGGACCAAACACCCAAGCCCGGGGGACCGACAGCAACACTGAACAGGTCCAGGCCGCAGTGGCACAGGAGCGGCTCTGGGACCTGCTGGCCCGGCCCCGCAGACCAGGGCTGAGGCGCCGGCGGGGGGGCGGGGGGGGAGGAAGTGCTGCCCAGGACAACGGCCACCCTCGCCCAGCCCACGCACTCAACCCAGGGGTGCCGTGGTGGGGCCTGGTGGCGGCAGGTGCGGCTGGAGCCCAGCCACGGCGGGGGAAGTGGGGGCACAGTAGGGAGGAAGGGGGAGTCAGCAGCAGCTCCCCATGACCAGCCGCCCCGTGCCAGGGCCCGGGAGCTATTCAGGAAGGAGTTGGGAGGCCTGGCGCCAACTCACAGAGGGTTGGGGCCAGGGCCTCTGCAGGAGGCAGTCCCACCCCAGGCCCACCCTCACCCCCAAGCCTCCAGGCCTCGAGGGCTGGGGCCATGGTCGGCCAAATGCAGCTGCACCGCCTTCCCCTCCATGGCCTGCAGTGGGTGCTGTCAGGACCCACCCTTCTGGCGGCACTACCCGGGGGACACCCAGGGCCTAAGCGGCACACTTAACCTGGGGGCATGCTCCAGCCACCGAGGGACAGACACAGGGTCAGTCCTGAAGCTCTTCACAGCTCAGAGAGCCATGCTGGGGGACAGAGGCGCAGGACAAGGATGCAAGCCAACCAGCCACCAGAGCCCTGCCCCCCGGGGCCAGCCTCCTGGCTGTGTCAGACCCCTTCGCCAGGCCACCCTGTGTGCCTGGTGCTGCCGGGGAAGCATGCACAGCACTCCCAGGTGCAGGACCACGGCCACCGCAGCCTGCCGAAGGTGCCACCTCTAGTTCCATCTGGCACACCAGCCCCCTCCTTCCCCGCTCTCTCCCCCGTGACTCCAGGGATTGCCAGACCTCAGGGCAGAGCTCCTGATGAGGGCCAGCAGGCCGGCCTGTCCCCAGAGGCCTCGGCAGGGGAGAGGTGGGTGGACAGAACCGGCAGTGAGTGGACTAGGGCCACGGGACTGGGGCACATCTCGAGGGCTTGGCCCGAGACCCGGCTCCCACTCTGCATGCTGTTTCTCCATCCGCCCGGCGGGCAGAGACCTCCACGGGCAGAACCTCCCGGGAGGCCTGTCCTCGGGGCACAGGCAGGGGTCAAGGCCCTCGCCTGGGGCCCCTAAACCTGAGGCCAGACCCTTCAGGACTGCTCCAAGGCAGCCCCTCCACCCCAGAGATAGCTGGGGGATAACATGGATTCCCGTGGCCTCGCTGGGGGGGCCCCCCACCCATCCCAGGGACCTGCAGGTGACAATGACACCGGGGGGGGGGGGCGGTCAGGAGAGTGCAGCGGCCAGCAGTGCCCAGCTCAAGCCCCATCTAGTGATGCCCCCACGTAGCTGGTTTCCAGAAAAGAGCCCCTAACGGGGCTGCCGCCGGGGGGAGGCAGGCAGAGGGACACCCATGTAGAAAGATGCCAAGAGGCCTAGAGGAGGCCCCGCACAGCCATCCTGCCCCAGGCCTAACAGGCACTGCCGTGGGCGGGGGGCCATGGCCCATCCCCCAGCCTGCGTGGGTCCCTCAGGGGTGGCACAGGCGCCGGAAGGGGGTGACAAAGGGGATGGGCCAGAGAGCGGCCGAGACATGGCCGACATCAACCTGCGTCAAGTGCGGCCTCCACTCTGCCCAGTGAGTCCCTGTGGGCGGGGCCGCCCCACACCGCAGCCGCAGCGGGTGGGAGGGCTCCCCGAGGACAGAGGCTCCACGCATGAAGGTGTGGCTGCAGCAGGGACGCATCCACACTGTCCACACCGTGCCAGCACGTGTCCAGGGAGCCCTGCCCCATCGCCCCCGTAGGCAGGGCCCACGAGAGAAGACGGGTCCAGGGAGAGAGGGCGACTCCCCAGCTGGCTGGGAGCCACCAGGCCCGGCTTTCTGCCCCTTTTCCATCCCACGCTTCACCCTGATGAAGAATCCCCGCCACGGCCAGCCAGAGCGGCCAGGCACAGACAGACACCCGAGGCCCGGCAGCAGTGACCACCTCGGGGGCGACAGGGGTGCAGGGGGCCGAGGGCATGCTCACCTCTCCGAGGCCAGGCAGGGGCCTCCGGGCACAGCAGCCTCCCCTCCGGGCGGGCCCCCCAATGTCCCCCAGCGCCTCCCGGGTGCCCGCCCAGACAGCACAGGAGGGTGGGCGGGGCAGGGGGAATTCCTGGTGAAACCCCGACCAGTCCACAGAAGCCTGCAGGGCTGGGAGGCCCTGAGCCTGCAGACCGGCTGAAGTGGCTTCTCTGGAACAGGAAAAGAAACGATTCTCGTTTCATTCTGAGCTGTGCTGCTCTCGCTGGCGGGGCGGCGCCCGCCACCACCGCTCTGTCTCCGAACGCCTGTGCCTTCCGCCCCTCCAGCTGTTTCTCCGATTCCCAGCGCGTCCTCCACGGGCTCCGGGAGCGACCTTGCAGACTGGGAGGCTGAGGTCCAGCCGCTCCCCGGCCCGCTGCAGTGGGGCAGGGGACTCCAAGCCAGGTGGCCGGTCAGTCAGAGCATTCTGGACCGAATAGGGAGAGGGGCCCGCACCGGCAGACTTCTCCTGGAGACGCCCCTGAATCCTCCCACTGCCCCTGAGCACGGCCATCCCGGGGACAGCCGTGGGGGCTCAGAGCCTCTGGGCGTGGTCACCCCCAGCCGCGAGGGAGTGGGGCAGAGCCTCCGCTGGGCTCCTGGGGGGCGCATGAGCCCCAGACCGCCCCTCGGTGGAGACTGGCTCGCCCACACGCACTGACTCAGCCGCCGCACCAGCCTGGTGCCCGTCCTGTGTGGGGGCCGGGCTGGCAGGGCCTCTGCAGACCGGAGACAGGGCCTCACCCGTGAGACAGACCGAGAACGGGACATCCGCCCGCCCAGGTGGGGCTTCCCCGCCGCCACCTAGTGTGGGCACCACCCCCCACAGGGGCCAGGGCCCCAGGGGCGAGCACCCAGACCAGCCTGCGGCCAGCCCACTCCGCAGCCAGCCAGCCAGCCCCACTGCACCCAGACCTGCCTTCTCCCACTCAACCCCACACACCGCCCCACCCTGCTGAGGGCCCCACTGACTCTCGGTGCTCTGGGGACACCCCACCCCTGCAGGGCGGTCTCTGAGCCCTCGCTGCCACGTCCCCACTGGGCCGGCACAGTCTGTGCCCACCATGCTGATGGGGTTGATACCCGACCTCCCACCCAGCCACCCCTGGGGACCCAGGACGGGCCAGGCTCTGCCCTCCACCTCCCACTCCGGGCTGCCATCGAGGGCAGGGACAGGCGGAGGGAGGCCCCTCGTCCAGGGTACACTCGCAGACCCAGAGCTCCATCCCGGCCTCACGCAGCATCGAGCTGTGTCCCCGAGTCTCCGGCCCAAGGCCACAATCCTGACACACCTGGGGGTACCCATGAGGACATGAGGGCGACAGCTGCCCAAGAGCCCAGGAAGGGGCTGCAGCGGGCACCATGGCAGCACCGGGCTGACCACCCAGCCCACAGGGCCTCCAGGCAGAAGGGGGGTGGCCAGTCTGCTGGAGACCCCAGGAGAGCCACTCAACACTGCTGCCCGGAATGCCCACGGTCTCCTTTGTGCCACCAATGAGCCTCAAGGGGCCACGGCCAGCTCGGCACGCCCTCCCCACGGCCATCCCCTCCACTGGTCACTAGACAGGATGGCCACTGCCTGCTGCCAGAACCTCCCACAGCTCCCTACTGCAGCACCAACTCCACAGCCTCGGCCCCGCTCCCAGCACACCTGGCCCCTCGTTGGCCACCTGGGGCCTCTGCCCTTGCAGACCCTACCACGGCGCCCCTTCCTGGCCCTGCCACCGTCCACATCTCTGGGTCCCACGAGCACCCCTTGGGTGGCCAAGCCCAGGGTCAATGTGGCAGAGGGGTGTGGGAAAGACATGTTTCCACTACTGACCTCGGGGTCGGGTGCAGATCGCTCCCATGAAGGGTGTGCAGTGGGCCTATTTCAACGTCCAGAGCACGGGTGGGGGGGCTGGGTGACCACCACAAGCCAGTCAAGTGACCAAGGTCCGCACCTCCATGGCAAGGCCACCTCCCAGGCGACCATACCCATGCCCCAGAGAGGGGGGCAGCACAGAGGCCCAGGGAGCCAGCTGGGCAAGCTGCAACCTCCAGCTCTCTCGCCCTCTGAACAGAGGGGAGGCCCTCAGGCATCGGACAGAGCGGCAGGGGGACCCAGAAACCTGCCTCTACAGCGTCAAACCCACCCAGGTCCAGCACCCGCATCATCCAAGGGGCAGCAGCCCCGCCCGAGTGGGGAGACACAGTCCCACCAGACACGCCTCGGGCACTCGGCTGTCACCTGATGGTCACAGAAAGGATGGCTACAGACCCACAGCCTCACTCCACCAAGTGCAACGCCCTCGCCGACCAGGACCCAGGACAGCGGCGGGCCCAGCTGAGGGAAGACCTCAGCAGTTTGTGAGAGCTGCCGGCACTCGGCCTCATACTTGGACTCTCGGGGACAGTGACGGGCTCACACGCAGCACTCACGTGCTGCCCTGGGCGACCCCTGAGAACATGCCCATGTCAAACACCCAGCAGCCACGCGCATGCTCCGGGCAGAGAGACCGAAGGCCTGACTGCATACGGCCGGGGCAGGGGACCCTGGTCAGCCGCCGGGGCGGCCCTCAGCACCCCCGCAGGGCCCTGATGACCCCGGACAGGCACACGCACGCGGACACAGACACGCAGGGGGCCTGCAGCCCAGAACTCGATCTGTAGAGAAGGGGTCACCCGGGATAGTGACCCTGGGTCACACCAAGAGTCTGGTCTGGAAGCTTCCCTTTCCACGCCCACTTCATGGGGAAAGAAATCCGAGCTGAGAGCTGAAAAGGCCCTTCAGGGTCACGCGGGGGAAGACAGGGACGCCCTCAGGGACCCAACACCCGCCCGACCTGGGTCGGAGTTCTCTGCTGCAGGGGCGGCCGACCTCCTGAGCGCGTCAAGGACGGCGGAGCCCCGCCGAGAAGCCCAGCGTGGTCTGCAGGTCACTGCCCGCCAGGGCCAGTCACGGGACGGTGTGCTGGGCTGCGCACCCCCGGGCGCCTGCCTTCTGGACTCCTGCCCGAGCAGAGCGCAGGAAGGGGTGCATGGCGGCAGGCACCCATCAAGACGGTGCGGTGCCCGGCAGGTGTCCCCTTATTTGAGGTCCCAGCCCCAAACGGGGCACTTCCCGGAGGCTGCCCGGTCCACCATGGTCCACCCGGCCCGTGGAAGGCCAGCCCCAGTCCCCCCTACAGAGGCGCTGGCCAGGAGCCCTGGACCTGAACGGCTAACCACTCACAACCTGCAAAGGGGACGTATGGGCCCTAGAAGAGTGAGGGGCCCGAGCTGCCACCCGGCTGGCCAGGTCCCATGCGACTCCCTCCCTTGAGCGGCTGTGTGGCCCTGGGGAAGCCACTTCACACCTCTGAGCACCCGTGTCCCCCAGAACCTGGGCCCAGAAGAGCACGGCCCCCCTGGGGGCCACCTGGGAAGGTGCATGAGTAAGCCCGTGAGCCCCGGCCCAGGGTGAGTGCTGAGGAACCAAGCAGGGAGGAACGGAGTGAGCTGGGGGACAGGTAGGGACGGGCGGGGGCAAGGGCCCGGCCAACAGCACCGGCCTCCCAACAGCATGGCAGGGCTGGCCTGGGACCCTCCAGGACCCGCCTCTTGGCCCTGTGCCCGTGGGCCTCCCCCACACCCTCCCGCCCCGCCACAGTGAGCCCAGCCAAGACCCAGGGGCACGCTGGCCCCCAGCCGTCTGTCCGTGTCCCCGGCCCAGGCCGCCTCCAGGGAGCCTGGGCCTCCCGTGGCTCCCTCCCAGAGGCTGCAGGCGCCAGCCCCCAGGGGTGGCCAGTCTGCCACCCCCCCAGCTAGACTCGCCCCACCGCCACAGCCTCAGCGTCCACCTCTGCATAAAGGAATGAGCTGGACCTGGAGGGCCCAGCAGAGCATCACGGCAAAGAGAAGAGAGCCAGCCGCTGCCCCTGCCCTCTCAGAACCCGCTGGCCTGGGTGCCCAGGGCAGCCCAGAGCCCCCCCCCAGTCCCGGCCTCGGGCCTCGAGCATCAGCACACATGGGAGACACACAGCCGGGCGCCCGGTGCACTCGGCGGTGGTGACGGGCGTCAGGAGGGCGCGCTCCGTGGAGACATCCGGCACCCAGCACTCGCTGTGAGCTCCACACCCCTTAGGAAAGGTCGCGGGCTCCCTCCCAGGCCACGCTGCCCCCAGGGCCCAGCACACCTGGCCCTCACCTGCCAGCCACCTACGGTCTCCTGCCCGCCAGCCCAGGCCACCTCCCGAGAGAGAGGCCAGGAGGTGCAGCCTCATGGCCACGGCGGGGGACAGGTCCCACCACGGCGACCGCACCATCGGTCCCCGGCCCCCGAGCTCGGGGTCCCGCGGCCTCCGGGGATGCAGCGCGGCGGCTCGGCGGCAGCAGGAGCCGAGAGGAGGGAGGCCCGGGAGGGCGGGTGTCTCCGAGAGGCAGCCGGGAGCTCACTGGGCACAAGTGGCGCTCAGGCTGGCCCAGCGGCTGAGTTCCCCTTTCCCAGAGCCCGCCCGGCCCGCCACCCTCACCCAGACACCTGTGACCACGGGCGGCTCCCATTGGCCCAAGCCAAGAGCTTCTTGGAAGAGGACAGGGACCCCAGCTCGTTTCCTCAATCTGCGCAGGACAGCCCCAGCCTGCAGAGGGCGCAGCAGCAGCAGGGCTGCCCACCCACCCACCAGGGCCTGGGGCAGAGGGAAAGGCCAGGACAGAGGGCAGACCTGAGTCCAAACCATCTCCACCACCGGACGGCGGCCTGGCTGGGCCCACTGCCCCTCTGTGTGCTGCCGTGGAGGTGGAGCGGCAGGACTCCCCCCCAGCCCCCGACAGTAACTACTGGCGCCCCGGGGACCACCCACACATGAGACACACTGTGCTGGTTAGGCCTGGCCTGGGGCAGGGGGCGGCCCTGGGAGAAGCCCCAGTGACACCCGTGGGGGCTCAGGCGCCTTCGCCCACCCGCAGGCCCCCTCTGTGCACGGAGCCCCAGGACAGCGGCAAGCACCCTGCAGGGCAGACCACCCAGGCGCGGCCAGGGGGCTGGGGGGCTGGGGGTCCGGGACGGGAGACGGTTCCCAGGCCCACCCGGATGGAGGGCAGGCGCAGCCGTGCCCACAGCTAGGGAATTGGGGCCTGCACAGGGCTGGACGGGCTGCAGGCGGGGCCGCACCTCAGATGGACTCTGCAGGAAGCACGGAGGAAAGGGGGCCATCATGGCTTCTGGCCGCCCTCCAGCCAACAACACGGTCATTCTTTGAGGGCACAGAATGCCTTCTGTGGCCTGTCAGCCAACGGCCAGCCCCAGGGAGTGGGCACCGGGGCTACCACACACACCCTTCAGCCCTGCCTGCCCCCGGCGGGCACGTGGGGGGTCTTCAGTCCCCACCCCGGGCCGCCTGCCCGGGCCACAGGAGCTGAGGCTGCACACACACCTGGAAACCCTGCTGCCCGTGACAGCCCAGACGCCAGCCGAGGGCACCGGCGGGGCTGGACAGCAGGGGCTCATGCTCCTACGGGACCCCAGAGAAGAGCCAGTGACCTCACGCCCAGGCTGACCGCGCTGACCGTCCAGGGGCAGCCCTGCCTCAGCCTCTCTGCCAGCGACCCTGGCCCTGGGCCACCCTGGGGCGGCCCCCAGCTGACCCCCCTCTGCTCACACAGACACCTGAAACCCCACTTCTGTAGGGATCCCCCACCCCACGGCGCCCCACCACACTCATCATCCGTCACTGCCCACGCTCTCCAGAGCCCACACCAGGGTGGGGTTCAAGGACAACTCGGAGAAGCTCCGATGACACTGAGCAGTAGAGACTGCGACCCCCAGCCCTGCGGGAGGCGGCAGGAGGTAGGTCACCTCCTGAGTTACCTGCTGAGGTTTGCGCCTGGGGCAGCTACTGCTTCCATGAGGACGACACTTACCCTCCAACCCCCCCCCCCCCCACCGGCGCAGTGGCCTGATCTCAGCTAGACCCCGGCCCAGCAGTCCCGGGGCCACCACCGCCCCTCCTCCTGGTCGGCGGGGATCCCTCACGCAGGCCTCCACGCTGCCTGCCCCACCTGGTTCAGGGCCTGGACCACACCTGGCTGAGCCCGAGGGGGGTGGGGGAGGGGCGCGGTCCTGCCTGGAGGGGAGCCCGGCCCCGCCCACTTCATCCCCACCAGGACCAAGTCCCAGCTTTTCTCCCAAGAGGCAGGTTGTGCTGACTCAGCTGTGGCCAGCGGTCAACGTGACCCACAGGCCACCCTCAGCTGCCCCAGGGCCTGGTGAGCCCAGGGTGGGGAGCTTCCCGAGGGACCCTCCAGGCCCTCGACTCCAGGATCAGGTCACTGGTGTCCGACAGGCCCTCGCGTGGAGGCCGACTCCTGCAGTCCGCAGCCACCCAAGAGGAGGGGTGCGCCCTGAGCCGCAGGGTAGGGGGAGGCCGGGTCCAGAACTGCGGGGCCGCGACCCACCAACACGGGGCTCATCCCAACACCTGAGCTGCCTGGCTCTCAGCTCACAACAGCCCCAGGGCCCCCCAACACCACCCAGACCCCGAAGGTCCTCCGTCATACTGTCCCACCCTACCACGGCTTGTCGCTGACGGGAAGACCCGCTCTCTGGGCCCTCTCGCCACCCACCCACTTGCCTGCCAGGGACCAGGGGGCTGCAGAGCCGGTCTAGCAGACCCAGCACGAGGCTGTCCCGCTGCCTGAGTGGCGAAGCCTGGACACACGTCCCCACCGCAGCCCGCCTGTCTGCTGAGACCTGGGGGCTGCTCACAGGACCCAGGGCTCAGACAGCCCACCTCTGCCGTGCCCCCCTGTGCCCACACAAATGCCACGCCCCTGCTGGCCACGTGGCCAGGAGCCTGGGCTGAGGGGGGCCAGGAGCCCCCCAATCCCCGAGGGGTCTCACCAGCCAGGCCCCGCTCTCAGCAGGTGCAGCCAAGGGGGCCCAAAAAGCTGGCGATGGCCAAGAACACGCCAGGAGCTGAGCAGAATGCAAGCAGTCTGGCCGCCTCCGGGGGAGCGGCTAAGCGGGGAGTGGGGTGGGGGCACGGGCACCAGGGGGGTGGGACTGGCTCAGACCACCCGTGGGCCTGTCCTTTCCTGGACAGCACACGGGGGCAGGGGTGGCTGGGGGCAGTGTGGTCAGAGCTCCCACCACGGAAAACGGACAGCAGCGCAGACCAGAGCAGGGCCCTGCCCCCACCGCCAGGACGGCGCTCTCCCTGACTCAGCTGCCCCACACCCACAGGGGCTGGTGGGGCACCCGAAGGGCCCCACGCTCCCCCACGCACCCCTCCATCCCACAGACCCGCTGCTCCTTCCAAGCACAGGGGCCCTCCCTGTGCCGTCTGCGGCCACCCACCTCACCGGTCCAGCAACATCTGGGGGACGGGCGGCCCTTGGGCCTCTCCCTCGCTCCCGCCAGCTGTCCTGGACCCACCTGCCCTGGCACCCGGCTCCTGGACCCAGGAAGCCTTGGGCCCCGCCTAGGCCCCCTCACCTCCCCAGGCCACACCCTCCGTGTGAAGGCGCTAGAGGCTGGCGCCCCGGCCCTGGCCGGTGCCCCTGGAGCCCAATCAAAAACAAACATACACACCCCCCAAACCTCAGCTTCCTTCCTCCGCACGCAGCCGGCCAGCAGCCAGGGAGGGATCGAGCGAGCAGCCTCGGGGGGGTGGGGGGGGGTCCCACATGGGGGGAGGAGCACACTGGCCAGCTGCCCCTCCCCTCTGTCCCCAGCCTGGCAGAGCCGCACACACCTGGTCTGGGGACCGGGGTGGAGGCGAGGAGGTCCCTGACATCGACACCCGGCAGCCGGCACTGGGGACGTTTCGGGTCCGCCTCAGCCGCTCCCACCGCGAGGCGCATTTAAGGGCTCCCGGACCCTGCTCCCCACGGTGCCCACGGTGACAGGATGAGCCTCTTCAAGGGCGCCTGCTGTGCGCCGAGCCCCTGCTGCCCCCGCTTCTCATCACTGGACAGGCAGAGAGCCCAGGCAGGTCAGAGCTGACCCCAGGTGAAGCCTCCCTGGCGAGGCCCCGAGGAGGGAGGTGCAGGTGGGCGGAGGCTGAGGGCCTCCAGCCCCCAGACCACTGACCACCGGCTTGGAAAGACCCAGAAGGAACCCAGGCATCTCCTTCCGTCACTCCCAGGGCCAGCCCTGCCTCCCTCTCCCAGATGAGCCCTGTGGCCACAGGGTGCCCGGGGGCACGCCACCCCGAGCAAGCCTCTGTGCCCCACCCTGCCCTGCCCCTGGCCTCCCAGCCCTCTTGGCCCCAGCTCTGGCCCTCACAGCACGCACCATCCTTCCCTCTGAGTCTTCCTTCAAGAGACACCTCCTCCAGGGAGCCCTCCCTGCCCCTTCCTGACCGAATAGAAGGATCTGGACCCAATACAGCTCCTGAAACCCCCTCAGAGCACGCGGCCCCCACCCTACCGGTGCTGGTGTAAGTCTGAGCCCTCAAACCCAGACTGCGGCTCTGCAAGGAGGCAGGGTCGCCCCGGCCCCATCTTCAAAGCCCCTCAGCCCCCGACTGTCCCAGTGTCCGGCCTTCCTCAGAGCGGTGTCCACACTGGCCAGCCGCAGGCCAGGAGCTGGCCCTGAGACCCTGCTCCGACTGTGCCCCCGCACGGGTTGGCACCGCCCCACCCCCAAGCGGGGCGGAGAGGGCTCTGCTCTCTCGGCCATGGAGTGGGCAGTGAGGTGCTGACCCTCAGAAGGAGGTAGGGCTGCTGTCCACCTCGGGACCCCCCAGCTCAGCCCCCCAACCCCAGGACTGGCGGCCCTATGGCCCTGCAGGGGTCCCCCGTCTGGCCTCAGAGTCAGGCCCAGGTACCAGGAGTCTGCAGGAGGGGCTGGGGGCACTCGGAGGCCCGTCAGTCCCAGGAGGCCTGGGGACAGCAGGCACGGGGGCAGCTGCACCGGGCCACCCCCTGCACGGCCACTTCTGCTCCCTGGACACCCCATCACGTTGACCCTCAGAGCCCGAACTCTGATTCCAGCCACCTGCCCACCTTCCCTCCCAGTGGGCTGGGGTCGGGGTGCCGTCTCCTCTTCAGGAAGCTCTGGCCTGGACGGCTCCAGCTCCTCACGGCCGCCAGCCCCCCACCCCAGCCTGGCCCCACAGCACAGTCGGGTGGGAGGGAGGTCTCGGAGGGCTGGCCCCACCCCAACTTCTCCAGGAGGCTCACACATGCCCCTCAGCCCACTCTCCCTTGCCACAGCGGGTTCCTGGGCCAGGCCAGCCGCACGCCTCGGCACGTCGGCTGTAGCCAGGCCCTGCCACCCCCGCTGCCAGGATCAGGGTGACTCACGGGGCCGGCACGCCGCCTCTGGCCCAACCGCGGGCGGCCGCCCTGAACACCAGCACCTGTCCAGACTTGACACCAGCGGGTGGCAGGACTGGCCTGGGAACTGCATGTCCCCAGCCCCGTGGGGCCCTGTGGAGCTGGCCGAGCAGAGTGGCTCCCAGGAGGGGCCCAGGAAGGTCATGCTTGGCAGGTGGCCAAGGACATGTGGCCCCTGCAGGGCTGGGCCCAGAGGGACACCCCGGGGACGGGCCTAGGAGCCCAGAACCCCACCCCTCCTGGAGCTGCCGGACCCAGGGATCAGCCCCTGGCGGACCAGGGAGGGTGCTGGACCCTCCAAATCCACACTGGGCCACTGCCTGTCCCCATGTGAGGCTGAGCTTCACCCGATGGTGTGCCCCAGAGGTCCAGGGCCCCCATCCCCTACAGGCCGCAAGCATCTGGGTCTCAGGCTTCAGCCAAGGCTACCCGCAGACGCCCACCCCAAGGAGGGGCTAGGCCAAGGCCTCTCTCGGGGCCGGCCCCAGGTCCCAGCTGTCGGTCAGGCCTATCTGTCCCCTCTGAGGAACGCGGCCCAGGGGGCACAAACAGGAGGGAGGGGCCCTGCCAGTGGTCAGAAGAGTGTGGCAGATGCCTCCAAGAGGCAGCCTCACCTCAGCTCCAAGATGCCAGAGCAGGTGTGGGACACAGGAGAGCCACCTGGGCACTGGGCAGCAATGGTCACTCCCCAACTCACCACCCTGGGGGCAGAGGCCCCCTTGGCCATGGGCCCAGGTGTGGTCCCCACATATGTCCAGGGAGCGGGGAGGACCTGGAAGGCAGGGTCCCCCCCAGGGCCAGGGGCGGGACCGGGGAGAACACTGCAAGGACAAGCAGGCAGGACAGGGAACAGCAGTGACATGGGGAGGGGAGTGGCCCGGAGCCCAGCCCCACCCAAGGAGCTGTGTCAGCAGGACAAGGACCGAGGGACCCACAGGGCCAGCATCTGCTGACCCAAGGAGACTCGGCACAGGCCCCGCCCCCCCGACGCCCTCCGGCAGGAAGATGAGGGGCACACGGTCCCTCCCCAGAGCAGAGGTAGGCTTCCCTCCTGGGCACAGGATGGAGACGGACACAAAGCAGAGTCACAGCCGAGGGCAGCCTTGCTTCTGCCCTGCACTCAGCTCGGGGGACTCATGCAAATGGGGCCAGGAGGTACCTGCCAGCAGGACCCCTGCTGGACCTCCAGAGGCAGGAGGAAAGACACCCCTGGGACCCAGCACCCTCGGTGAACAGGGAACCAAACTCGCCCAGGAGTGGAGTGGCTGGACAGGACCGGCGGTGCCCATCCCAACCTCGACCCAGTGTGCCCTGCACCTACCCCGGTGAACGCAGCCCTGAGCAGGTTGGGGGGGGCAGAGAGCACTGCCCCCCCAGAGACGGGAACCGGGGGCCCCTGTGAACCAGCAGGTGCCCTCCTTTCCCAGCCGCACCCCCCACGGGGGCGGCTGCCACTTCTCTCTCAGGCTCAGGAGGCAAGTATTGCAGCCGCCTGGGCGCCAAGCCCCGCGCCCAAGCATCACACAGCAACACCTGCAAAGGGCCTGGCACCCAGGGACGCCCAGGCCCCCCCCCCCGAGCTCTGGGCCATGCTTGCACTCTCCGCCCCCCCCCTCCTTGTCCAGAGGAGCGGCGGCTGCCAGCTCCCTGCAGAGCACACTCTTGACCCACCCCCAGGGCAGCCGGGTCCAGCCTGCAAACCACCCTCCGCACGGCCATTGGACAGCCGTCCAGGAGGGCTGCGCGCTGGCAGGGCCACAGGACACCCCCAGCCCCACGCTGTCCCGTCAGCCAGCGTCTGCTCAGCCCTCAGCAGTGATGGAGCAGGGCCTCACTTGGCACCCAGTTAGCCCCCAGACCCGAGGGCAGCAGGACCCCAGCCTGTGTGACCAGCAGCAGCCTCAACCCACGGAAACACAGAATCCCGAAGACAAAAGAAACCAAACCCCAGAATAAAATCTTAAGTCTCCAGAGGGGCAGGGTGCTCCTCGCTGCCCGGAAATGCAACACAAGGGAGATGGCGGGAGCAGACAGCGGCCGAGACCCAGGCTGCCCACGGTCCCCGTGCCGCCACTGACACAATGGGGGACACGGCTCCCCCCCACGTTTAATAAGCAAGTGTGAAGCGTCATGCCCGCACGGTGAAACCCAGACACCCCGGGACAGCCGTGGCTCCCAAACACGCCTCGCGCCGTGGCAGCCCCCACGCATGTGTGCTAGAGCAGCCGGGGGCATGTCCGGCCGCCAAGGCCAGCGACCCACAACGACAGGTTAACGGGGCTCGTTCAAGGTGACCCTGACAACACATGGGGTCCTGCCTCCTCACAGGGCGAGACGACAAGACAGACGGCCGTGTGGATGGGCTGCGTGAGCCCCGGCCACTCAAGTGCAAACCCCACGAGTCCGTGCAAACCCACACAACAGAACCTGGGCGTGGGTGTGGGCGGAGAGCTTCACGGGGAGCACAGGGCACCCCCCACATGGCTGCTCTGAACACGCCCCACCCTGGGCCTCAACCCCACGGCCCTGGAATGAGGGGGGCCCAGCTAAGGCTCCACAGGCAGAGTCCCCGCCCCTCCTGCCCCTCGGTCAGGAGCCCACGTGGACAAGCTATGACCCCTGCGCTGGGGGTCAGCATGGGGCGGCGTGGGACGGCAGCCAGCTCAGCCCATCAGCGACCCGGGGCCAGCCGGTCCAGTTGAGGGCAGCAACAGCCAGCTTGGCCTGGGGCACCCAGGACAGACGGTGGGCTCCTGTGGTCCCACAGCTGGGAAGCACGGGGTTGGGGGTCTGCCTCAGACTAGGGTCCCTGCTCCCAGGGCAGCCCCTCCCCAGCCCCTACCCTTAGCCACCGGCTCCCTGGAGGAATTGTTCCCTGCACTGGGCCCTCAGGATAGGGCAGCCTGACCGGCTCGTCCCAAACCTCCACAAGCATCGCTGTCCCCTCACAGAGACGGGGCTGCGACACCCAGTCCAACCTGCCCAAGGCCACACCGCAGGTCAGGGCTGGGCCAGACCGTGGCCCACGGCTGCCCCTTGGGATGCGGGGGGGGAGGGCAGTACAGTACGGGGTGCTGGTGAGACCACCGTCCCCTTGGAGATGAGAACCACTTAGGGTCATGCAAACAGATAGGCATCTGCACACATGCCAGCCCAGGGGCCCAGGGACCCCAAGAGGCCCCCAAGGCCGAAACACTCCCGGGGTGGCGAGCGCTGCTGGAGGGGCAAGCTGTGGCACACACGGGACCTGTGTCCTGGGACCCAAGTCCCCTCCGCTGGCCAGACCCCCGGAGAGGCCAGCCTCATCCTCCCTGAAAAGGGCGGGCGTGTGGGGGGGTTGTCCTTCCTACTGGAGATGCCAACCGACAGAAAGGGAAGTCCGCACCCCAGGTGTGCAGACCATGTGGCGAGCGCCAAGCTACAGGAAGAGAAGGCAGGCGCTGCGGGAGCCCGGCGCGCTGACCGAGGCTGGGGCGGGATGCAGGACTGTGGGCCCGGCTCTGGGGGCCGAGCTGCAGGGTGACTGGTCTGGTTTCTCCACTGGGCGGGGTGTTTCGGAAGCTCGGCCACATGCACAGCCTCCCCCACCGAACGCTGCGCCAAGCCCAACGCAGACTGGATTCTCTCTAAAACCCCACCTGCCCCACAGCCCATTGGGTCCCCCCCAACGAGAGCTGGAAGGAGCCCCAGCAGGCGCGTGGGTGGGGAGCAGCCTGTGTCCTCAGCTGTAAGAGGAGCCGGCTGACCCAGCAGCCGTCCACAGGGTCCTGGGCTGACCCCGCCATGAACCGGGTTTGCTCTGGGCCAGGGCCTGCCAGCAGCCTCCACTGGCGCCCAGGACCAGCTTCCCACGGCAGCCCTGCCTGCAGCCCCAGGGAGACTAAGACCTGGCGGGGACCCCTCCACCTCCAGAGGGAGCTCACCGCCTCCCAGACGCTGAGGGCGCCTGCCCCGCACCCAGAAGCTGCTGTAACTCTGGAGGCGGGAAGGTCTCCTGGGGTGGCTGGGCCAACCGTGGCCCCGGCTGCCACCCGCCCACCGCCTCACCCACCCTCCCACGATGTCCGCACCCCTGGCCTGCCCACTCTCCAACACCGGCCCTGGGAACCAGGTCGTTTCCAGAAACATACCGGCTCTGGTGCCTCAAGGCTTCGACAGGCTGTTCTCCAGGCCAGAAACTCCCCACGCGTTCCTGGCTCCCTCCAACTCAGTTTAAACAACACCTCCTCCTAGAAGCCCTCCGGACCTTCCCAGCCAGGACAGAGGCCTCTTCTGCTGCACACCCTCTGGGAGCCCCCAGCCTCCCTGTCTGAGGCCGCCGAGGACTGAAGGCCCAGGGGGAGGGGCCGCATCGGGTCCTCAGTGTCCCCAGGGCCTGGTGTACCACAGGGGCCAAACCGAGGCTTATCAGATGGACGAGTGGACAGGGTGGGGGTAGGAGAGCTGGGAATGGGCCCGTACAGGTTGTGGGTTCACCACAGTCCTTAAGAACCAGTCGAACAAGCACCAGGCCCCGAAGAGATCCCACGGTACAGACAGGCTGTGCAACCCCAGCAGGTCAAACAACCTCTCTGAGCCAACATTTCCTCCTCTGGAGGATGTCACGTGTGAAGAAAGTGGCTGGGAGGCGGTGGACAAGTGACCACGAGGCTGGTCTTTCCCTGTCCCCACGAGTAAGGAGCACAGGTGGCAGAGGGCAAGTGGCACTCGGCCAGCAGACCTGGGTGTGAGTCCCGGCTGCGTGACTCACAGCCAGCTGGGTGGGGCCGCAGGCACCTGACTCAACCCGACTGGGCCCGTGTCCTAGTCCCCAGGAAGGGGCACTGCCTGGGCTGTAGCTCCCCTCCCGTGTCACCAAGTGCTTGCTAGCAGGGCACCTATGTCCCCAGTGCCCTCTGCACCAGGAACAGGCAGGTAAAGCAGACCAGGCCCTGCCCAGGGGCACCCGGTCCAGAGGCAGGCAGGCAGGCAGACAGCCTTCCCCAGCACCCCGAAGAGCCCAGTTAGGGAAGCAGCAAAAGAAGGCGGAGCAAGGGGCATTCTGTCCAGATGCAGATATCAAGGAGGGCTTCCCGTAGGAGGCAGCACTCATCTCCCTGCAGCTATAACACAGAAGACTCCTGCATGCCCCCAAAGAGAACCCGGGGCCCTCAGGACACAGCCGGGGGACGGATGGGTCGCACCTACGTACTCGACCGTGAAGACAGCCGTCCCGGTCCCAGCCCCAGCAGGGCAGCAGGGAGACACGGGCCCCTCTGGCAGCAGGAGGCGCTGGAGCCCAGGCCCACCTCCACCTGGCCAGGAGCCACCGCAGACCATGTGGGCGGTCCGGGCTGCAGCGTTCTCACCTGGACAGCGCGCTCACCCACCCTGAGGACACAGCAGACTGAGGATATCACGGCGCAGACTGCACATGGTGCCTGGCACGCAGTAGGTGGGCAGCCACTGCAGAGGCTGGGCACGACAACGACTGGCGCACGGAGGTGCGGGATAACCGAGTACCACCTCAGGGGTCACCGCTCCTCCCCCGACTGCCGCCCCCAGTCCCGGGGAAGGCACCCAGCGACACTGGCTGGAGCCCACCACGTCCCTCCCACCCAACCTCGAAACCTCCGCCTCACCCAGCACGGTTTCTGGATGCCCCTTGCCGCTGGTCCCCGGCACAGCCACCCCGCTGTGGCCCTGGCCCGGCCCCTCACCCTTTCTGGGCTCCTGCTTCCTCATCCCTCAGACTCGGCTCCACGCTCCTCCCCTGCTGACAGGCGACAGACAGGCATGACCACAAGCTCCGAGAAAGAACCCTGGGCCCCACCCAGCCGGGGACCAGGCTGGGGTCTGCAGCTGGGCCCCGTTCCTCCCCGAGCCCACACAGCCCGACTCCAGAAGCACCCTCCGCCGGCCCCACCCACGGCCTTCTAAATCCCCTCCGGGCCCAGGAGGCCCCAGCTACCGGCCTAGAGTCCCAGAGCTCAGACCCGCAGCGCTGGACACGGCCCCAGAGCGCAATTCCCCACCGTGCGTCTCCTCCGGGTGGGACACGGCGGGAGCCCAGAGAGCGGCCTTCAGCACCCAGTAGCCTGGACGCTGGCCCCCCCGCCCACTGGCTGCATGTCCGGCTGTGCCTCTCGGGGTCCCAGCTTCCTCCTCTCAACCCTCGGCATGAGAACACCCACCCGGGGGGTCACGGAGAGGGGCCGAGCCTCTGCCCACCGCCGGCCACTCCAGGCCCCGCTGCTGCCATCGTGTGCTGTCCAAGGCTCCCCACCGTCCTCTCGACGGGGAGTCAGCCCGGGAATAAGCCCACACCCCCAGTCTGGGGTGGCCCCTCAGAGGGCGCAGGGGGCGGGCAGCACGCCTGGCAGCCTCCTCTGCCGCCCGACTGGTCTCCGCCTGCCCACCCGGCTGACGGGCAGTCCTTGGCTTCAGGGCCACAACGTGCCAGGCTCCAAGGCCTGGGTTCGAATACCGCCCTCCGCAGCGCAGTCGCCGACCTGCCTGAAGACAGCAGGTCACGAGGGTCACGGGGGTCTGAGCAGCGCCACCCCGACCTCACGTCACACCCTCACCACTGCCCTGGACAGCAGTGGGGGGAAACGGGGAGCCAGGCACCCCGAGAGGATGGCCGGGCCGGGCCCAGCACCCAGAGCCCTGACCCTGTCCCGTGACAGGCTGGCAGGAAGTTGGGAAACCCACAAGCGCTCATTTCGACACCGCCAGCCACGTTGCCGACGGCTTTCCACACACCCACCCGGCAGCCTGGCCACGCGCAGCAGGGGCCAGCCTCAGGGTCAGGGGACAGCCCTCACCCTCAAGGACACACAAGACAAGGGTGGGGCCACTCTAAAGGTGCAAAGGCCCCCACAGCCTGCTTCCCAGGCCCCTCGTCCCGGCTGCAGGCAGCAAGCTTGGGGTACCAAGCTGCACATGGGCCCCCAGGCTCTCCTCCAAGCCTCAGACCCACAGCCGTGAAAGGGGACAGGAGTTCTCTTCAGACCAGCAGGGGCACCTGAAGCCGCCTCATTACCAGCCCTGGGAGGTGCAGCCAGGTGAGCAAGGGCGCCTGGGTGCCAGCCAAGACCCTGGTGGCCCCTCCTGGGCTTGCCTCGCTGTCCATGCTGGGGAGGCCCACGTGTCCAGCCAGGCCTGGGCCTGCACGCCTGTGCCGAATTCCAAGTGACAATGACCGTCGGGGGGGACAGCAGCCACCACCCGGGGCCCCGCACTCCAGAGGGACGGTCCCACAGACTCTCGGGTGCTCTGAGGGGCTGGCATCCCTACCTGGGGCCCCACTCCACGGTCCAGCATGATGCCCAGCTGACTCTGGAGGACGGCAGCTCAGGGGGACAGGGAAGGGGGACTGGGGCCATCACAGCACAACAGGCTCACAGTCCCGACCTGCTCTCTGCAGCCAGGCCACACCTGCGGCACCTGCAAGGTCCACAGAGGGCCCACCCCATGGCCTTCGTCAGAGGAGGACCGGAGGTCTCTCCGCACCAGGCAGGGGTCCGGATCTGAGGACCGGGCAGACAGAAAATGAACCGGGACAGAAACAAGGCAGGGGACTGGGGGTCACCAAGCGGGAAGGCCAGCCTGGAAACAGTGGCCAGGAAAGGGGAGGAGTCTGCTAAGCCCAGGGAACCGGGGCCAGGGGCTGGGGGGTGGGGGGGACCAGGAGCGGAGCCAGGAGAGGGTGGGGCCCAACACCTGGGCGTGTCCTTCTTTGGGGGTGCGGGGGGTTCTCTCCAGGAACAGGAGCTCACGGAGACTGGGCCCAGGAGGAGGCTGCTGCGTTTTGTTGCCACCAGCCCTGTGCTGTGGTCTCATGCAGTTGACAACAGAGGAGACGAGTGTCCCAAAAGTCCAGAGCAAGAAAGAGGTGGTGCTGCTGTCCCCCGCCGAGGGCCAGGGCTTCTCCAGCGCAGGCCCCTGCCCTCGCCGCTCCAATGGTAGGAAGGGCAGCCCGGGCCGGGAGCAGAGCCGCACAGGCCGGCGCCCGAGACACAAGAGCCGGCTCCGTGGCGAACCTCACGTGTGTGTTTAGTGACGAGTCACCCGAGCTGACAGGCAGCGCGCTCCGGCCAAGGACCCTCCAGCATCGCCGAAACCGCCAGCTGACGGCAGGGAGCTCTGGGGACTGTCGGCTCACTGAGCAGATTCTGCAGGTCAGCGAGAACTGCGGGATCAGCGGCCAGGAACCCGCGTGACCGCCAGAGACAGCGGAAGGGTCCCCAGGGGACTGGCCAGGGAAGGACAGGAATCCAGAGGTGTGAACGAAGGGCCCCGAGACCACCCTGGCATGACCCCTCGAGGCTCTCCATCTGCAGGAAGGACGGCTCCTGTTCCTCGGGGCCTCTGCTCCCGCATACCCACTGCACAGGTGGGTAAGTCAAGGCTGGGGAGGCGGCGCTCCCGGCAAATGAACAACCTGGGTGGAGGTCAAAGGCCAGAGGTCAGAGGCCACGACGACGACAGGAGCCAGCACAGCCTCCCCACGGCCAGGCCGAGGAAGGGCCTGCGGGCGGACCCCCAGCTACAGGTGCTCTGTGCTGCCCCCCAGCAGGCAGGGGTCAGTCCTCGGCCCTGGGGCACCTCTAGGGGCCGTGTCGACGGACGGTCCCTCTGGCCCTTCACACCCTGACGCCTTGTTCTCAGGGGCAGCTTCTGGAAGCAGGAAGACCAGGCCGGCCGGAGACAGACTCCACAGCCCCAGCCGGCTCTCAGGGCAGCGCCTCCCCTGCCCGTCTACGACCAGGCCCCGCCCGAGGGGGCTCCAGGGGCAGCTGCGGCAGGGGCCCTTCCTCCGCTCCCCGGGCACCTGCTGCTGCTGGGCCCTCTGCCACGGGCACCCTGGG
Organism: Tonatia bakeri; assembly: GCA_004024845.1. Taxonomy (NCBI): domain Eukaryota; kingdom Metazoa; phylum Chordata; class Mammalia; order Chiroptera; family Phyllostomidae; genus Tonatia; species Tonatia bakeri. Next base: position 233,053 of record PVIA01001092.1, on the reverse strand, counting down.
GTAACTCGTTCCAGATGTGGCCGGTGGGCAGCTGGAGAGGCTCTGTGCCCTGCGCCCTGCGCCCTGCGCCCTGCGCCCTGCGCCCTGCTGGGGAACCTGGAAGGGCCGGAGATAACACGGAATTCCTGAGCCCGCGCCAAGGCCCATGGGCCCGGGAGCACAGCCGCTCCCCCGCCCCTGCGAGCACGGGGCCACCCAGGCAGCACCGAGGCTGGCGACACCCCAGAACCGCAGTCCCTCCCGGGCCCCTCCCTGCTGGGCCCTGGCGTCGGCGAGCCTCCTCGACACCCCCGTGACCAGCCCACGCCTCTCCGGGGCTTTGACCAAGACAGAAAGACGCTCCTAGCAGTGGCTCCCCTAACCCCTGACCCCTACCTCTCGGCTGCCAAGGCCCTGGGCGCTCATGCGGAGGGCCTAGCAGCAGCACTGTGCCCAGACCCGGCCCCTCTCCCAGCCCACCACCGCCACGCTCGGGGACGGACAGGGACACGGGGGCGCCAGCCCACGCACACAAGTATGAGGCCTCCCTGCAGAGGGCAGGGGTGGGGGAAGCAGAGCGGCCAGCCGGGGCCCGGTGGCCCCGAGAGCCACAGGCCTGCTCCCAAACGAGGAATCTCCAGAGTCCCTCCACTTTTAATCAGAGCTGTCACCCACCTGCTCAGCAATTAGGACACAGATTACGAGAACGGCGACGGCACTCAGGCCCCTGACGCAGCACGTGCCTGGTGGGGGTGGGGGTCAGTCTGCCAGAGCCACCGCACCGCACCAGCCACCCGTACCTGCCGGCTCCCACTGCCCTGGCCGGCCACCCCTGCCGGCCGAGGCCCCACTAAAGGGAGCAGAGAGGGGACAGCTGCGGTTCCCGGGCCAGCCTCTGCACACAGGAGCACTTGGGCCCACGCCGGCGGGGGCAGGCCCGAGCGGCCGCAGCAGCCCTGAGGGAGGCTCAGTCTCCCCACCTGTGAAATGGGAACGGGCTCTCCAAGCCTCCTGCTCTGAGACCAGGTGCCTGACCCAGAGGAAGTTCCAGAATCAACTCGTCAATGAATAAATTAGCCGAACGGTCACTGTATTAATTTGTGGCTCAGACAAAAATTTGCAGAAAAGTCCAGTCTGACGCCAGAGGCCAGCTCCCCACAGCGGACAGCGCGCATGCCGGGTCGGGAGAGGAACCTTCGCGGGGGCTCCCCTGGCAGGCACCCTGCGCAAACCCTGCCAGGCCTCCTGGGGTCCCAGGCCTCCCAGACCGGGGAGAAGACAGGGCTCGCCTAGGCCCGACAGGCAGGGGGCCTGGCGCCCACCCCACAGCATTCGCTCCACAAACATGCAGCCCCGGGCACCCACCTCCCTGGCCCCAGGCCCCACCCAGCAGCCCAGGTGGAGCCCCCAGACCATGGCCCCCCACTCACAGGAACCCCAGGACTCCGGGGGCCCATTCCTTGCAGGAGATCTGGATGGGGTGCCTCCCCTGGCGGGCAGAGACACTGGGCTCGGCCCCCACTCGAGGCAGGCCCGCGGCCCATGAGGCCCGAGACCTCGCCGCCTCCCGTCCTGAAGAAACCCACGCCGACCCGAGAGTGGGCAGCGCTGGCGGTGGTGTCCGGACCAGGGACCCGCACCCCACCCCCATCCTCGGGAACGGGAAATGGCTCAGAGAGGCCACGCCGTCTGGCTTGGGGAGGCCGGCTCGCACCCTAGACCTCCGACTCCCACCACACGCAGGCAAACCCAGGCCTCTTGTCACTGCATGATCCTGTGACTGGCAGGGGTCAAGGTGAGAAGGACAGCTGCTTCCTGCCAGCCCTGCCCTGCCCCAGAGGACAAGCCAAGCGGCAGCCTCTCAGGGGCTCGGGGAGGCCAGACACCCACCCAGCGCCCCAGGGCCCCGGCCAAGGGCGAGAGGCAGCTCTAGGTGAGGGCCCAGGGTGCACCCACCCCCAGGGCGAAGTGGCCGTGAGGAAGCCAGCCTAGCCCGTGGGGTGGACACACGGCGGTCACTCAGCACGGCCGACTGCATCTCTGCTCCAGTGCCTGGCCTGGCCGCCAGCTCCCTCCATCTGCCCCTCGGGGGGACAAGGATCCTGGGCTCTGGGAGCCCCGGCCCCTCACAGGCCAGGCCCGTGCGGGACCCCAGGCTGCCCTGCCCACCGGACACATGCCCTGGGCCAGCCTGCCGGGGACAGTCAGCAGGCTGCCTGGGACCGGGGCCCGGGCATGCAGGGCTGTCACCAGGCCTTACTGTCACCTGCTCCGACCAGGGCTGACCGTGGCCCGGTCAGGACCCCACGGCCACAGATGACCACAGACCAAGTTTTCTTCTTTACTCAACAGAGTGAGACGCCTTTCATTACCAACCTTCTGGAAAATTCGATGCAGACCCGCTGATGGTGGGGAGCAGAGTTAGCCCCCGGGTCTCACCCTCCAAGGCCTGGTACCCCCTCCCCCGACAAAGCCGCACTCGAAGCCGCACGCGTGCTGGGGGAGGGGGCAAGAGCCAGAGACAAGTGGGGGGAGATTCCCAGGGTTCATTGTCCACAGGTACTGGGGGCCTGAGGAGGGGAGGGGACCTGGGCGGGGCAGGGTGGACAGAAAGGCCAGAGAGTGGGGAGGTATGGGGGGACGTGCCAGGGTGGGGGGTGGGGTTTGCACACCCCCAGTGACTAATCAGCCCATTACTGCCAGATAATCACCACGAGGTGTTCCCAAGTGTCAGGGGCCCGGGGCTCTCAACCTCATCTGCTGGGCCTCAGTTTCCCCGGCGGCACCGTGGGGCCAGTGACTTTCAAATGGCCTGGAGCACCCTGTGATGACCGTGGGGACGCCCAGGCCCCCGGGCATCCAGGAACCCCTCGTCTTCCTGGTTTTCACCCGCAGGGGGCCCGAGAGTGCTGTCCACAGCCACGCCCGGGCCCGCACTCCGCAGGCCTCCCCCAGCTCTCTGCCGCTGGCCGCACACCTGTGCCCCCCCCCCGGCCTCAGCCCAAGCTTCCATACCCAAGAAGTGCTTACTACATGCTCCCTGACCTGCCTGGGCCCCTGTGCCAGGGCAACGGGTGAGGGGGGCCCCAGGTTCACTTAACCCCACCACGAAGCCTCCTCTTTTCCTTCTCCTGGCTCCCCGCCCTCCCCCAGCCCTCTGCCTGCATGCTGGCCGGGCTCAGACCCGCCGACATTCCCACGGCCACCACCACTGGCTCGCCGAGACCCCGGCCCGAGCCTGCCCCAGGAACAGCTGGTCTCCCACAGGCTGAACAGTCCTGCCCGGTCCCACCGACGTCCAGGAGAGGCGGGAGAGGGGGAACCTGGGGCAGAGCGACTCTGCTGGGCCAGCACCCAACAGAAGCCTGGAAAGCCGGATTCCTGGAGAATTTTCTGGAACTGGGACTTGTTGCTTTCCACACACAATGCTTCCAAGCCCCACAGGGTCAAGTCCAGACCACATACAGGGCCTCGGAGGCCCGCCCAGCCTCGGCTCCTGACCTCCCCTGCGAGCCCAGAACGCCCCACTTACCTCTGAGCCTTTGCATCTACCGTCCCCCCATCCCTTCCCTCGTCCGACCTGCAGGTCGTCACCTCCTCCAAGAAGCCTTCCCTCGAGCTCCACCCCAGCTCAGGGTAACGGAGGCCCTTTCGGCCTGGACCGTCACTGTCCATGCCCTGCCCCTCCCCTCAACCATACCCTGCACCCTCACTGACACCCTGCCTGACACTGACCTCAGACGGGCCGCCCAGGCTTCCGCCCCGCTCCTGGCTCCTCCGGCCAGGCACCCAGACCAGGCTGGCCGGGCGGGACTCGGCTGTTTCCTCCCTGACCGGGCGAGGCGCTCCCTGTGGCCCCCTCCTTGGCTGGGGGGCCTGGGCCAGGTCGGTGTGCCTGGGGGTGGCCCTTTTAGAAGGGCGACGCAGCCTTCCACGGCTCCCTCTGTGAAGGAGACGGCCCTCGGGTGCCCAGGCTACGGGTTCAGTCCGTGAAAACACACCTGCACACCACTCCCTGGCCAGCCGCGCCCCCGCAGGTCCGAAGGAGCCCAGCCACCAGGGTCCACGTCCCCGCCCACGGCCCCATGTCCCCGGGCACCACGGACACCCATGGGGCCCCCAGGCCTCTGCTGAGCGGCCCAGGCTGCTCCGGCTCCACTGCCCCCTGGGTCCCGGCCTAAGACAAAGGAGGCCAGAGGTCGCCCGGCAAGACCAGTGACGAAGCTACAGAAAAACCGTACTTCGAACACAGTTTTCTAAGAACAGGGGCTCTGACCAGAGGGTGGTTCTTTTTGCTTACTTCTGGCACACCTGTGTCCCGGAAAGTTCTGGTCCCTGGACATCTCACTGCTTGGTGGGCGGGGCACTCCCGGCCTGGAGTCTGCTGGGGACGGCGTCTGCCACAGCGATCCCCGGGGCCTCGCGCCCGGGCCAGGCCAGGGGGTGGGCTCAGGGGCCCCCGCCTCCCCGCAGATGCAGCCACGGGGGCCTGCCAGTAACCCATGTGTACATTCCTGGAGGCAGACCTTCCCCCCCACCCCGGGGCAGGTGAGGAAACCCAGGCCCCGGAAGTGCCCACCACCCCCAGGCGACCTGAGCAGGCCCCGGCTGGCCCCACTCTGTGCCCCCCACCCCTGCCAGGCCCGCACAGCCCCTCTGCCCGGGGAACCTGAGCAGAGCCGAGAGCCGGCAGGAGGCTACGGCCCTCACCCCGCTGCCGCCGCGGGGACCCCAGCCAGGTTTCTCCTCGGGGGCCAGCCCTCCGCCCGGGAACTAAACCCGTCCGACGGCCCGGGCCACAGTGCCTGGCGACTATCTGCCCATCGCGTTTCTCAGCCCGGCAGCCAGCGCCATTGCGACAGCCTGCACGGAGATAAGGAGGCTCGGGTGTGGGCCGGGCGCAGCGAGGGGGGGTCTCTGTGTTGTTTTGTTTTGTTCCTGCCCCCACCGGGCCTGCACTCCCAGCCCTGACGGGTCGCAGGCTTCCCGGGGCGCCCTGCAGGGGGCTGGGCTCCAGCGGGAGGGAGGCAGGCTCTTCTCCCCTCACCGGCCCCCGAAGAACGCCGCCCTGTCCTGACCACACAGGCACGCGTGCCACCAGCCAGGCCATGACGATCCCTTGCAGCAGGACTGCAATGAGAATGCCCTCCCTTCCCCAGTCGAGGCCCCCGTGACGATTCCCAGAGCTGCCGGACGGGCCTTCTCATGCACACACAACGCACGGGGCACTCGGAACGCGGTGCCCACACCGGCAGGGAGGGGGCCTCGTGAGGAGGCCAGTGGCCACCCTCATCCTCAGGGCAGCGTGAGGGGCTTGGGGGAGCTCAGAGCGGCCCCCGCCTCCCCTGGCCTGGCCGAGGGTGGGGAATGAGCCAGACAACTCTCTCCCACAGCACACGGCCCACGAGGCGGGACTTTCTCCTCCCCACGGCACGGCTGAGAAAACCGGGACCCTGGGTGGCTAACTGACTTGCCCACAGGCCCCTGCTCTGCAGGGGCGTCACCCACAAAAGCCAGGGGCCGCCCCTTCTCCTTGGGGGCAGCCACCCTACCCCACGGGGTGGGGGCGGGGAAGTCGGGCAAAGGTGGGTGGTTTCCCAAGAAGGCCCTGACCTGCTCCGGCCAGACACGGGTGGCAGGGGGAGGAACAAAACCCAGCAGGGGTCACGCTTTCCGGAGGGGGCCCAGCAGAGCTCAGGGTGAGCCTCGCTGGGTCCCCAGGGACACAGCCCTGCCTCTCTGGGGGGTGGGGGTGAAGAGCAATGAGGCCACCCCAGAGGGCAGGCGGCACCCCACGGCCTCAGTCCCTAGGCTGTACCCCTAGGAGCAGACCAGCGTCAAAGCCCCTGCCCCCCGGGGCCCTGGGGCACAAAGCTTTCCCAACAGCGCAGGCCCCAGGGCAGGGCCTGGCCCGGAGCCGGGGAAGAATTCCCCTGCGCAGCAGCTGCGGGGTTTGCACAACCGGCCAGGTCCCTACCTGCCTCCCAGGTGTTGCAAGGGCCCAGCTTCCAGGAAGGAGAACGCTGTGGGGGGCAGGGCGGGGGTCTGGGCGCCCCAGCCTCTGGGCACTCAGGCATGTCAGGAACCTCTCTGCGAGCAGCCACCCCTCAGCCCTCCTCTCGGGGTCCGCTACCCTCCCCCCTCTGGGCCCGTGCTCTCCCTCCTCACCAACCCACATGCCAGATGCAGCCTCGAGAGCGCTCAGGCGCCACTGCCAGGCAGCAGAGGCGGCGCCCAGGGCCAGCGGCTCGCCCTCCCACCCCCCCATCAAGTGCAGAGCGAGAAACTGAGGCCGGGGTGCGGTGGGGTGCTGCCCACCACCACCCTGACGCCCAGCGAGGCCCAGCTGGGTTCCACGGCCTGCCGCTCGTTCTCAGGGCTCCCCACTCCTCCACGTCCCACGAGGCAGCCGGCCTGGCTTGGGGGCTCGGACACGCTGGCCTGCCGGGCCCTGCCCACAGCAACCCTGGAGAACACTACGCCTGCGCTCCCCCTGCGTGAGGATGGGGCCCGGGGAGGAGGAGGCTGCAGCACAGCCTCCATAGCGCGCACCCTCCCCCCACAAGCCCTGCGCCCCTCGTGCCCAGGCAGGCGGAGGGGTGCCAGGCTCCTGCTGCAGGGTGGGATGGCCCGGCCCCAGTGCTAGAGGCTGAGAGGAGCAGAGAACAGAGGGACACATGTCTTTTCTGGAGTCACGGGTCCTGGGCAGCCTCCTAAGAGAGGAGACAGTCTCTGGGGGTCCCTCTGGCCCGAACACCCCAGAACCCTGAGGCAAGCTTCCTAACTCCCAACCAAGACTCCCTAGCAGCCCCTCGGCCCCGACATCGCCAACCCTGGAGGTCCCACAGACACCAGCCGGGGTGTCATACACACAGGGCTGTGGGGGACAGAGACCACAGGTTGGGGACTCAGACGATCATGGCCCCAGAGGTTCGGAGGACAGCATGGCGGGCAGGACCCTGGGGACACTGCTGCCTGGGCCCCTGGGGCCCAGAAGGCCCCGGATGCTCCGGCCAGAGGCCAGGGTGAGAACCCCTGACCTCGCCAGCCCAGGTGGGCCACCCCCCGCAGCACCCAGCAGACCCGGCAGCCTTCTCCCGCCAGACCGCTCGAGAGGAAGCAGGGTTCCAGGCTGGCGGCTGTGTGCAGCTGGGGACTGTGCAGGGTCACCACGAAAATGCATGCACGGCCTCTTCACTCCATACTCAGTGGGAGGGGTCAATGCGAGAGGCGGGGGGTGCAGGGGGGACTTCGGACTCAGGGGGGCACAGCACCTGCTCCTCCCGCCCAGTCCTCACACCCGCACAGGGCCCCAGCCCGTCACAGCAGCCTCTCCCCTTGAAGCCCCAAACTCCCCACCACCGAGCCCCAGGCAGCCCCAGGTGGCCCCTCAGAACCGGGGCCTGCAGAGCGCCCGACCTCACCCCACCAGCAGCCCACCACCACACACAGCTCTCTGCGCGCACCCTCGGCCCCACAGTGGGAGTGTGTGGAGTTGTCCCTGAGCCTTGACAAGCCACTGACACCAGGGCAGAGGTCTCGGGTCACAGGCCACTGGCTCACCAAACAGGGGCACCGGCCACGTGAGCCAGTCGCATTCAAAAGCACCAGGAGGCTTCAAAGAGAAGGACCCCCCTTCCTTCGGGCCTGCCACTACCGCACAGCGGGGCCCCTGCCCGCATTGCCCGGGGAGGGCCTGGGAGGCCCAGGCTCCCTGCTCAGCGGGAGAGGAGGGGTGAGCTCAGGTCAGGCCACCCTGCTGAGGACAGGAGGGCCCAGCTGCAGGTACTGGGGACATGCAGGTCCCGAGAGGGGCTCTATGAGTCTTCCCGACAACCCAAGGCTTCTCTGGAGGCAGGTGAAGGTTCGCTTCGAGCGAGGAGGGCCCGTGGCGAGGCTGCATGAGGGGAGAGCGGCCCAGCACCCACCGGCAAGGCCTCTCACAGCTGAGGGCCCTCAGCCACCGAGGAACGTTTCCAGGCCAGACTCCAGCAGCCCTTCAAATCCATTCCAGACAGTAAACAGGCCTCCCGCCCAGCGGGCCAGCTCAGGACCAGCGTGGGCTCTGGCTCCCGGGCCCCCAGAACCTCCGGCTGTGGGTCCCCCCCCCCAGCTACCCTGCCAGCCCCTGCCAGAGAGGGCCCCAAGCCCGGGCTAGGCAGCGCGGGGAGAGCCCAGGGCTGCTCTCCCTCCCAGTCCACAGCCCAGGGGCCCAGCCGAGGCGACGTGGCTGGGACTGGTGCCCAACAGGCCGAGCCGCAGACAGCAACCAGGAGCGCGGCGCCCTCCTGCCTTTCCGAACAGGAACCCACGCCCACCCAGGACGGCAGCCGAGTCCCCGAGGAGAGAGGGGACAGGGAGGACCCGGGCGAGGACGCGCAGAGGCCCGGAGAGCCGGCTTCCTGAATGCTTCAGCGACTCAGCTCCCATGCCCCTCCCCCAGGAGAGGCCAGCGGAGCCGTCTCCAGAGCGAGTGGGCGCCCCTGCTCTCCGGGCCGACGGTGCAGACAGCGGGCAGGACCCACACTGGATGGGAGGGCCGGCGTGGAGCAGCTGCCAGAGCCGACTCTGTACGCAGCCTGCCCCTCTGCCAGCCCCACGGCACCGGGAGGCCACAGCTCTGCTGCCCTGGAGAAACGGGCACCTGGTCCAGTCTGTCCAGCATTTCAGGGAGGTGCAGGGCGTGGCCAGGGCGAGCTGCGCCCCGCACTGCCGGCAGCTGGGGGTCGGCTGCGGCCCACCACAGGAAAACAAGAGGCCCAGGGTAGAGTGGCTGGAGGCTGGGTGGTCCACACACTGAGTCTCACACGGTCCACTGCCTGGCAAGGGGCCACTTCTGCCCACCGCTGGGCAGTGATGAGGCGGGGAGGGGCAGGGCAGTGCCATCAGTCTCCTGGCACCTGAACAGGAGACCCGGCACCCCCCTTGCCCCAAGACACATCCAGGGACCCTGACACAACCCTTCAGACCCCTCAGGGCCCCAGTGAGCAGCCCCTGGCCCCGGTGGGATGCGACCACCTCCCTGCCCCCACCGGGCCCAGCCCACCTGCCCTGGGTCTCCCCCGAGCCCACTTGGCCTAGCACTGCCCTTCCAGGCGCAGGTGCCCCCACGGCCACCCTCATCTCACCAGGCGCCCATCACCCACCAGGGCAGCCCGGAAGTCCCCGGCTGCCCTTGGACTGGGCCGGCTCCCCCTCAGCCCCGGCACCCAGGACACTGCCCCTTGGCCGCGCCCGAGCCCTGCTCACCCTCCACACACTAGCGCCAGGCCCTCACTCCCTCGGGTGGGGGGCAGTCAGGACTCCGGCCCTCACTCCCCGCGCTGGGCCCTGCAAACGTGGCGGCCAGCCTCACCTGCAGGAAGCCAACCTCGGCCTCCGGGGCTGTCCCTGCCCGACCCACACACTCACGTGCACTCGGTGACCAGACTCCGCCCCGGCCCCCAGACACACGGACCAGAACGACCCCCAACCCACGCCAGCCACGGGCACCCACACCCGGCCAGAGCCCCTCCCGCCTCCCTGCAGGCCCCCCGTACGCCCACCGCCCCGCCCCGCCCCATCCACGTCTCCAGTTTGACAGTTAAAGGTCCGTTCGAGGCAACAGACCGGCTGTGCCATCACGGTCGCGCCATCAGGGATGAGGGCCGCGGGACAGCAGCGTCAACAGCCGTGTCATTCTCCAACAGGGCTCCATGGTCAGAACCACACTCCACCGCGCCTGACGCGGACCCTGTCCCGCCCCCGCCCTCCCGGAGCAGGGGACGGCGCGGCGTCAATATTTAATCCGCTGATGAAATATTCAGGGGCCAGCGAAGGGATCGAGTTTCCCTGGTCCAGGTCCCCGCTACTCCGGGGGTTCCCGAGCCGGGGACACCTCCTGGGTGATGAGGTGAGGAGGTTGCTCGGAACCCGGCCGCCCCACAGCCAGCACGCTGCCCCTCCTGCCGCTGTGCCGGACACACCTCAAACCTTGGACCCCTAGAGAGGGTCTCTGCGGCCCGAGGTCACCAGAGATGTCCTCCGGGCCCAGTGCCCCCAGGCCCCCATTGGGCGGCCACACCTCAAGGCTGCAGACGCCCCCTGGGATGGCTGAGTCGCTGCCCCGTGTCACAGGCGGGGCTGCTGAGGCGGGGAGCAGAGGCCCTGCCCGCCCTCCCGGGGCCCGCTCCCCTGGGGGCCAGCTGCACTGCAGCACCGGGCCGGACACCGAGGGTGGGGACCCATGTGGGGGTGCCTTCGACTCCCCGTGCCAGTGCACACGGCCAGCAGGGGTCAGAGGGCATGGCTGGGGATCTGGCCCAGGCCTCCGCACAGCCTCAGCCGGGGGCCCACCGTGCCCATCAAGGGAGGGGCACAACAGGAACCCAGGGCCTCACCCCAATACACACACAACGCGAGCACAGCTGCCCACGCACGCTCACGTCACACACACACACACACCGTATACACACGCACAGGCACACAAGTGTGGGCACAGAACATGGGGCCCCTGGTTCTGCGCCACCAGCCGTGACCTGGGGACCGGCCTCCTTCCTCACAGATGAGAAACTGAGGCTCAGCAGGCCCGGCTGGCAGCCGGGGGCCAGGGCAGGGCCCCCACCCATCTCTGATGCCAGTGCGCCCCGCAGCTCCAGCCTCGGGCTCAACAAGGCCCGAGGCCCGCCCCCAGCCCGCCGCGGTACTGGTCCGCTTCCAGGCAGCCTCCACGCATCCTGCCGTGAGCCCAACGCTGACCAGCTGCCCAGTCGGCCTGGACAGGTCATTCAATCACGGCGCACGGAACGCTGGGCAGATGTGCCCGCCTGGCCATCTGGTGGGCCCACTCCTCTGACCCTGGGCCTGTGCACGCGTGCACCCTCAGGGATCCAGCGGTGGGGGAGGGGCCGGCGGTGCCAGGGACTTCAAGCAGCAGAAGCTGGCCCAGCCGGGAGGAGGGGACACTGTTAAAGGAAGAAAGGGTGCAGTGTGCTGGCTGTCACTCCGTCACAGAAGCCGTCCTCCTCTGAGCGGCCTTCCCAAGGGGCCAGGCCTGTGGCACAGGGCCGTGAATCTGGGGCTCCTGCCCCAGACACACGCTCCGAGACAGAGGCCCAGGCAGCCCAAGGAGACTGGAGATCCCCCATCTCCTGACACAAGACAGGCCCCATGCGGGGGCCCCTGCCGGCACTGGCCCTGCCCTCTGCTGCTCCCTGTACACAGGAGCTTCAGGGACCCAGAGACCCCAGCGGCTGTGCCCCAAGAGCAGACCACGCCAGTCCCGGAGACACTGAGACCGCAAACCTCTCGGGCCCACCAGCCACCCTCAGCTCCGGGGCAGGCTTTAGGCCGCCTGCTGGGGCCCCCACGTGCACAGCCCACCCCAGGAGGCTGCTTCACCCACTCCTAGACGTCAGCCCCTCGTCCAGAGCCCCCAGAGGCTTGTCCCCTGTCCCCTCCCTCCTGCTACCTCGGGATGCTCTCTCTCACTGCCCACCCAACCCACCCAACCCGCCCAAGCCCTTACCCCAGGCCTGGTGGTCCCCCACCCAGGGCTGCCCTTGAGCAGGGATCCAGGCACAAAGCCCAGGGTATCTGGGGCAAGGAAGCCCCTCATGTCCTCACCGATGAGAGGCGGCAGCTCTGGGCCTAGCTGGGGTGGGGAGCTAGGGTCTGCAGGCCTGGGGGCGCCCTAGGGGTGGAGGCAGTGCTCAGGGGCCCCGCTCTTGGGAGTCCAAGAGCAGGGCAGGTCCCTGCCCAGGTGGTGCCCCACCAGGCTTCACCCACGTCCTTGGCGAGAACACTCCTTCCAATCCTGGTGGCCCAGCCTGCCCCCAGTCCGGCACCCTCTGCCTGCCAGCACCGCACCGGAGACCCCACATGCCGGGCAGCGCTGGTGTGAGAGATGGGCACTTCCGAGGCCGGGGCACAGCTCCGGTCACTCTGTGCTGCCTGGGTCTGGGGCCAGGGACTGAGCACCCCACTCTGAATCCTGATGTCCCTCGGGGACCCGGGGACCCCTCCAGGGCCCAGCAACCCTCACCTCAGTGTCGGGCGTCCCCAGAGGCACCCTGGGGGGCACTGGGGCCTGGCAGTGGGTGAATCGGCCAGCATGGTGAAGCCCCAGGACCCCAGAACGAGGAGAGTGACCCCTCTCGGGAGGAAGTGACTACCCCAGGAAGGGCCCCAGAGTGGCTGAACTTAGCCAGGACCCACCAACACAGTCCCCGGGGTCGGCTCAATGGCACGCTGCCTCCCGAGTCAGGACCACCCCGACCTGAGTGGGGCCCACCCACAATGGCCCCGAGCTGAGAGGCCCCAGCCCAGGCCACTTGGAGCCTGCTGCCCCATCATCACCCTCCAGCCAGCCCTGCTGACAACTCCGCACCTAGAACATTCTGCGGGGCCCGCCCACAGACTCCCGGACTCCACATCTCCCCTCGGGGACCTAGCATCAGCACCCCCGATCTGCCAGTCTCCCTGCATGGCCTCACCGCCTCACGCACACCCACACCCAGGCCTGGGCCTCAGGGTCCCCCTGAGCCTCCGTGCCCACCCGCTGGGCCCAAACCCATTCACTCCACTGTCCCGAGGCCGCCACCCCAGACCTGCCTCAGGACCCCGCCCGCCCCAGCCCATCCTCACCAGCAGCCGGGGCTCCCAGACTCCCCAGCACGAGCCCGTGCCACCTCCCTACTGGGAACAACACCCACCTCTGCACGGACCCTCGAGGCTGGCCCGTCTCAGGGCCTTGGCACTCGCTCCCCCAGGTCCCCACCTGGCTGCCCCCTCACCCTGAACCTCTCCCCCAGCATCACCCCCACACACCTGGTAGGTGCCCATGGTCACAGCAGGCCCCAGGCCCCTATGGGCCCTGGAGCTGGGCGTGCGGGGCTCCGAGGGGTGCTGGAGCCGAACAGCCAGGCCACGGAAGACCTCGCCAGAGACCCCACCTCAGCAGGGGCCCCAGCATCTGGCTGCCTGTCCACTGAGCAGGGGACACGGCGTCTGCCCCTCGATGCCCAGCCCCCCAGGCTGAGGGCCACACCGGCCCCCGCTGGGGGCATGGAAACAAAGGCAGGCCGACCACCGGGAGCCCACAGTTAATCTCGGCCTACGCCACGGCGGGCAGGTTGTTCTCCGCTCCTTGATCTACATTTTTATTAAATCACACAGGAAAATGAGAAACATTATTACTTCCCTCCGTTTTTAACCCTTCCTCTGCCCCACGCTGCACACAGCCACCCGTGCCATCCGCCAGAGGACGTCACCCGGGCTCCCCCCACAGCCGTCTGCATGTCACCACCACAGGGACCCCCGGGTTCCCTCCACAGGCTGCCCCCCCCGCCCACGGCCCTGGGTCTAACCCGAGGGTGTGGCTGGGAGGCAGCGCCCCCCCAAGCGTTCCCCAGTGGCCATCAGTCAGGGAAAGCTCCTCCCCTGGGGCCTCAGTTTCCTCTTCCACAAAACGGGAAGAGTCAGAGGCTGGCGGGGTCTCAGCTAGGCCCCAGCTGTCGCCAATCCACCCGTCACCGTCCCAGCTCAGCCTCTCCAGCCCCAAGGCCCTGAGAGCTCCCCCTGCCCGGAGGCCAGCAACGCCACACAGGGGCTGCCCCCCCAGGGGGTGGGACTCCCGACACCCCTCCTACAGGGAGGGAAAAAGCAGCAGGGTGGGGTGGCAGTGGACCAAGGAATGGGATCACAGCCCCTGGGGAGCCCCACGCCAGCCCTCAGCCATGCTCTCCCTACACCCTTGCATCAACAAGGGGCGGAGGGGCTGGGGCCGCCAGGCAGGCCCTGCAGGCCCACGGGGGCCAGGGGCCCGAGCATGTGCCCGTCAGCAGGAGGCGTACGGGAGCCCCGCCAACCACTGCCGGCAGGACGTGCGGAGCCTCGGAAGGAAGCGAGCAGGCCGAGGTGGCCCAGGGCGGCGGGGGTGGGGGTGAGGCTGCAGCCCCAGGAGTCCCTGGGGCTCATGCCCCAGTGAGACCGGAAGAAGCAGTGCAGTGGCCACGGGGCACACAGGAAGGGCATGTGGGGGGAACCCACGTGCAAAGGCCCTGAGCAGGGCGAGAGCTGGGAACATTCCAGCAACAGGAAGCAGACCAGCACAGCCGGTCCCCGGGAGCCGGGCCTCGGGTCGGGGCCGGGGCCAGGGCTGGGACTTCGCCCCAAGGACCGAGGCGGCATGGGAGGGGAGCATGTCAGAACACAGGAGCACTCGCTACGAGGAGGCCCTGGTGGTCCCTGAGAGCTCGCAGCTCCGGCTGGCACCCCCTCGTGTGCCCCCACCCCTAGGCGCCGCCACCCCTACTCCTAACACAGTCCCTGCAGGGGAGCAAGGAAAGGACGCCATCAGATGCAAAAGGCACTGGGCCCAGGGTGTGGGCGAGGTCCTCCTGAGTGGGAGCATCAAGGAGGGCTGCCTGTAGGAGGGGGCATCCGGGCACAGAAGCCTGGCCCATCCCACCAGGTGGCGCCCGCTCATGCGTATCTGCTGACCCAGACTCAGTCATGAATGAACCGGCTGAGAGGCAGGATTCTAATGACTCCTCACCCTCCTCGAGAGTCAGGCACCCACGCAAACCGGGGAGGAAACCGCAGGGCTCAATTAATCGTGGCCTCGACGCTCTCTCCCGCCCGGCACCCCGCCACGGAAGAGCCGTTTCAGCTCTGCGCTTCACGGATGCCTTGAGGCACCGAGCAGGCGGCAGTTGGTGGCAGATGGTCGCAGATGCTGGCGGCGCTGTGGGCAGGGGGCACTCGGCCACTCCCATGGGAAGGGAACACCATATCGGAGGGACAGAAGCACGTCCCCACCAGACTGTAGCCCTGGCCACAGGCCCTGCTTGCTCCACCGAGGCTGCACTTCTCAACCCAGACTCCAAAGCCCTGGCAGGGCGGCCGCCTCCGTGCTGGCCCCAGGACCGGCTAGAGGGGCTGCGAGCCGATCGGGCGCCCCCACTGCTGACCGCCACAGGGCTCAGAGCCTGATGCAGACCAAACCCGCACCCTCCTTCCCAGGCCCCACCTCAGGCTGTGCAAACCTCAGTTCCCTCATCCCCGCTTGGCAGGCAGGGAGGCTGAGGCCCTGGCCCAAGACCCAGGTGCTCCCAGACAGCTTCTGGGGCACACCCACCTCCACCTTCCCTGGTCCGGGCTGGGGGCCACGCCACGTGGTGCACGGGGACAGCTGGAGCCCGGGAGGCCCCAGGGCACCCGTTCAAGCAGCTCCGACAATGGGCCCCTGAATGCCAACCCCGACTCTCTGCCAGGCACCTCGGCCAAGAGCCCCAGGAGACAGGCCCCAGCTGGGTGGCTGTTACCACTCCTGTCCCTGCAGTTCCATGTCCACTGGACTGTCGGGCCCAAACCTGAGGCCAGCAAGGACTCTGAGTCCCGTCCCATTGCTACCGCCAGAGAAATGCAAAAGAAGGTATTAGTCATGGGGTGAAAGGGCCTCACCCAGGGGGGCTGCCTGGAGGAGGCTGCTTATGCGGGACACCTGACACAGCAGGGATGGCGGCTGAGGGACCCAGAGGCAGGAGGACTGAGGGGCGTGGTGGCAGGTGCAGGGCGAACCTGGGGGCAGGGAGAGTGTCACCCCGAGGGCACTGGGTAGAGAGCAGTCCAGAAAGGGGGGCTCAGAACCCCAAACTCCTGCAGAGAACCCAGAGGCAGGAACCGAGAACTCCACTTCCCGGGAACTTCATAAGAAAAACTCGGGCCATGCGGCAGGCGCCCCTGGCTGCGGCTTCTGCCAAGAGCCCTCCCGCTTCCCCACCCTGCGGCTGCTGAGTCAGGAGTACAGGGGGCGGGCCGAATCCCAGCCCCTTCCTGCAGTGCCGGTCCGGAGCCAGGCCCGCCGGCCCCCGGGTCCCCGCAGAGCCCCACGTGACGCCAGCCTAGACCCGAGCTGAGTGTGCCAGCTCCCAGCCCCTCCCCGCCCAGCACCCCCTCCCCAGGCGCTGACGCCAGGGTGTCCCCCCTCATCGCCCGCTGGGGTGGGGAAACAGAGGCCCCGGCGGGGACAGGGCAGACTCCTCTGTGCTTGTCCACACCCCGGGCCGCAGGGCAGACATGGGACGGCAGGGACCTGTGGAGGGAAGGGACGCAGGCACTCGGCTTCCAGAGGGAGGTGGCCCTGGAATCAGGCTGCAGGGGCCAAGGAGAGAGTGGCACCGTGGGCCCCCGGGCGCAGGGAGCAAAGGCTCAGGGTGGGGACGCACGGGGCAGCCCCCAGCCCCTCACAGGGCCCCCACAGGAGACTGCGGAGTCTGTGGGGAGGGCTGCCCGGGCATGCCACCCCTGCCACGGCCACGGCCCCTGAGCGTCGCCAGCAGGAGGACAGGAGGGCAAGAGGGCGCCAGGGTGTCACATGTGCTGACCAGGCCCCTGTCCCCCGCCTGCCTCGGGAGGAAGTGCTGCTTCCCACAATTGCGCAAGATCCTCTTCGGGTGAAGGAAGGAGGCCAACGCGAGTGGCACCGCCGCCCGGCCCGCGGCCCGCTGCCGCGTGCTCCGAGGTCCGGAGACGGGCCCCCGAGGGCTGGGGGTGCACAACAGCGCCCACCACCGGGGAGCCATGTGCCTGGACCCAGGCCCCGAACCCAGCCGCCAAGGAAACTAAGCAGCGAACGGTCAGGGGAGGGGGCCGAACAGCGGCCTATCCCTCAGGACGGCACCAAGGCCCACGGGGTGGCAGGTGTCACTTCCTAGCCTGGGAAAGGCCTGCACCCCGGGATGGTTCTGCCACCCCGTCCCAAAGCCAGCCTCCCAGGGCACCACGCCCTCCCGGGGGCGCAGGGTCTGCGCCTCACATGCTCCCCGAGTTCTCCAAGCAGAGTGCTCCCCACAGTCGAGGCCCAAGGAGTGCAGACGGGGGTTCTTCCTGTGCCCCCTGGCAACAGAGCCAGGGCCCCTCCCCCACCGGAGGAGGGCACCCCCCACCCTCACCACGGCTTTGCCCCCTCCTGCCCTCAAGCTGAAGGTTTGGCTCCACTCACCTTCCCCTTCCCGGCCACCCCAGAAACAAGTGCCATCTCCCCAACTCACAGGTGACAACGCCCAGCCCCAGAGCAGGAGGCGCCCCGCTGTGTGACGGCAAGGACCGGCCCAGGAGTCCTGCCGCCCTAGCACTCGGGCCCTGGCCTCCCGGGCTCTCAGGAGAAACCCCCTCCAGCCATGACCAGGTGGCCCTAGCAGCCTGATGCCCTCCACCTAGGCCACCTCCCAGGGGCAGTGGGGGTGGAAAGCCCGTAATCTCTGGGGCCTCTCCAAGGCCCCCACCTTGCTGTGGGATTCGGTTTCCTGGCCTCTAGCCAAGGGGTCGCCGGCCATCCCAGCACCACGCACTCTGGCACTGCCAGACCCTGGCCGTGGCGCCCACCACCCCACACCCACACGCTGGGTGGTCCCGAGGACCTGACCGGCCTGTGGGAGCCCAGTCCTCCCCCGTGAAGGGAGCGTAGTGGGCCAGGAGCAGGCTGGCACCCCACTCGAGCCTGGGCACCACCACAGCCAGCACCCTCCCCAGCGGCTCCCGCAGTTCAGGACCCCCATCCACCCGATGCTGCTGTGAGGCCCCCCGGGGTTCATGCAGGCAGGTGAGGGTACCCTCACCCAAGGCGGGGCCGTGAGACCTGGAGAAGATCCCCCTCCAACCTAGGGTCGTCACCCCCCCACCCCAGCCCGCCAGAGGAGTCGGTTTCCTTGACCCCGCAGTGTGGCGGGTCCCTCCGTGGGTCAGACCAGGGCCCACGGTGGACACGATCTGAGGGTGGTCGAGCCCAGCCCTCCCCACACCCTGCCCAGCTGTGTCTGGGGCAGGGACACTGTGTATTTATTCTCCTGTGTGTCTGCACCCCACCCACTGCACACACCCCCACCAGTCACCCTGTCTCCTCTGTCGTGGCCACTCAGACCTAAACCTCCAGACGAGGACCAGGGTGTGAGGAAACTGAGTCACAGACTAAGGCACACCCACTGCCACGGCCCACTCCCCAGGTCTGGTCCCAGGCGACAAGAAAGGGCCGCCCCACAGAACTACCCAGGGAAGAAGGGAGTTCCCCATCACCAGGTGTATGCAAGCCACGCTGCCAGGCCCTCCCACAGCAGGGTCTCTCTCTCTCTCTCACACACACACACACGCACGCACACACACACACACGCCTTCTCCGAGGGCCTGGGACGAGCCAGGAAGCTTAGTGGAGATCGCAGGGCGGGGGCCCACCTGGCCCACAGTTACTAAAAAGAGCCCACGGGGAAGTCAAAATAGGAAATAAAAATACAGTTGCTCCAGCCACCCGGGGTTGTTTACGTAGGAAACAAGGCATCTCTAGCCCCTCCCAGGTAAGGAATGCCCCCCCAACTCCTAGCTGCCACCAGGACCTCAACCTTGTACCCGGGGCCCAGGGCAGCGAGCACCCCAAAGAGGAACCCGAGAACCGGTCTGACCCGGCTGTGCCCGTCGCCTGCCCTGTGACCTCGGGCAAGAAGCTGACCCCGCTCCCCGGGCCGGGGCTTCCTCATCCGCCCCAGGGGTACAGACTCAGCCCTGGCCACGATGGCCCACCACGGCAGGGCGCCCTGCGCCTCGCCTGCCATACAGTTCCCCACTGGCTTCCCCTCCACAGCCTCCCCATGTGCTCGCTCGCTCGCCCCTGAGCTGGGCCGTCAGGGGAGAAGCGTACCCCCCAACCACAAGTCGGAGACCCAGCCTGGCCCCTGCTCGCCACACAGCTCAGGCCTCCGTTTCCTCATCTGCACAATCAGAGGAAGCCTTCCTTCCTCCCCTTTCCCGTGGGGCCTTTCCAGGGTCGGTACCAGGCTTGTTCGCACTAAAGTGTCCATGACTGGCCCTGGCTCATTCGCTCTCCCAAGGCACAGAAGTCCACAGGAGACAGCGTGCTGGTCCTGGAGCTGAGAGAGCCCAACAGAGGAGGACAAGGGCGTCCCACCGCCTCCCCGCCCTGCAGTGTGCTGCCGCCACAGTACCAGTCAGCCAGGCCCCTTCCTGGGACCTCGAGTCACCTCGTGAGTCTGCTCAGGGCACCGCTGGAAGGAGTTTTGAGTGCTGCCCGCCAGGGCCCAACCCGGAGCCCCAGGGCGCCTGCTGCAGATGAGCCCCCGGCCCACCAGGGCCTGCTGCTCCCCAGGCACTGGGTGCACTCTGGGGGGCTGGCCAGGGCGGTCTGGGGACCACATCTCGGGTCAGACCCAGCGCAGAGGGCCCCAAACCACACTCTGCACGACACCCCAAGACAAGGTCTTTCTGGCACGCACCTCTGCCCTCAGCACTCTCCCCTCCCCACGCCCCTGTCCGGGCCACCTGCCCACCACCGCCCATGGCCGCTAACATGGCCTGGCCCACCACCTTTGCCACCCAGCACACCCTGGGCTGGGCTGGGCCGGCCCCTGAGCTCGCTGCGCTGCCCCTCAGCCTGGGTGCCTACTCCTCAGGCACCAGTGGACTGAGGGGCCCACCTCCCACCTGGACCAGCCCATGTGGGCCAGCAGGTGAGGGACCCTGGGGGCTCGACACACACGCATACGATCATACACACGCTCTGGACCCCGGCACAGGAGTGGCCCTGCCCTGTCCCCTCACCACGCACGGCTCTGGCTGCAAGCCCCCAAGGAGGGCCTGGGGGAGGAAGGGGCCCTCCAGCCTTCCTGCACAGCGGGCTCCAGCTCAGACACTCAGGGCTGGCAGAGAGCATGGGGCGGGTGTCCCCAAGGGCAGGAGCAAGGCTGAGAGGGCAGATCCTGGGCTCCTCGACCGCCAGGGCCTGGGGACCAAGCCCGAGGTCAGGGGCGCCGGCAGCCCACCTGACACTGGCGACCAGGATCCCAGTGACCCAGATCCCGGCTCGGAGTCCCAGGTCCTGGCCAGCACAGGCCATCCAGCACCGACTGAGGCATCCAGACAGCCAGGTGGTGAGGACATCATCTCCTTTTCCTCAGAGACGGGGGAGGGCCAGCCACGAAGAGGGCGCAGGGCTAGCGGGGGCGGGAGGCCAGGACCGTGGCCAGAGCCCAGCGGGACCTCCTCGCTCGGGCGTCCCCGAGGAGCTCCGGTCTGCGCAAGGCCTACTCACAGCCTGGAGGCCAAGATCGGGGCAGAGCGCGGGGCCCGGCCACAGCACGGGGCTGGAGTGATGGCCATGGGGGGGCTGCCCCCTCTGATAACAAGCTCTGCAGCTTATCAGCCACCTCCAGGGCCACTCCATCAGCCGGCCACAAGTGTCCCCACTGCCCACCGTGGGAGACGCGATACTGTCCGCAAGCAGATAAGTCTCAGCAATGGGCTCCGGGCACCGGGGCGGCTCACCCCAGACGGCCCACTGCAGCCAGACAGGTGTCCTCGGGGAGCATGCCTCTCCCACGAGCCCTGCCAGCAGCGGCACCTGGAGCTGTGACCCACCCCTGACCCTAGGACTGGGCAGGGGGCAGCGCCAGCCGGGTCAGAGAGATGGGGACACCGCCTGGGCCCCCACCCTGCGGACCCGCGACCAGGAGGACGGGGTCACGCCCTGACAGGTGGAGGTCCCCTGAGCACCACGGTGTATTCCTCTCCTAAGTCCCGGGCACGCCGGTCAGAGGAGCCAGAAATAAGTCCGCAGGGACCCCGCACCCGGTGGCGGCCAGCCCCAGGCCGCCCGCACAGATGCCTGCCCTTCCAGGCCGAGGACAGAGGCCCAGGGAGGCCCAGGTGCAAGGACACAGGGAGGCAGGCCCTGTGCCCCACACGGCGCCTCCCGTCTCCTGGGCGCAGGGCTATCAGGACCCCCTCGCAGACTCGGACCCTGAGCCAGCACCCAGACCAGGCTGTGCCGGGGCGCACACTCGGACCACCCAGCTGGGTGGGCCTCCCGCCTCTCCAGTGCCCGAGCCAGCCCTCCTGGCGCAGCCACACCAGTGCTGAGCAAGGGACAAGGCACGCCCCCTCTGGGCATCCCGGCCACCACAGAGAGAATGGGCTCTCTCCCTCCATTATCAGGGGCAGAGACCCTGGGCGGGGGGTGGGGGGTACCCTCCCACACCCCACGGGGAGGCCAGGGTGCCGCCCCGATGCTGGCCTCTTCTCAGTCCTTCGAGCTGCTCCCAGCAGCTGCTCTGCAGTCACAGACCCCCCAGGATGGCGGCACGACGTCCCCACGGCCCCCAGGCCAGCCGGCCCGGCCCTGCGGGCAGAAGATGCGGAGCCTCCTGATCCCGTCTCCACCTGCCCCTCACTGGCTCCACCCTAGCCGCGAGGACCCAGGGAGCTCTGCCCAAAGGCACCCACACAGGCGCATGGGTGCAGGCGCCAACTTCTCCCTGGCCAGCACCTCGGCCCCTCTGTGACCCGGTTCGGGGGGCCTCACCCCAGCGCAGGCGGACGCCACCGCTCTCTGCCCGTCGGCGTCCATGACACCGCTACCCTCACGGGTCTCCTCCCCCAGACGGACAGGCAGGAGTGACAGCACACGCGTCAGCCTCAGCGCCATGCTCAAGGCGAGCGACCGGCCCGGACACACGCTGCCAGCCCACTTTACAGAGAGGCAAGCTGAGGCCCAGGGAGGTTTGAAAAATCTGGTCCAAGGCAACCCACCGCCTGGCCCCATTTGCCGCTGTGCCCCAGGGGCTGGGTCTCACTCAACTCTGCCTCCCTGGTGGCCAGCAGGAGCCAGAGACCTGGGGGACAGAAAGCTAGCCAGATGGACGGAGGGATGGATGCATGGTGGACAGCTGGCAGGTGGGAGGTGCACTGTGAAATCTCAGGCAAGCCTCAGTCCCTCAACCGGCTGTGTACTCAGCAGGGGAAGGAACCAGGTCCCAGCACGGCGATGACTCGTGGCTGAGGGTCCCCCCACTCTGCACCTAGGCAGTGGGTCAAGGACCCCCAGTTCTGGCCAGCAGCAGGGGCAGGCACGTCTGAAGCAAGCATTGTGGGAGGGGTCGGGGGGCTCGCCCCGAGGACAGGGGCCCACAGGGCCACAGCCCGGGCTGTGGGCTGCCTGAGGGCTCCTGGGCCCCCCGGCACTGAGCACCGGGCCAGAGCATCCTCTGGGGCAGGGCGCCAGCCTGTCATCCTAGCAACTGGCACCAGGCTAGACTCACAGCAGGACTTCCCTCCCAAGGTTGGGACGGAGCCCCACCAAAGGAGAGTGATTCAAATCACAACAGTAATTTTAAAAGTCAGCTTTGTCGGGCACTTCTGAAATGGAGGCTGCAGGGGAACCTGCAGAGAACACGAAGTCAATCAACAAACGCCTCATGGGGCTGGTGCAGCGCCTGGTGCAGCGCCTGGTGCAGCGCCTGGCGCGGCAGGTCCTGCCAACCTGACCTCGCAGCCGACCCGTCGACATGCAGGGGCCGAGGTCCCGGGGCCCTGGTCTGACCGGTGAGGCCGGCCCAGAGCCCCAAGGAGGCGGAGGAGCAGCACTGCGGTGGTGCCCCCCCCACCCAGACTCGGCCCAACTTCCTTCCTTCCTTCCCTTTGACAAACGAGGAAACAGAGACACAGAGCAGGGAGCCACCAGCTCACACGGCAGGACGGGGCGGCGGCAGGCGGGGCGTGTGCCCCTCCTACCAGCCCCTGGCAGGGTCAGGTCGGCGTGCCTGGGGTCCCAGTCTCAGGGTAGGTGGGCTCCTGGCCGGACCCTGTCCCCACGGAGAGGGAAGAGGGAAGGTCTGGCTCCCCTTCCCGCCCTCCAAGACCCTCCTGCTGTCCCGGGATGGCCCCTGCCAGCACCGCCCGCCCCCAGCCGTGAACCCCTCACAGCGTCTGAGTCCAGAGTGGCCAGACACCCAAAGCCTATGGCCCCCCCTCCCAGCCCTCCTCCTGACCTTGACCCCGGGCAGAAAGTCCAGGAGCCAGAATGGGGCGGGGGAGGTGCCACACCTCCATGGACTCTGCCCCCAGGCATAGCCAGCTCCCTCCGTCCCAGGGAGGGCAGGGTGACGGGACCTCAGACAGCCCGGCGCACACAGGGGACCGACCTCGGGGCAAGCAGCACCCACAGCTGCCCGTGGAAACGGGAAAAAGGCACTGAGGGCCAGGACCGTGGGATGTGGGGACCCATGAGCGGCCAAGGGGCCCAACAGTGACACTCACCCCAGGGGCCAGGGACCCGGGCGGGGAGGCCCAAGTGGTGCATGCTCAGCTAGGCCAGGACATTCCAGGGCCCGGGAAGTGGAAGGGACTTCGGGCCAGCAGGGCGCCGACTCAGAGGGGGCTCCAGGCTGCGGCCAGGCCCACTCCCAGCCCCACCTCCTCCTATGGTTAATTATTCCCTGACCAGCTGACCACACCCCCGTCGAGGTCACGTGGTTTCTCCCCAGCACTGGCCTGTGACCCAGCCAGCAGGGACGGAGCCCGGCCGTGCAGGGGGCTCCTCCAGAAGGACCCCTGCCTGTGGCCACGCACATGCCTCCTCTCCATTCCCCTGGTCGGGACCAGCCATTCTCTCTGCCTGATTCCCTCTCCACTGTCCGCCGAACAAACTTCTATTCACCCCTTAAAGCCCACCTCCAGTGCCCCCTCTGAGAAGCCTCCCCGACTCTGCAAGCGGTTTACAAGCGAGGCAGCTGCAGTCCCGGCGGGTCAACCTGCAGGCGCAGAGCTGGCAGTCACTCACCACAGTGGGTGGGCGGCCTCTGTCTTCACCGAGTTCCGTTTCGTTTTTTGTCCTCAACCCAGGACACTCTTTTTCGTTACTTTTAGAGAGAGAAGCAGCGACAGAGAAAGGGAGAGAGAGAAACATCTGAGAAGCATCAGCCAGTTGCCTCGTCTAAGCACTGCGACCGGGAATCGAACTCACAACCTCTCGTTGATGGGACAACTTTCCAACCCACTGCACCGCCTGGCCAGGGCCACCATCACATTTCAAACACAAGACAGACGAAGAGAGGAGTGGGTAGTGCTTGGTGTGGAGAGACTTCTGGGCCACGGAACAGAGGCCTGACGTCCATGCGGGGGACAGAAGGGTCACGGGGGGCCCTAGCAGGTACCATCAGAGGCCAGAAAGACAGGGGCCTTGGGGGGCAGCCAGCATGACTCACCATCCCCTGCTCGGCCAGTCCCAGGGTGTGGGGGCCACCATCTCCACACCGCACACTGCCCGCCCCCGACGTGTCTCCAGAAGCCTCCTGTCTAGAACCAGAGCCGGGTTTGCGGGAGCCATCACACGCCCCAGCCAGCTCGAAGCCCAAGGCCTCCCAGCCCTCAGGGATCGAGCCAGCCCGGCCCACGGCCTGTGCCCTCAACAGAGCAGCTGACAGAGCCATCCCCCGAGGAACTGGTCCCCAACTGCGCCCCTCCAACCGAACGGCCAGCCGCTTGTGGGGACCAGGCCAAGGGGCCGGCTGGGAGGGCAGGCTCTCTGGCAGCCGGAGCACCCGGAGCACCCGGGGAAACCAGGCTCCGAGAGGAGAAGGGCCACGCCAGGCCTGCAGCGTGCTGGTCGCAGAGCAGAGCCGCTTGGGAGTGGGGAACTGCCTGACCCCCGAAACCTGCCGGGGGTGGGGCAGGGGCTCAGGGGCTGCCCGGAGCTCCAAGGCACGGGCCGCCCCCAGAAGCGGCAGGGACACCCCCGCTGAGGGGGCCCCCGCAGCCTCTCGAGAGGAAGCGACGTCTAGGGATCCTCAGGTGTCCCCTGAGGGAGACGGCCCACGGGTCTGACGGCACTGCTGGCACCCAGCAGCCCAGCACCAAGTCCAGGGACGCACATTCCCCGCAACCCGCCCCCGACCCCAGCGCACAAACATCAGGGCCGGCCGCTGGCTCTGGCTGGGGGAGGCTTCCAGAAAGACAACGCTTCGGGGCCGACCCCACAGACAGACAGGGGGCGGGGGGGGGGGGCAGGAGTCCCCAGTGGAAAACAGGGCCAGCCCAGCCCGGCCGCTCCAAGGTCTTTGGACAAGGCGGCCACCACTGCAGCCACCTGGGCTGTCACCGTCTGACCTCTGCCCAGGGCCCGTGCGGGCACTTGGGCTAAACTGGTCAATTACGGGCGTTCAGGTTCCTCCCGGGGCTCCCAGCTCAGGGCCCCCCGGCCTCCCAGCTCGGGGCAGCAGCCCGGGAACACCTGCAGAAGCCCCAACCTCATTACAGCCCGGAGCCCACACCAGGGCAGCTCTGAACTCCGAGGGGTGTATCCTCGGTGCACCGGAGGGTTTACACTCGGCCTGGCCCCAGCCCGACTCCCACCCCCCACCCCCTGCTCTGCGCTGGGGACTCAAGACTCAGGACAGTGGCCAGAGGCTTCCGCCCAGGGCACAGTCAGGGACACCGAGGCACGGCCAGACACCACTGTTGGTCAGATGAGCCCACAGTGGCACAGCGAGGCCGGGGCCAGGCTCCAGTCAGCCCAGAAGCCAGCGAGGGCTCCCCTGTGCTGACAGGGCTCCGGGTCTCCTGTCTCTGGAGCGTGGGGCCAAGGGCCAGTCAAGGGCCTGACGGGACACCTCACACGGGGGCCTCAAAGGCTGGGATCCCCAAGGGCCCCCCAGCGTCCCGGTCCCCAGCCCCAAGGTCGGTCCCACCACAGCCCCCAGAGCCCTGCTCTGACCCTGGCGGGCGCAGCCGCTGTGTCCCGTGAGGACGGCGTGTCCCCCAACATCACCCGCTGCTTCAGGCCTGGCACGTCCTTCCCAGGCCTGGGCTTGAGCAGGCCACCACCTTCACCGGAGACCCCAGGCCCCTCAATGGCGCCCACACCCCGGGCCAAGGGGCAAGGGTCAGGATGAGGGATGAGGCCCAGGGGCTAGCGTCCTCGCCCAGCCACACACTCCAGGAAGGTGGAGACACCTTCAGCACAGGGCCCCATGCAGCGACACCAGGAAGCCCCTCCAGGTCCCCCTGGCCCAGCAGTGCAAGGGGGAACAGGCCACTGATGGGGCCGCTGCCCTGTGAAGCTCCGAGCCACCGGGGACCCTCCCTGGAGCCCCTGCCCGCCTCCAGTCGCCCTTTGCTCAGGGCTGGGGCCTAACTCCAACCCGGACCACCACTCTGACCTCAGCCACCTGGCCCGAGGTCCCCCCCCGCCACCCAACCCAGTGCCAGGGCCCATTGAGACCATGTGTCTCTGCAGCCGCCTCCCACACGATTGCACCTCCCCAGCCCCGGCCACACGAGCCTCACGCCTTTTTCCTGGCTATCCCTGCCACGGGCTCGGGGGGACTATCCCCCACCACCTGTAGCCTCTCCCTCAGAGCCCGCACCACAGCCACTCCCACAGGAGGCCCTCGCACCCGCCGACCCCTACACCACCTCCGGACATGGCAGGGCGAGGCCGGCACCCAGCAGTGGTGCCCCAGGAGCCAGTGGGACTGGCCGGCCAGCAGGCCTGGGTCCTTCTGAGGAAGAGGTGGTCAAGACTGTTAGGATCAACCAGAAAGGCTCAGTGTGTGCACACGTGTGTTCATGTGTGTGCCTATCTGGGCATTTGTGTGCACATGTGTGTGCGTGTGTCCGGCATGAAGACCACAGAGATGACCCAGGCCTCACCCTGCCCTGGGGACCGACCCCGAGTGGCCACCCCTGCCCAACCCCCAGGTCCCCAAGGAATTTGCTCCCAGACAGCCTGCCTCGGTTCAGGGGTGGCCCAAGGGCCTTGGGGGCCTCTGAGGGTGCACAGGGACAGAACACAGGGAGGCTTCACCCCTCAACAGAGTGCCCCAGAACAGAACACTCCCTCACCCCAGGGCCCGAGGTGCCAGGGGGCCGGGCTGGGAGCAGGCCCCGGCCCCAACAGGCAGGCAGCTTCTGAGACACTACCTGAGAGTCGGGAGGTGGTGGGGGTGGGGGGCACGTCCCCACCCTGGATGGGGCCCCTGGACCAGAGACTCGGATGGCTGAGGACCGCAGGCAGCTGACCCGGCCCCGTCACCGTCACCAGGCCTGGTCAGGCCCCACGAAGGGCTCCGTCCCCCAGCAGCTCACGAGGCCACCCCAGGAAGCTTCCATGAGTTCCCGCAAACACAGCTCCAGGTACCGCACAGGTGCAGGCGGGGGCTCGGGGGACACCGGCACCCTGACAGGCAGCCCAGAGCCCTGAACGGGTTGGGGAGACCCCCTGAAACACGGAAGCCAGAAGCCAAGGAGATACGTGTCCGTCTGGACTTGAGCAAACCAGGCCCCGAGAAGCCACCTCACTGACCCACGCTGCTCACGCAGGGACAAGGGGACACAGGGACACGGGGGCATAGGGTCTGGGGGACACAGAGCAAACAGGTGGAGCTGCAGGCAGGCCACAGTGGCAGGGGCAGGGCACAGCCGGAGCGGCTGAGAGGGCCGGCATGAGCGAGTGCGCGCCCCGCTCTCCCTACACCGGCCTAGGCTGGCGTCTCGGAGCTGCTTTCTGCTCCATTTCACGCCCGCTCAGCTGCTGAGCCAGACAATCGCTTTGTAACTCTAGGGTGCAATTTCCCCGTCTGGGAGGCGCTGCTGCCCTGCACAGCTCGCTCCGGCGTTGGGGGGGTGGGGTGCGCCAGCAAGTCCCCGGTCCCACAGCTCGCTCAGGGCCAAGGGGGAGTCCAGGCAGGTAGGCCCAGCAGGGACGGCTGCAGGGCAGCCCTCTTCTCCCGGATCCGCCCCGGGCGCTGGATGGCACCAGCCGCTGTCCCTGCTTCAGGGTCTCGTTGGGGTCCAACACCCAGACCAGCCCCCACCCTGACCCGGGCGGCCTTCCAACACAGACACGCCCCTACGACCCATGCGGAGCCTCACCCAGCGCCCTGAAGATGTGCGTCCATCCTACGGATGGGCAGCGGGGGCTCGGCAAGGTGGACGGGCAGGCGGCCACACGCCCAGGCAGCTGGGACGGAGGACCAGGACCCAGCGTCCCGAAAAGCCACAGGATTCGGCCCCCAGGAAGGCGCACCTCCTGGGGTACCCACCCCGATGGCCTGTTCCTTCCAGAGAGACAGGGCGGGGGAAGCGAGAGCCGAAGGGGCCTGAGTGGCAGCGGGCGGAGGGCAGACAGACAGAGCCCTCGCTGGGGCTGCACCTCGGAAGATGTAAATGCTACAGGCAGGCGAGGCCCGGGAGGGACACCCTCCCCCACCCTTCCTCTGCACCCCCAAAATCAACTTGCTTGACCAGCAACAGGAAGAAAGACTAGAAGGTGAAACCCCCAAACTCCTGCCCCATGCCCAGCCCCACCACTGGCCAGATCCCGTGGAAACAGGCCCACTCGTGGGCCACCTTAGGCCCTGGCTAGAAAAGGCAGCTACCAGCAAGGAACTTGGAGCCAGTGGGGAAGGGAAGGAGGGCAGGTCCTGGATTGCAAAGCCTCAGCCAGAGCCATCTCAGTGGTCTCTGCTGTGCCCCCGGGGGGAACCTCAGAGCCAGGCCCAGTGACTGGGAGGAGTCCTTTGCCCGGAGAGGATGGGCCTTGCCCACCCCAGGAGCCACGGCCCCGACACGCGCCCGTGTGGGAAGAGCCCACGAAGCCGAACAGGACACTCTCACAGGCAGCGTCCGGCAGCTCTGGACAGGCCTTTTCAGCCTTCTCCCCGCCCCCCAACCCCATGCCGCCTTCTGCATAGCTAAAGCCTGTCCGGCCTCCCTCACCTCAGCCCCTCTGCTGGTGCTGGGGGCCCAGGCATGCACACTCTGCCCCACCCGGGCAGGACCACCCCCACCAGAGCACCCATTTCACGCCCGCACACTAATTCCATAACTACCCACCTCCCGGGCTTCCTTCCCCAGGGCGGGGCGTGAAGACCACCACCCGAAACTGCCCCAGAGCCTGAGGTGGTGGGCGGCCAAGGGAGAGCAGGCAGAGGGCCTCCCGGAGGAGGTGCAGCTCCCATAGGCCCTGAAGGACAGGCGCAGCTGGAAGAGCTGGTGGAGCCGCCACCGAGACCTGGCTCCGGGCCCCGGCCCTCTCTACCGGCCAGTCCTCGGGGCCCCCAGTTCACCCCCGTGCCTGGGCAGAGGGGCTCAGGGCTGCACACTGGGCCCAGGGACGACAGCCAGCCCCGGGGAAGGATGCAGGCTGGCAAGGCCACGGCCACGGTCGGGCCACACGTGAGAGCTGTTTTTCTCGCCCTGACACTTCCCCGTCTGCAAACAGAGCCCCCTCCCGAGTTCAGCAAAACAAACGACCCAACCGTCGGCGGTGCCCAGGCGAGACAGAGCTGCCTGGGCAGGCGGACTCCCCAGTCATGTGACCCTGTTATTTCGGGAGGTCCCAGAACGCCCTCTATTTTGGGTCCCGGAGGCTCTGAGGTTCCCAGGAGCCCCTTCCAGGGCTCCAGGCTTGACCAGGTCCCAAAGAGCCCCCCTGGGGAGTGGTCAGTGGGCCTAACACTCCGCTCCCAGCCTCCCACCCCTAACAGGACTCGTGGGCCACCAGCTGCCAAGGGGTCTGATGCAGCCCGAGACCTCCAGCCACGCTGCACAGGCAGCGCTGGCCAGGCCCGCCGTCCGGGCGGATGCCAGCACAGGCCTCACCCGCGGAAGGGGGTGGGGGCACTGGCCGGCCCAGGCAGCAGGGGCAGGAAGGAGGGGCTGCCTCCAGCAAGTCACTCGACCTCCCTAGCTGCACCCTGGGCCCATCCTTGCCCCCTGCAGGGGGTGGGGGGCAGCAGGCAGCAGCCGGAAGGCTCTGGGGCAGTGAGGGTGAGTGTCCGCCCAGCCCCGCGCCGAGCCCCGGGGCGCTGGGAGGAGGGAACTCTCTCTGCCCGAGGCCCTGGAGGTGGCGGGACGACTCCCAGCAGCTCCCAGCCTCCCCAGCAGCTCCCAGCCTCCCCAGCAGCTCCCAGCCTCCCCAGCAGCTCCCAGGCAAGGCAGGACTCCTACACTCGCCCCCCGGGGGGGATTAGACTGTGTTGACAAAAGAGCTTAGGCAAGTGGCTGCTTAAACGGACCTTCAACTCCACTGGACTTCAGAACTGGTCACAAGCTTAGAGAAAAATAAAATGCGATCAGAGCCCAGGTCTCTCAGCTCAGGCCCGGGGTGTGTGGGCTGACTAGGAGGCCACTGCAGTGGTGGGGAACAGCCTGCGGCCTCCTCAGGGTGGCAGGGGCACCCATCCGTGTTCCTGGGGCAGTGGCTCGTAGGCACATCCCTCTTCTCTGATGGGGACACCGGCACACCCGCCCACAACCTGGGACCCACGTGTGCCAAGTCCGAGGACGTCAGGGACAGTGACCTGTCCCGCGCCTAAGTGCCCAGCAGGGCCCAGCCACATCGGGGGTGGGAGGGCATGATGGAGCCCAGCGTTCTGGTTCCAGAAAGGGTCCCCTGGGAGAGCCCGGCTCCGTGTGCACATGGGTGCATGTGTGGCTATGCGCACGCAAAGCTTTAATGGGGGACAGGAGGTGGCGGCCCACACGGGAGCCCGCCAGCCCCGCCGCGCCAGGCCAGACGCTAAGTCGCAAACAACTCGGCTTTCTTCCCGGCTCCAAGGGCGGGGGTCTGCATCCCAAGGCCCCTACTTGGTAGCCTACGGCCTTAGCCTTCCCCGGCCAGTTCTCACATCTGTGACCTGGGCCCACCTCCAGGGGTGCACAGGGGAAGGCCAGCCGCCTCAGCGAGGGCTTCACCACACAGAGTCAGGCAGGGAGCCTCGGATCTGACAAACTTGGAACCCTACCCCCAGTCACCCTGAGGAAAGCCCTGTGCCAGTGCCCAGGGCTCAGACCCTCACCCTGCCACCCTGGGGGCCAGCTCCCAATCTCACCAAGGTCCCTGCGGCCACTCTGACCGCCAGCCGAGTGGCCGGGCTGCACCCCAGGCTGCAGAGGAGCGGGCAAACAGGAGGGGGGCCTATCTGTGGGGTTTCGTTGAGAATCAGCTGTTTTAATTTCCATTCAGGACAAATCCTTCACCCAGCCTGACAGCCTGGCTGCTGTCCCCACCACCGAATTAATATCCTTCCCGGCACTCATTTATAAAGTCTCCCCACCGCCTCCCCCTTCCCTGCCTCTCACAGCTCCCAAACCCTGGGGAGGGCAACAGCGGGGGCGCTGGCCATGCCCCCTCCTTCTCCCAGGTGGGTCCCGGCCTGAGTTGGAGGGCAGTCTGCGGTGAGGAAGCCGCTGAGCAGGACGCCAGTGCGAGGACAGGAAAACTGACCCTCCGTGCCTCTGGGGCGTCCTCGCCCGAGTGTAGGGCCAGCCCCGGAGAAGGCCCTGAAGAACACCCCGAGTGCGCCAGAGTGAGGGGCCCCAATTCTGGGAGAGGGCATTTCCAGGTTTGACGTTCCCGGTCATCCGACTCCTCGGTGACCCTGCCCACGGCGCCGGACTGCTCTAGGGGACGAGGGTCCCGTGTGCCCCGGCCGGCGGCCTGCTGGACTCCGCGGCCCAGGCGTGGGCGCGGAAGCCGTCCTGGTGCCAGGGCGGCCGGAGGCTGCGGGCGCACAAGTTGCTCCGCCCGGCCGGCCGGATACTTGTGCCGCCGGCTGAAGCCAGGCGCCCGGGCCGCGGGGCGCTGCCAGGCCGGAGCGCACGGACTCCGTCCCGGCCGACCCGCCGCGGCCCGCCGCCCTCCCGCTCCGAGACCCAGTCTGCGGCCCGGCGCGGGCGGGAGGCGCCCGCCACCCTGGCCCCCTCCCCGCCCGACGCGCACGAGGAAAAGTTGCCCGGCCCCCGGCCCCGGGCCCGACGCCCCAACTCCACGGAGGCCGGGCGGGGGGCGCCCCGCGCGCGCCGAGAACGCGCCCCCGCCCGCCGCCCGCCGGCCCGAGAGCACTCACCGAGCGGCAGGAAATGTTTGGTGTCCATGTCGGCGGCCGCGGCGGGCAGCGGCGAGCGCGGCGGCCCCCGGCGCGGCCGGCCGGGCCCGGGCGGCGGGAGCCGGCGGCGGCGGGGCGGCGGCGGCGCGCGGAGGCCGCGGCGCGGCGAGTTGTTGCAAAAGTCGCCCAACAATGTAAACTACTTGTGCTGCGCGCCGCCGCCGCGCGCCCGCGCCCGCGCCCCCGCCGCGCGCGCCCGCGCCCCGCTCCGACCGCTGCGGCGCCAGCGGGGGGGCCGCGGGGGGCCCGCGACGGGCGCGAACTCGGCGCAGCGCCGCCGCCCCGCCCGGCGCTCCCGCCCCGCCCGCTCGCGCCCCCCACCGCCTCCCCCGCCCGCGCGCACCCGCGGCCCTCCCGCCAGCCCGCCCGGCCGCCGAGTTGCGAGCGAGCCAGCGCGTTGCAAACTTGCAAGTTTGCCTCTGCCAGGGGTTCCCAGGAGCCGCGCGGGGGCGGCGGGGCGGGGGCAGGGCGCAGGCGGGAGCAGAATTCCCTCCCCGGCCTGCCAAAAAAAAAAAAAAAAAGCCACTCGGGCGGAGGAGGAGAAGAGAAAGGCTAGGGAGCCCAGCTCGGCCGGGCCATTGTCTGCGAAGCCGCACAAAGCACCGCCTGCGGTGGCCCACAGTAGGGAAACTGAGGCCGGGGTGGCCGAGCCCCGACGCGGGAGCACGGGCTCGGATCCTCCATGGGGGAGCTGGTTTTTTCCTGGGAATCCCCCAGTCCACCCCTCACTTTCACGCCTGCGGGAAAGCGAAGGCCAAAGGGCACCCCAGCCCCGCCCCTGCGGCAGACCCATGGCGGGCCAGGAAGGGGGGGCTCTCGCTTGCCCTGCACGTGGACCCCTACTTATTCCGGGACCCCTCTTTAAAGGCCTCAGGCTGAGAAGGAGCTGCTGAGAGTTGGGCAGTGACTTTGTGGCTGGTAGCTATTTTAATGCCTGGGGAAGTCGTCTGCCCCGACTTTTAAATTCAGGATTTGTTTGTTTGAAAACGAAAGGAAGCGGCCTGCCCTGGACAGCTTGGGCAGCGGGGGTTGGGGTTGGGTGGGGGTTACCTGGGCGGGGCCCAGCCTCCCTGAGAGGGCATGCACGACCCGGAGGCACCTCCCTGCGCCCCGCGTCAGGCTGACCTAGGGCAGATGCTCCCCTTCACCGCCCCCACGAGGTTGCTGCGGTCCAGACCCACCTGCCCTGCCGAGACCGGGCTCTGGGGGGGCAGAGGCCGCACAGGGTGGCCCTGGGGCCAGGGCTGCGGATGGAGAGGGAGGTGATGTCTGAGTATCGATGGCCCTCCCCGCTGCCCAGAGACAGCCACAGCCCTGGAAAGAGATGGAGCCCTACTCCTGAGCACACTGCCCTCCCACTCGGCTTCACGGACCCCTCTGTGAAATGGGGTGGAAACAGGGCCCACCTCCACAGGACAGCCAGGAACTGGGTCCCACAAGAACCTGCCCAGGAGGGAAGCGCCGTTCCCTCTGGGTAGGAGCGCCCTGGGGGTGGTGGGAGGGCAAGCACTGGCTGGAGAGCCCTCCCCTGCAGAGTCACAGGCCAGGCACCTTATCCCGTCCTTCTGGTCTCTGCGGGATCCCTGCCCCCCTCCCGTGCTCAGGAAAGCCTCCTCCCTTCTGGCTCTTGGGCCCTCTGCCCCCCTGCCCGCCCGCACTCCCTGTTTAGCTGCAGCCAGTTTCTAAATCCTATTTCCTCCCACCAGGGCTGGGGGCGGGCACACTGAGGTGCACTGACCCAGAGGGGGTGCGTGCTGTGGAGAGCCCATCTCCATCACCTGTGCTGTGGCGCACAAGCCGTGGACCACTCAGGCCCTGAACCTCCGGCTCGTCCTCCTGACCTGTGTTGGATGGCCCCACCCCTGCTAGAGAAGAAAGGACCACGGGCCCTCTCCACAGGGAGGCCCCTTTCAGGTACAAGTGACCAGGAGGAGAAGCTCCCCCCAGACCTGTGGTGCCCAGTCCTTTGCTCGTCACCCCAACACCTGGTGGGCAGTGGGCACTGCTAACCGACCCTACTGGTGCACCCAGTGAGGCCAGGAAAGGTGGTGGTATCAGGGCACCTCACACAGCGATGAGGACGAAGCTAGCATTTGAACCCAGGGTCGTCCCCAGAACCTCTGGGCCACTGAGGATGTGAGCCAGGAACCAGTGGCCCAGCACTGCCTGACTGTCACCTCCTGTGGGGACAGCCCATCCGCACTGCGTGGCCCTGGGTGTCACTCAACAAAAGTCTGCTGAGCCCTTGCCAAAGGCCAGCCCCTGGGTCGGGCCAGGTGGGCCGCAGGGGCAGGTGTGGTCCTGGTGGGCAGGCGCAGGCCGAGCCCAGCTCTGCCACCCACCAGCCGCTCAGCCCCGCCCGGCCACTTTCCTCCCTGCGCCTCAGTGTCCTCATCTGGAAAGTGGGGAGAGACACACCTTCCCCACTGAGTCACTGCGATGACTAACCAAGATAACACAGGGAGAGTCTGACACGGCGGGGGAGGAGTGCCTTCGGCGTTGGTGACGGGTTCTGTGATTGCTCTTCGCCTGTGAGCACAGGTTTGGCCTAGGCCCCGACGGGAGCTGAGACACGCCCACGAGGAACTGAGATTGAGGGAGAGCGTGATGGGCAGACAGGAAGCCTCATGGACGGTGAACGCAGGGCGAGGCCAGGCCTGGCCAGGGGGCCCGGGCAGCTTCCGGGAGGGGCTGGTTCTTGAGTTTGGTCTGACAGCGGGAGTTTTCCATCAGGCAGGGAGAAGGGCAGGCATGAGCAGGGGCCTGGAGGGAGGAGGTGCCGCGCCCGCTGAGCGGCCCACTGGGCGAGCAGGTCGGAACATGCCGGGCGCGGGTGGGAAAGCCAGTCCCAGAGGCCTGCAGGGCTGGGCTTAAGACTCTGCGGTCGCCTCCGGCACCGGGCAGCCTGCACCCTGGGTTCCCGCCCCTCCCCGGAAACTCGAGCGAGCCCGAGACTGCAGGCGTCTGGAGACTGGGAACCCCCCACACGGACATATTTCCACATGGGCTCCCCGCTCCAGGGGAGGCATAAGGGCTCAGAGCTGTCAAAGGTGCCAGAGGGGCCCTCTGTCCCAAAGAGAGACCCTTGAAGGCATCGCCCAGCCCAGCCAGCCGGCCTCTGTCCTGGAGACCATGTGGACAGTGGAGTGAGCAGGGGGGCTGGCCCCACGGACCTGGCCAAACCCCCACAGACACTGCTGCTGCCACCGGCTCTCTCTCCACCAGGCCCCTCTCACCTGCGGGCGAAGCAGGGGTGTTGGGGAGGGGAACAGGCAGGCTGCGGGGCGGGAGAGGGCGGGGCCCACAAACTGGAAAATTCGAGTTCTGCTTGTTTTTTCTATTTTCACTCTCCCCTCCAGTGGGGGCCCCTGGGTGCAAATGATCCCCGGCGACAGCGCCTGAGACAGCAGCTGCCCCACTCAGAGTGACCAGACCCAAGCTAACCATGGAAAAATCCACCCTCCCCCCCTACACACGCCTTCCTGCCATGTGCCTCTGCAGCCAAAAATATTTTTGTAGTAATATCCATCTATTTACAACCTAGGATCTGAGAGGGGTTTGTTTTTTGTTTGGGGCTTTTTTATTCCCCCTGAAGGGTGCTTTTTAAGGTACTTGGGCCTGCTCCGTGCGCCTGTCTCGGCTCAGTCTTATAAACAGTCTCCGGAATTGCTGGCGAATAATGTTTTTAAAGGCGGGCGTCTGCCAGGCTGGGGCCCCCGAGGCTGGCGTCTGGGTGGCCGGCTCCTGGCAGCTCCCGCAGCACCAAGAGGCCCCTTGGCTGCTGTTCCTGGTTCCTTGCCCCCAAGGAGGGCACATATGATCCCAAGGGGTGACCAGAGAGACCTCAGAGGGGGCCAGGGTGCTTGTCCCCAACAAGGATGGCAGTGGCTTAGGCACTTCCAGCCATCCTCGTGAGTGTGTGGCCTGTCTCTGTCCCCAAGCAGCGTAACCCACAGGGCCCTTATCACCGCCTCTGCGGCTCGCTTGGGGGTGACGCTTTCTGCCTGTGGTGACGGATGACTCAAGGGGGGGGAGGCGATGAAGCCAGAAAGGCTCACCCAGAACCGCACGGCAAAGCCAGATGCAGCGACCAGCCTCGCAGAGCCCCGTTCCCCATTTTGCAGACGGGGACACTGAGGCTGAGGGGGCAGGGACTGGCTCCAGCACCTCGCCACCACAGTGCAGGACAATTATCAGACCCCCCAGGGAAGCCTTGGGACCACCACCGGCGTGGACTCCTGAGCGACGGCACCTTCCTGCTTCTCAGCATGGGGGCGGGGTGGGGTGCCGGGTGCGGCCAGAGCCCGGAGAACGGGGCGGGGCAGCAGACGTGGGAAACCGGGTGCCGGGAGGGACGTGCCGCAGCCCAGCTCAGCCACCAGCAGGCTCTCACACGGCCCTCTCTGAACCTCCGTCTCTTCTTCTGTGAGACGGGCAGAAACAGTCAGCAAATTGAAGGGCCATTCGGGGCCACAGTGAGACTGCCTCATGGGAGCGAGGAGCGGGCTGGCCTGGCCGCTGGATCCCCTCCCCACCCCGGCCAGCCAGCATCCCCGGCGTCCCTGGTGGCCTTGGCCCTCTGCAGGCGCCGCCCAGGGAGCCAGAGGAGAAGGCCGTTCCCCGGGGGCAACTGTTACCGACAACTGCCCCATCCGTCTCTCCCAGGGCGCACACACATACATAAGGGGGCGAATGTACAGGGCACCACCATCCAGGCTCGCCGCTGGAGTCCCTCGCCCCCATAAAGATAACGGGAAATGATTCATAATATTTATTTGACAGACATGATATGAACTGTAATAGCCTGTTGGGATTAAAAATGTCCGTACGTCTCTGTCACCCACCAGCATGGTTTAAATATTATATATGTGGCTGCCGCGGCCGGGGGGACAGCGCGGTTATTGATGGCGGCCGTAAAGAGCCGCCGTTGGCTCTGAGGAATGGGAGGGAAGTGCCCAGCCCGCCACTCCTGCGCTCGCCTCCGAGAAAGCAGCAGTCGGAAGAGCACGCCTTCCCTGCCCGCGGGGGGCCAGCACCAGGGCACCTCGGGCTGGCGTCTGAGCAGGACGGGCCTGGCATGAAGCAGCGCCCCACAGAGGGCCCCACGCCCAGAAGGCACAGGCCCCACCCTCTCTGGCCGGAAACCCCTAAGGGGTCTCCAGTCCAGGTCTCCTCCCACCTGCACAGGGCAGACCCTCCACCTGCCGCCCTGCCTGTCCCGCTTAAGAACGAGTTCCCAACCCTGTCGCCTGTGGGGTCGAGTCCAGTCCTCAGAAAACCGGCCAGGCCCTCTCTCTAGGCCTCGAGTATCTCCCTCCTGTCCACACCCAGCCCTCCCCACGCCCAGCCCCTCCCAGGCCAGCGGGCACTGCGGCCCTGGACCCCAGCCAAGCCCAGCCACCCTGCAGGCCACCTGAAGACCCAGCTGCAGCAAGCATGGCCTCTCAACAGCTTGCTGAGCACCCCACCCCCAACCCCCACCCAAGCCTGGCTGGGGTTTCTCGGTTCCCTCAGCACCTCTGTCCCTCCGTGTGACCCATCTGTGTGCTTGATAGTCTCCTGAGTGTCCTGGAGACCAGGGTACCCACTGTGTACAGCATGGGATTTCGCAGGGAGTGGGGACGGGCGGGGGAGTAGGGCACGAGGGCCTGGCTCCTGCCAGCGTGCAGTGGCTCCTCTCCGAGCCCAGGATGGACTCCCAGGGTCCCTGGACACAACTCAGTTTTTCTACACTCAGGAGAACACCCTTCCCCTCCCAGGCTTCAGTTTACCTCTCAGCACAGTGGGTCTTCCGCCCTGGGGTGTGTGGGGGGGGGCGCTCAGGCCCCTGGGGACTCATGTCCTTCTGTGAGGAAGCCACTCGGGGGCTGCTTCAGGAAGGACTCACAGTGTACTACTGAGAAACATGGGGGGGGTTCTGCCCTTCCACTGTCACCCACCTTGCCCCACCCAGCAGCCCCGGCCCCTGGTCCCCAGCCCCAGGACCCCAACCAGGGGAGCCCTGTCCCCAGGCTGATAAACGACAGCTCACGGTGACAATTGGCCTTTGTTTCTCCCCTTGCGAGGATCCCAAAGGGCAGGTCTGAGCTGAGGCACCGGAGGGAGGGGCGCCTGGCCATGAGTAGCCCAGGGGGACAGCCCAGACCTGCCTGCCTGCCCCCGGGGACGGGAGGTACACGCCCAGGCAGGACCCTAGCCCAGGGGGACAGCCCAGACCTGCCTGCCTGCCCCCGGGGACGGGAGGTACACGCCCAGGCAGGACCCTCGGGTAGGAAAGGGGGGCAGCAGGCCAGGGCATCACTGATGAGCTGGAGGGGACAGAGCCCCAGGTCCCCAGGCCCTTTCGGTGAGACCCCTGCCCCCTGAGGCCCCAGCAGTCCAGCCCCCTGCTCCGTAGCCATGCTGGTCACATGGACACTCCCGCCAGGCTCATCCACCAATAACTGCCCCCCCGGCCGTGGCTCCCGATGTCAGCGTGGCAACTTGCCGGGTCCCCCTGGGGAGGCAGCTCCTGTGCCCCACACACCCTGTGCCTCTCCCACCCAGCCCAAAGCCCTGCTCCTGGGGGCTGGCCACCCTCGCCTGGCCAAGCTCTGGCCCCTCTGCCCTCACCTCATCCCCAGGATGTGAGAAACAGGGCCCCCGCCTTCCCCGGGGGGCAGGGGATGGAGACACAGGAAGGGAGAACAGAGGCCCCTGTGCACTCGGCAACAGACCCTTTCCGCAAAGGCCCCCGGTGGGGGGCAGGTATGGGCCCTGGGAGGGGCTGTGCCCTAGCTAAGGCTCACGGGGGGGCCCCCGGAGCCAGCCCACTCACCCCCAACCGCTGAGGGGTGGGGGACTCACAGGGCCACAGACACTGAACCAGGAGGCACCCTGCGGCCCCTCCTCCAGCAGTGAAGCCACTCAGGTTGGGGGCCGAGCGCAGTCAGGAAAGGAAGTCAGCCCCCGATCACCCCGGCCGTGCCTCTGGGTCGGGGCGGTGCCTCCCCTGCCCCCCCAAGTGTCTGCACCATTTCCCCACACACACCCCTGCGGCCGCTGTGTGCAGCATGGTTGTCGGGGGACATCTGATTTTCAAGAAAACATGAGTCTGTGCTCACCAGACATTTTCTAGGTTCATCGTTCATACACGTCCGTGACGAATCCGGGCCCAGCGGTGGGAGTGGGAGCCCGGGCCGCCAAGGGCTCAGACCCTTCGGGCCAGAGTCTGCCTTCTGCCAGCAGGCGAGGCCCCGGCCTGGGCTTCCCCGTGGGCAGTGCAGCGAGGGGGACATGGCCGACGGACCTGCAGGGCTCAGTGTGGGTCGGGGCAGACAGCACCTGCAAAGCGGTCGGCCCAGGCCCCCTGGGCAGTGCAAACACCCGGCAGTTCACCGGCCGCCAGTCCAGCCGGGTGCGTTTGCCCAGAGGGCCTCTCGGGCCTGGTGCCTACTGCAGCGCTCCGCAGAGACTCCGGCAGTTCTGGGAGAGGCGAGGCCCCAGTGTCGCCCGGGTTAAGCCATATGGCAGGAATTCCCCGACTGTCCTGGGGTCTGTATGCTGACACTCCAGGGCACCATGGCCTCTTGGTGGGAGCAGGCCAGTGACAGCAGAGCCCACCCGCGGGAGGCAGATGGGCGGGTGGCTCTGTCCCTAGGAGCCAAGGGTGAAGTGTTCCTGCCCGCCCGCTGAGTTCTGCTGGTTTGGCCCCTGGCTCTCAATTTCTAAGGGGCACTACGCTTGGGAAGGCAGGGCACCCTCCCCAAGGGGTCCCCGTGCCACTCAGAGCCAGATGGACAGGGTGCAGGTCCCTGCTGTCACGGCGTGGCCACTGGGACCCAGTGGAGAGGTGAGCTCTCACCTCGCCCACGAGCCCCCGGCACCTGCCTGCCCAGCCACTGACCTGCTTGGCTCCCTGGGTTGAGAGACACACAGCCATCACCCTGGTGGCCCGACGGGCGTGCAGCCTCAGGGAGGGTCCCGGCCGCAGAGCGGCCACTCTCTGCCAACCCCAGCTTCTGCTCTGAGGAGTGAGCCCCCGGCCACCCAGGCGCGCGAGCCAGAGAGCCTTCCCAGGGTGCCCTGGCCATCGGCAACCCTGGAGCCAGTTCGTCCCTGTCCAGGGAGGGGTCCCGAGAAAACATAGACTCAGAGGAGGGGTCAGCGACCAGGGGGTTCAACGAGGCCTAGCCAGCAGCTGGACAGGCGGGATGGTTGGCAGAACCCTGAATGAGCAGTCTCCACTACAATCCACACGTGTGCTAAAAATAACTCTGCCGCGTGAAAACTAGGTCTAAAATTACACACAGAAGGATTCCGACTACACACACATCCTCAAAATCCTGGGGAGGAGCCCCCACTCTCTGCACGGTGGAGAGTTCTGGGAGGGAGGGCAGGCCAGTGCCCCGCCCCCGGCTCTGCACTGCCCCTGCCACCAGCCTGAATCACCTTCACGACCCGCAGGAAGCCCGGTTAGTAAAGGTCTGTCCGAAGCACCTGACTCCTGGTGCCGGCCGCCAACCCCGGCTCCGGCCGTGCCCGGGTCAGAAGCCCCCACCCTACCCGCACCACTGTCCACTGCAGCAGCCTCATGGGCCCTAGAAGCCAGCGGCCCTGCCCCTGGAGCCTTCTCCTCTGCTGTCTGAGCACCGTCCACACCGTGGGGGGGCCCGGCCATGCCCCCCGACAGCCTGTGCTCCATCGCCGTCTCCCACAAAACACCCGTGTGTACTCGGTGTGGAGAGAAACACACTCCCCCTCCCTCCGCCCGCTGCCAGCACTTCTACCTGGTGTGCCTGCCCCATCACCGAGCCCAGCAAAACTGATAATACACTTGATTTCACCAGCACAGAAGGGTGCATCTAAATGGCCAAAGTATTTGGGCCAAGGCACAACTGAGCTCACTTCAGCAATGGTACGGCTGACGCAGAGTCCGCTTGGCTCTGCTCCGGGCTGTGTGCTGCCAGCCCAACTGGATGGCGGGACTGGCCCGACAGCTGGGAGTGCGGGGCGCTGCCCGGACCCGGGTGTCCGGCCTCGGCACCCCGCAAACACCCCTCCCCCAGCAGGGCCTGCTGTGAGCCAGGGTGAGGGGTGGGGGAGGGGCCGCAAGGCGGGACCCTGCTGGGTGCAGGCTCTGCCCTTCCCTCCTCTCCAGGTGACACGCTGGTGTGACTCATGCCTGCGGACCAGGTCCCGCCGTGCCTGCCTGCGGCCGCTGCAGTAAGCCAAACAGTCCCAGAGCGGAGCGGGGCAGGACGGAGACCACGGAGACGAGGGAGACGAGGAATCGGAACACCCAGAGGGGCCCTCAGGGTGCTGGGGTGCTATGCTCCCAAGGGGTCTGGAGGTGGGGCCGAGTCAGCCCGGGGCAGGGGGAGGGCATAGGTGGGGAGGTCGGACCACAGCTGGGTGGGCGGGGGCTGCAGGCTGCTCAGCAGCTCCCTGCGGAGCCAGGGTCCTGCCCCACAGGCAGTGGTGGGCCAGGCTCGGGAGGAACTTGGTCACCCCGCTCAGGAGCTGCTGAAAGGGGAGAGGAGGCCAAGGAGGGGCCGAGCCCAGAAGGCCCTGCCCTCTGTGACTGTAGGCCTGGGCGCTGCTGTTCGCAGGCCCCCCGCACACGCACCCCAGCTGCTTTCGTGTGACTCAGAGATGAGCGCCACCATCGGCTACACTTTGGGGGGTGGGACAGGCTTGGAGATGCCAGCTGACCCGCTGTACACCGCGGCTGTGCCGGGACGCTGCCCGGAGCCTGACGGCAAGGGCGACCACAATCCAGCCCAGCCGGGGAGGAGGGGCGTCCGCTGCTGCACACCTGTCTCAGCACCCCCCCCCCGACATCACTCCCCAAGGACTGTCCCCAGCGAGAGCCAAGGGGCCCCCAGACGGCCCTAGAAGCCCTGGAGGTCTTATGTGACGCCCGGCCCCCTGGGCCACCCCGTCGGCAGGGCCTCCCGGACGCCCCAACCCTCAGAGGCTTCCAGCGGACAGCACCACCCTCCCTCGGGCCCCTGGCCACCGGCCCTCCCTCACGGCTGGGCTCTTCCGCAGGCTGCTGCCCCCGAGGCCTGTCCGGGGCCACTCGACGCAGGCTGCCAAGCAAAGGGCCGATAGGGTCGCACAGCCCCTGTCACCCCCGCTGTTACCCCCTCAGCGTCCAAACACCAATCAGTGTCCACGCTCCTCCCTCTGCCAGACCACCAGCCACTGACCACCTGGCGTCTGCACCTCTCGATCAGGGTTACCGC
Source organism: Tonatia bakeri (assembly GCA_004024845.1). Taxonomy (NCBI): domain Eukaryota; kingdom Metazoa; phylum Chordata; class Mammalia; order Chiroptera; family Phyllostomidae; genus Tonatia; species Tonatia bakeri. The sequence continues at coordinate 191,133 of PVIA01001092.1, read as the reverse complement.
TGAGCCTGGTTTCAGGCCTCTCTGACCAGGACCAGCAGACAACACTGCCTGCGCAGATGGCCAGCTGTCCCCGGAGGCAGGCGCCCTCTGCCCACGGGGCAGGGGTGCGGAGGGAGTGGGGCTTTCTTGATGCCCGAAGTTGTGTCCCCATCTGTCCCAGGCACCCTGGCCACCCCGACCCTGCTCCCCCGCTGAGGCAAGGCCCCGGGGCCTTCCTGGAAGGCCCCGGGTCAGAGATGGCACACGGTGCTGCCTGGCACCTGCCTGGAGCCGCCGTTGTGAGTGGGGCCACGATGCCATGATGGTGCCAACTCTGCCTCGGCCTCTGGTCTCACCGTGAGGGCACGCTCACAGACACGGTCCTGTCTCCCTCGAGGCAGTGCGGCCTCCGCTGGCCTGGGGCGACCCCGCAGGGCCCTCACAGCCACCCTCGCCAGCACAGGCCCCCTGAGCTAGCCCTCTGTGCCCAAGGGACCCACGTGTCCCGGCCACTCCTGGTGCCCCCAGCCTCCGGCCATTCGTCCTGGGCACGTGGCTTCTCTGGGCCTCAGTTCCTCGGCCTGCGAAGTGGCAGTGCCATTGACCCAGCCCTCTCAGCGGTGGTAGTAGCGCAGTGGACTCACAGAGTGCCCCCGCAGTGTGCGGTGTTTTACAGAAACAGCCCCTGACAGGGAGGAAAAGAAAACTCCCCAGAAGCCCCAAACTGTGCCCACGGTGGCGGAAGGGGCAGCTCCCCATCTGGGCAGCACTCAACACGCTGCTGAGCCCACCCCACGGCCAGCCTCGCTCGGGGCTTGTCGGGGGAGGGGGCCTCTCTGAAGCAGAGGTTTTGGCTCCACCCCGGTGAGGGCTGCCCTGCTCTTGAATGGGCATGCTCTGGACCACGGGGGGTACCCCCGGGCCCAGGGGAGCCTGGGCTCGTGCAGTGCCGGGCTCTCTCCAGGCCTGTCCTTGGCCTCCCTTCTGTGACTCTTCATAGCTCCCTGAGCACGAGCATCAAAACTCACGGAGCGGGCAGAGGGCTGAACTGCTGTTTGTCTAATGCGGACCCCAGAGCAGGGCAGGGCCGGGGTGGGGGCTCAGGCCTGTGATGCCACACCAAGCGGCTGCCTGCACGCTCACGCCATCCAGGACGGGGCTGAGAACCAGGAGCACCCAGGCCTGTGGCTCCCACCAGCCAGCACTGAGTTGTGCACCGCCCCCACCGTCGGCAGCTCCCAGCGGCCATTGCGTGTGGTCACAGCTGTGTGGTCAGGGCCCCCATCAAGCCTCCCACGGGGCAGCCCTCCCGCTCACATGGCCCTGGCTGGGTGCATTCAGCGGCTGGTTTCCAGCAGGCAGCCGGGTGGGCCTGGAGAGTCCATGACAGCTCTACTCACAAGTCCAGCTCCTGGGTGGCACGATGGGAAGGCTGGGCTTGGGCTTGGCGAGGACATGTCCGCGCTTGGGCGCCCAGCGCAGTGCCCTGGGGCAGCAGGCATCTTTCGTGTGACTCCCAGCATGCCCTGTGAGGCCTGGGCTTGGAGAAGCAGCAAGACTCCATCCGACCCAGATTTGGAAGTGACCGCCATCCTTCCCACTGTGCCCTGTCAGCTAGGCAAGCAGTAGAGGCAGCCCAGGCTTAAGGGGGGGAGGAAGGAGACCCCACTGTTCAGTGGGGGAGCGATCACTTTGGAAGGCTCCTTGTCCAGAGCTATACAGTGAGCGCATAAGAGAGGTGTTATGTCACTGCCTACAACATCATTGCCTTCTTCCTTACCACCATCATCACCATCACTGTCATCAATGCCATCATTGTCATCACCATCACCACCATCATCACTATCACCACCATCACCACCATCACTATCACCACCATCACCATCATCATCACCACCATCACCATCATCATCACCACCATCATCACTATCACCACCATCACCACCACCATCACTATCACCACCATCACCATCATCATCATCGCCATCATCACTATCACCACCATCACCATCATCATCATCGCCATCATCGCTATCACCATCATCACCATCACCATCACCATCATCATCATCACTATCACCATCACCACCATCACCACCATCATCACCGTCATCATCATCACCATCACCATCACCATCATCGTCACCATCGTCACCATCGTCATCACCATCACCATCACCCTGGGCTCGGCCTCTCTGAGGCCGAGGCTGCGGGACGCCTGTGAAACAGATGAATGAAGAGGCCGAGGTGCCGTGTAACTGGCCCACGGTGGCCTGGCCACTGTGCATCTGCGCCAGCCCTAACGCTCCCATCGGGCCCCTGGTCTTCCCAGAGTTTTCTGAAAACTGGTGCGTAGCCCTCACCACAGCTTGTGAGGGGGGCTCTATCATCCCCACGCCAGAGCCAGGGTGACAGGGGCACAGTGAGGGACAGTCAGGGGGCCCAGGATCTTGCGTCTGAGGTTCTCTCTGTTCTGCCACCGCCATCTGAGCTCCAGAAACCGGCACGGGGGTTGGCGGGGCAGTGTCGGGAGCAGACGCCAGGGGTTCTGTCTACACTAATGAGGTTAATTGGATAATTGCCACTCTGTGGTGTTGGGTGTTGGCACAACCTTGAACTTGGCTTTTACAAAAGCTTTCCCCCAACCCTGCTCTGGCCGGCGAACAGAGCCTGCCGCTCTCCTAGGTCCGGGGCAGGGGGTCTCCTCCAGATCGGGTACCGCGGCGGGAGAGAAAGGCTAAGTGACTGTCCGAGGTCACCCAGTGACCCGCGGATGAGGTGACAAGAGACGCCTGGGTCTGCCCACCGCCTCCAGCTCTGGAAAGTAAATCACCCCAAAGAGACGTGTGTGATTTCATTTCTATTCCGTCTGCAGGAGGGGGAAAATCAATGTTTGCTAAATGAAAAGGAAAAAGATCGGCAGGAGGAAAATGTATTTCCAGTTTCTAATAGGGCATCATCGGCAATGACAAGCTGGAAGTGAAGCGGCCGGGCCTGTCTGGCCCTGGGCTCAGCCGCGGCAGGGGCGGGCGAGCTCAGAGGCCTGGTGCCGACACAGCGGAGACAGTGAGAAGGGGCACAGGTTGGGGCCCACAGACTCCCCTTCTGCCAGGCTTGGGGTGGCCAGCAGCCTCCAGATGAGCTCTAGCTGGACACCCCGCAATGTGCTAAGAGGGGCCGTAGCTGGGAGAGCAGGGCAAGGGCTCCTCTGTAAGTGGGAAGGGGCACGGAGCAAGGCCAAAATCCCCCTGCAGAGCCTGCGCCCTGCCGGCTCCCCCCACAGCCTCTTCAGGGAGGGCGACGAGGGTCTGAAAACCGGCTCCTCTAGCCTGCCCATCCTGGGCGCCCACGGGCCTCGGAGACCTGCACCAGGGGCCTGTCCGGGTGGTATGGACTGGACAGGCTCGGTTTTTTGTTACCCCTTGACTCTGGCGTCCGCCTAGAAAAATGTTGTTGGACACCTCCAAAGGGCCCGGCTCAGTGCCCAGGGCTGGGCATACGGGAGGGACCAGGGCGGAGACAGGCCACATCTGAGGTCTTTCTGGTTTGGCCATTACGGTGAGAGCGGGCATTGTGCTGGGGGTGGGGGGGAGTGATGGTGGAGCGTGGCAGCTCTGGGGCTGGGTGGGGGCTGACCCAGCCAGGGGACTCAGAGGAGCAGCCCAAGGCAGGGACACAGCATGAGTCTCAGGGGAGCACGATCTCAGCTGAACGAAGGCCCAGGGCCAGGAGAGAGGCCAGCGAGGCCGGGGAATGGACCGGAGGGGACCAGGCTCCTCGGCCTCCCGCTCCAAGGAAGGCAGCCGTGGGCGGGAGAGCCCGGCCCTGGGCCCACCCCTGCACTCTCTGAGCCAGGAACCTTCCCCAGGAGGCCAGGGACGGGCTTTCCCACATCAGGGCAGATGAGGCTTTGGCGGGCAGGAGATGCCCACAATCTGCTGGTCTCTAGGAAAACAAACACAAAGTGTTCAATACGGAATTAGAGCCAGGGCCTGGAGTGAGGGGCATGCCGTCCCCGTGCGCCCTGAGCTTCCTTGCGACCCGCTTTCCGCCCCTGTGGCCCAACTCCCCGCTCTTTGTCTCCTGCACCCACCTCCTTGACGGCCGTTCTGCGACCTCGAGAGGCCGGCCTGCCCCACCAAGCCGCGGGTACCCGGCCGCCTCCGCCGTCCCGCATCTGCCCTGGCCTGGGGTGACCCCTAGTTGCTTTTCCCCCACGTGTTCAGGCGCCTGGTCCGACAATGTCCCTTTCGTCTCCCCGTCCGGACGCCAGCTCTGCTCAGAGGACTCGGGGCCCTGGGAGGGGACGTCCTTCCCTCGGCAGGGGCAGCACTGACCAGAAGAGTGAGCAGGGAGTGAGAGCCCAGGGGGCGTCCTGGCCACAGCTGATGGACGGGTGGCCCGGCCGACAGCCTGCTCCCGCAGCCATGCCATGAGACGGGCCAGGGTCCCTGGGGCCTCGGTGGCACCTTTCCCCTCGGACGCTGCCGGGAACAGGGCACACACGTATGACACGCTGCCTTCGTCCCATGAAGCCGTGTCCCCAAGACACGCCTTCTCCGTGTGCCGGTCCAGGCGGCAGGACTTTCTAAGCTGCTTCTGTTCTAAACAGACACAAAGTGACTCCTCCGAGAGGGTCTGGGGGACGCACAGAGACGAAGGGTAACAGACACACTAAGCACGCTGACAGCCCCAAGGGAAGAAATCCCCCCTACTCATACATACTCTGGCTTTCCCGCCCGTGTTTTCCCCGTGAATGTGCGTGCTTTAACGTGGGGATCGCACTGCATTCACTGTTTGTTCCCTGCTTTTTCCACTGAGATTCTGTGCGCCTGTCTTCCTGTCTTCCTGAACACTCCCGAGGTCGCATGTAACAGGTCCCTCGGGGACTAGACGTCCCGCCCTTTCCTCACCTGTTCCTTGCAGTCCAGTCCCTCTGGGGGAGCCCCCTCAGGCACCGTTGTGCACCCCGGGTGATTCTGACCCCTCCGCTGTGGGGCCGTGGGTCAGAGGGGTGGTCACCGGCCGGCCTGACACCCACTGTCCACTGGCAGCGGGTGCAGACTGCCCGTCCAGTCGGGAAGGGACCAGCCACCCACTTCTACCACAGGCTTGATGGCATTTTTGGAGTCTTCCTGGGGTTCAGATTCCCATTTCCTTCACAGCCCCCATGGGGGGAATGTGTTCTCCCACAGCCTCGCTCGCAGGCCCAGGACCCAGGAGAGGAGCTGGGTCAGCCCATCGCCTGTCTTCTGTCCGTGTTCCCTTCAGAGGCGGGGCACCCCACCCAGGTGTTCTCACGTGGGGGAGTTCGAGGAGTGCTGGGAGCATTTGCAAAGGGGCAGCATAGGCCAGGTGAGGGACCCCTGACCCCCGGGACCAAAGGCAGTGAGCAGGGAAGGGGGCACCTGGCAGTCACTGGCCTCTACCTCACTGGTCCCATCCGAGGCCAGAGGCAGGGAGCCAGCCCCTGAAAACGCACAGCCACATAGAGATGAGGGCAGAGGGACCCACAGCCCTGGATGCCCCTTGTTGCCACGGTGCCACCCTCCCTCCAGCACTGGGCATCGGGGGCACGCCCTGCTTTCATCCTCACCGGCCAGCTTGAGCCCTCGCACAGGGGATGCTTACTGCCCTTGGGACTCAGCTCCGCCGGCCTGGCCTCCCTGCCTGATGAGAGGCAGTTTCGGGGGCCCTGAAAATCCGGCGCTGGGTAGGGCCAGAACCCCCGACTCAGCACCACACAGGTGACCCCAGGGGGGTGGCAGGGCACTCGGACAGGCTGGAAACCACACACCGAGGGCCAGGGAGGCCGCACTCACCAACCACTTTGGGTTTTTTTATGTCTTCAAAGATTGTGTTCATTTTTAGAGAGGGGAAGGGAGAGAGAAAGAGAAGGAAAGAAACATCGATGTGTGGTTGCCTCTCCTGCACCCCACATCGGGGACCTGGCCCACAACCCAGGCATGTGCCCTGACCGGGAATCCAACCTGTGACACTTTGGTTTGCAGGCTGGTGCTCGATCCACTGGGCCACACCTGCCAGGATAATGGTTTTCCATGTTATCTTGGGCCCATGCCTGTGGAAGGCAGCCTCCCAGGTGGCCCCCCCTCTCGTGTCTGTGCCCAGGTGGGCGGCCCCTCCTCAGGGAATAGAGCTGCCGGGGGAACCGACAGGACGTCGAGGTAGTGGCACCGTGGGCTGCGGGGCTGTGTCCTGGGACGTCGGCCTCCACTGTGGCCCGAGGGCCCGCGCTGTAAGGGTCCTCCAACAGCCCTGAGGAGACATCCAAGTGGGCAGAGTCGAGGCCCCGCCCACAGCCACCCTGACTCCCCGGGGACCCTGTGAATCTTCCAAGCTGGGCAAGTGACGTCAGCCCAGCCGCCATCCTGACCCGCCCTGAGCCTCAGTGTCCCCATCTCTAACTTGAGAGAGCTGCCCTTGCCCTGACCTTTGGCGACTCCGATGTCACCAGAGACACCTCCCAGCCCTCTCCTGACACCTACGTTCCTGCCGGGAGCCAAGCCAGGGCAGCCCCGCACCCCAGTTCCAAGGGCACCGGGAACAGGACCTGCTCTACTGTGAGTTCAGCCAGAGGGGACAGCGTTGCTCTGGGCCGACCACAGCCCCTCTGAGCAGCTTTTTTTTAATTTTTAAAATCAAGATATGAGTTGTAAACCAGAAAATCTACCACTTTAAAGCATCCAGCCCAGTGGGTTTTTGAGTTTGCACGCCATTAGGCTAGCACCCCCTCTGTCTGACCCCACGCAGTTCGGATCACTCGGAGAAGAACCCCTGGGCCACGGCAGCCGCTCCCACTCCCCCCTCTCCCGCCCCGGCCAACACTCACCCACTCACTGTCTGCGTACTTGCCTGCCCGGGACCTGGTGTTTCTGAAGTTCACCCGCCTGCATCGTGTGCCAGGACCACCCGCCTTTCCGGGGCTGAATAATATTCTAGTGCCTGGGTGTGCCACGCGCAGCCCTCTGTTCACGTATCAGGGAGATGCCGGGCTGTGTCCACCTTCCACTGCTGTGACAGAGCCGCCCCCGCCCCAGGAAGGAGAGGCCAGCCGGAGCCGAAGAACCGCCATCTGGCCCAGGGAGACGCCACGGGCCCTGTCTGCTTTGTGAGTGGCCCGGGGGGGAAACGAGGCCCTGTGGAGTTTGGGAAGCAGTTCCTGCACCCGAGCCCCCAGCTCCGAGACCCACTTCCCTGCTGCTCCACGGGGCGGGCAGGTCCTCAGTGGTCCTGGGCCTCAGACTCTCCGTGCGGGTAGGGGCCAGGGTGGGCTACTCCTGACCAGGCCACTGAACCCCGACTGCTGCAGCCTGAGGCTCCGAGGCCCTGCCTCCTCCTCTGTACAAGGGGGTGAGGACACCCCCATGCTGGGCTGTGGGGGGAGTCCACAAGACCGTGCATGTATTGGACGTGGGTGTGCAGAGCCGGGCTGTTGAGGGGAGGAGGGACAGCTCAAGACCTCTGTGGCGAGAGTAAGTGGTCGGACAGGGAACGGAGAACCCAGGCACATTGGGGTTCAGTGTGGGGGTCGTCTCCTGTCCTTCCAGCCAGGTGGGGGCTGGGTCGGGGGTCCCCGGTGTCCTCCTCCCCCACCGAAGGGCCGGGTCCAGGGGCAGGAGCAGGGAGGGAGCAGTTTAGAATCAGGGTCGAGACCGAGGCCCAGCCTGGGTCCTGAAGGAGACCAGGGAGGCAGAGCAGAGTGGCCGCAGGGAGTGGGCACCTGCCCCCAGCCTCCGGCGCGACGCCTCCTCTGGCAGCCCCTCGGTCCCGATACCAGGCCCAGCCGTCAGAGCTCTTCCCAGGGCCCAGGGTGGGCGGAGGCCCCGTGTTGCCCCTCTCCCAGGGCCCGGGGCCATCCATCTCACTCTGACCCCATTCAAACACATTCTAAAGGGAAGACAAGGGCGGGGGGGTGGGGGAGAGAAATGACTCTAGGCTGGGCCTCTGTGTCCCCTCCCCGCAGGACCATGCAGGGGACAGAGAGGAGGCCTGGGCTTTGTTCTGGGGGCTGGGGGAGGCCCGGCCCAGTGGGGGACTCTGTGGGAAGAACAGACACTGACGGGACGGGCCATGGGACGGGTGCATCTGTCTCAGGCCCTGCCCCACCCCCGCTGGCTGCCGCCCCCACAGACGCAGCTGCCTGGGCCCCCGCATGCTGCTCAGCCGCCCACAGATGCTAGCCTTGCAGGCCTGGCAGGCCGAGGGGCCCGGCTGAGACGTGGGCAGAACAGCCACCCTGGGGTCTCGCAGAGACGCAGCCACTAAACGCTGGTACTGGGCTCCTGACACCCTCGGGCAGGTCCTGCCCCTGCAGTGGAACCTGGGCAGCTGGCCCAGGGGTGTGGGCCACCTGAGCGGACGGGGCCTAACCCTGGGCTGGGGAAAGGGGCAAAGTCACCTGGAAACAAACACTCCCCCAGGCCCTGGGCCACGGACACACGGACCTGGCACCCCCTCCAGCAGGAGAGGCAGCCCCCGGGCCGCCGGGAGGCCAAACCCCACCGTGTCCATTCCAACCTCTGGGGACACTGATGGGGGACAGCAGGGACAAGGTCTTTTGTGAACACCCAGGATCAACGGCCTTGACCCTTGAAGTCACTCCTTTTGAATTGAATTCCACCTCTCACCCCAACGATACCTCGAAGGCCTCGCCCTGCCCCCAGGGCCTTAGTTAGACCTGGCTGGTGGCAAGGAAATGGCGTCAATGTCACTATGATCAGTTACCACGAGGTCACACCGAGTGGGTGAGCCCCAATCCGATAGGACTGGTGTCCTTAGGAGGTCGGCTTGTGAGGACATACACACGGACACCCAGGGAGAAGGGCGAAAAGGCAGAGGAGAAATCCAGCCATCACTGTGAGCCACACCAGCGACCGCCGGCCGCTGGGAGAGGCAACAAGGATGTTCACGACTGACCAGTCACCCAGAGAGTGCCCGGCCACACCCGGGCTCCCACACCTGGGGGGCCAGCCCCAGGTCCTCAGGGCAGGGCCTGCCCTGCTGGTTCCGTACACCAAGCAGCTGAAGACTCCACCTGCAGCCTAACCCACCGACTCAGGTGCACTGAGCCCCAGGAGCAGATGTGTCCCCCTCCAGAGGACGGCCACTGCATGAGGGACAGAGGCCAGGCCTTCACCCGGGGTGCCTGCCTCCACCTTTCAGGATCAGATCCTCAGGGATCGGGTGTCTGTGAAAACTATCCCCAGAGAACCATCCAGAAGCTCCATTTCCAGCCGGGGCTAGGGTTCCAGAGGTTGCCCCGGTCTCGTTAGGAAGGCGACATATCGGATAAACTGTTGTCCCCTCACTGCCCCTGGGTCATCAGCCTTCTCTGGTCCACTGGACTCACTCACTGATGTTCCCCTCGCTCGGGGCCGGGAGACAGAGGGGCGGCCGGCCCAGCCCTGCCTGCAACACAGCTGCAGTCTGGGAAGCGGGGCCCAAGCCACCACCCAGGCAGGTGACTGCAACTCCACCGCAGCCGGGACTGGGGCTGTGGAGGAGCTGGCCGGGTGACAGAAGGGGCACTGCATCGCCCAGGGGACATGGCCCAGAGGTGAGACCTGGGAGAACACCTCTCTCTGCCCAAGGACGTGAGCTGGGACATCGGTGTCCCCTCTTCGGAATGGGTCTCAGACTCCAGACTCACCCAGAGCCCGCACCATGGGCCAGTCTCCAGCTGCTCGAGGCACCGTGTGGGACTCCCTGGCCTCCGTGACCTCGTGGACCAGTTTCTCCTGTCACACCCCCACACACATGCACATGCACACACTCACACTCTGCTCTGCCCCTGATGCTCTGCAGAGCCCCGCCTAACACTCCCCACACACACCCGCACACCCGCACACACACACACACACACACACTCACACTCTGCTCTGCCCCTGATGCTCTACAGAGCCCCACCTAACAATCCCCACACACACCCGCGCACACACCCACACACCCACCCACACACACTCACACTCTGCACTGCCCCTGATGCTCTGCAGAGCCCTGCCTAACACTCCCCCCACACAAACAGGCTCTGGGTGCACAGCCATCAGCGGGATGTGGGCTCCACGAAAGGCGTCCATCAGCCCTCAGGCAAGCGCGTGCCCTCAGCTCTGCCCCCATGTCTTCCCAGGAGAACACTGGTGTGCCGGCCAGGCGGGAGAGCGGCAGGTCTGCGGGGGCCGGTCCAGCTAGGACTTCACTCAGCAACCACAAGCCTGTGGTTCTCGCACAAACACTCAGCCGCATGTGAGGACCACACTCACGATGCTGGCTGAAAAGGCATGCCTTACAAGCCCCGGGGTGCTCAAGACACACTTGGGCGAGTACAAGCTTGCCTGCGCCCCATGCACACGTACACCCACAGTCTCACACGTGCCCCAAGCTTACCCACAAGGCAGCAGACTCGCATCCCCCCACCCCCGCCCCCTCCACACAGCGATATCCAACCCCCACCCGGAACTGGGTGGAAGATGAAGGCCCACCCCACCTCCTCCAGTCCCCAAAGCAATGACATCGTTCTCAGCTCCCACCGTTAGTGCCTGGAGGGCAGATCACCCCAAGCCATGACTCAGGGGCCGGCTGCTGATCTATGGACAGGCGTTAATGCTGCACTTCCAGAACAGGCCAACGAGTGTGGCCCCTGAGGCAGCCTCTGGGCGAGGGTGTGGGGCCTCCATCCCCAAGGCCCCCATGGGAGCTGGGGGGGCAGTGGCAGGGCAGAGCCCAAGCCCCAGTTTCTCTCATGGGGAGCTGAGGAGCCCCCACAGCAGCCCTACTCCCAAGGTGGGTCCAGAGAAGGTCAGGAGAGCCCCCAGGGCTGGAGCTGGGCTGGAACCCTCAGTTCATGGCCCCCCCATGGGGACCATATTCTCCAACCCAGACACGTGCCAGGCACAGAGGAGGCTCCTTGTGGGGGCTGAACCGCCGCTGCGTGAAAGGTGACAGCCCTGGCAGCACCGGCCTGTATCAGGCACTGCCTCTCGCCCGCACTGCGGACAGGACGGTGGCTCCCAGCTCAGACCAGCTGCTGAGACTTGGCAGGTGCCCGGCGCTGGGTGGGTGGGGCCCACGGTGGCACAGTGGGCCGATCCCTGGACCCTGGTGAGGTCGGCTGGAGGAGCCAGTGAGCGTGTGTGGTGAAGCACCGGGACGCGCCTGCCCTTGAGGGCGGGGCCACGCTGGTCACGTGACTGGACACGCCCTCTGTTGCCCGGTGTCTTGTGCCTGCCTGGAGTTGGGGGCACCCTGTCCTCACCCTGCACCTGAAGAGGAGGCTGAGGCCCAGCAAGGCCCAGTGACTCGCCCAGGGGCTTGCTGCCAGCAGGGGCCCAGACCAGGCCGCTGCCCGGGCCCCTACGGTCAGCGCCCGGGGGCCAGGGTCGGGGCTGGTGAAGCGGCCCCACCCGCAGTGGGCCAGCATCAGGAATGCCGGAAGACTGGGTTTCGATGGTTTCCTGGGCCAATGCTTCTCAATCAAAGCCATTCCAGAAAAATCTGTGGGACACGTTTGCCCTCAAAAGGCAATTGTCAGCAGGAGTTTGCTCCCAGGCCCGGTCCCGGTTGTTGCCAGCCAGGCTCCCTGGAGGCCCAGCCGCCCTTCCCCACACCCCCCAGGGCTGGCTCAGCCTCTGTGCTGCCCTGGGGTGCCAAGAAGCCATCTGAGGCCACCTCTACCCAGAGGCCAGCACCAGCCACTGCCTGTGTTCCCTGGTCCGAGGCACCCTTCGTCCCAGGGCATCGTCCCCGTCGGTGGTGGCCCGGAGGTTCCCAGGACCACTGCTCACTTCAGGGGTCAAGCCCCAGCATGGCCTCTCTGCCCCGCTGTCTGGCCAGGCCAGTGTGGCAGCGCCCTGACCACCCTGCCCTGCCCAGCCACCCTCTCTGCAGAGCCCCCGGTGACTGCGATTCTGCAGCGGGAACCCTCTTTGTTTCCCCTGCCCCCCTGGGGGGAGGGGCAGCTGCAGCTTCCTCTGGGGTGGGGGCGGGGAGGGCTGGGCTTCACTAGTCCCTGGGGGCCCAGGCCCCTCAGCCAGCCTCAGGCCCAGGTGCATGACTGTCACCAAGATAAAAGAGACGTAATTAAGTTCCAATCAGCGGGGTGATTTGTTTTCATAATGTAACATTGCCCTCCAGCCGCAGGGCCGAAGATCTGTCTGCGTCAGGCCCGCCTGCCGAACGGGGGGTCCCATGTGCCTGGACTCCAGCCTTCCTGCCACCCCGGGTCGGGATGCTGCTGGGGCAGCCACCAAGGCCGTGTCCGCCCACCTGCCCCCTCTCCACAGCACGCCTCCCTCCCCCAACCCCTGGCTGCCAGCGGTGATAATAGTGAAGTCATTTTTCTAAGGAATGTTCGTTCACCTGGAGGGCAGCCCCCTCCTCGGGCCAGCTCCTGGAGCAGGAAAGGCGGACCCTGGGAACAGGCGGGGGCAGAGGGCACTCAGGGAAAGGCGGGTGCCAGGCAGCCGGTGGGGACGGTCCATCAGCTGGTCAGTTGGCTGGGAGCCCACTGGGCGTGGTGGGACCTATGGTGATCTCCCAGGGGCCTGGCCACCGCTGCCGCCTCGGCCCCAGCTCATGCAGACCAGGGAGGAGAGAATGGGGCACAGGCAAGACCCCAGCAGCCCGGCTCCCCTGGCCTTCCCCCTCTCCCAGCACAGGCGACCCAGAGCTTCACCCCTGGGTTCCCAGGGCCACTGAGTCTGAGCTCCCCCACCTCTTGCTCCCCCAGCTGCAGCCTCACCCTGGCCCGAGAGCCTCTGGCCATACGCGGTTCCTCCCTCGCTGTCCTGTGTGTGTCCCCTCCCTGCTCACACTCATCTGCTCTGTCTCCTCATGGCTGCAAGGCCAGCTGGGGGTCCGGCAGACCCAGGTTCATGCTTAGGGGCCACCAGGTGCACGCCCTGGGCCACTGTGTCTCCTGGCACGTCAGTTTCCCCATCCAAGGAATGGGTGTCCTAATAGGACCCGGGCGGTAGGTGGTCAGGAGGGTAGAGGCCCCGAGCCTGGCGAGGGTTGCTGGGGAAGGACTTGGGGCCTCGTTGTGAGTGGAAGTGGAAGCCAGCTCGGGAAGAATCAGCAGAGGTGGTAGACTCCCAGAGGCAGGGACGAGGCCCCTCCTTGGGCGGTCTGTTTACACCTCTCGGCTTTTCTGTGGCTTCCACCTCTGCTCAAACGGGCCTGTTGACTTTCAGAGGGAAGCGAGGGCTGTGTGTGGCCCCAGAGCCTGGCAGGAGGAGGCGGCACTCAGGAGGCTGCAGGGGTGGGGGGTGGGGCCCGGCCTGAGAGGCGGCTGGGAACACAGAGCATGTCTGTGGGTAGGTCTGAGTCCGGGGCCCAGCGCTGGCCAGCTGCCATCCTCCCGCCTCGGAGAGCAGGGCTGTTGGGCCACGCACTCGAACAGCACCAACCCCGGGCTCCGGGCCGGCACCGCGCACACGGCCTCATGACACCTCACACCCTTGCTCCCAGGAGGGTGCTGGCTGGGCATTTCCCACTGCGTGGCGAACCGTTGGCACGCCGGGCTGTTCCAGGCCTTAGGCTGTCATTCCTCCTGGCGACTCTGCCCACGGCCGAGAGGCAGGCAAGTGTGCACCTTGCAGGGAAGGGAGACCAGGCCCCAACAGGCCACAGAGCTGCCCAAAGCCACAGGGCTACACCCCGGGGCAGAGCCAGGGCCGAGACCCGAGGGGACGGCACGGAGCCTGGCACTCCGGGTCCAAGGCCTCAGCGAGCCGTGGTCACAGGGTCACAGGGAGGCACCTGGAGCAGTGTGCCCAGGCCCCGGCCAAGCACCGGCTCCAGGAGCTCTCTCCTGCTTACGGAAAATGCAGGTGCCCAGGCCCCCACACCCACGAGCACCCACCCCTGCAAGCAGGCACCTGGAACTCGAGACTGCCAAGGCCCTGGGGGTTCAAGCATGTCTGCCTGGTGCCCGGGGGCCATGACCGGGTTGCTGCCCCCAGCCCGGTGCCTGTGAGGGTCTGGACCTCCCCTCGGTGTCCCAGACCCTCCCGGTGCAGCTCCTGTGCACTGCCCCTGGCTCTGAGGGGCCTGGGGCCAGGACAAGCAGGGACGGAGGCCGAGCTGCCCCAGCCTGTACTCAGCTGGGACCCACAGGCTGGCAGGGGCAGCGACTGTGGGGCTCAGTTCCTGCGTTGTCGGTCCCATCTGCCGTGGGCACAAGAAAGGAGTGGGGACGGCGACACCCTCCCGGGGCTTCGATCCCATCCCCCAGTGGCCGTCCACCCTGCTAGTGCCCTCCCCAGGACACTGCCTCATGTGTCTCTGGTTCTGGGCTTCTATGACACGTCCACCGGCCCATCCACTAGACACCCACCGGTCTGTGGGATGGGGGCCCTGGGGCCGGCCTCACTGCGGTCATACTCCTGGGCAGAGCTGGACTCGAAGGCAGTAGCCCCTCGCTCCCAGAACCGACCGTCCACAGCACGTGGCTGCGACTCAGCTGCTCTGGCAGCCGCCAACTTCCCCCAGAAGCGAGAGCGTAAGAGAGTGTCAGGGAAGGCGCCAAAGCCAGAGAGGGAAATGGTGTCGTCAGCAGGAAGAGCAGCAGCCGGGGAGCGGGGGGATGGTTATAGCAGCACTGTTCAGACGGGCCTAGCTGGGGCTCCTGGGTGTCTGACGATGGGGGTGCACAGCCTGTGGGTGCTGTGCTGGGCAAGCTGGTGGGGGCGGGGCCAGGGCAGGACCGGACAGCAGCTGGCCCAGGCAGAGGGAGACCCACAGGGAAGAGGGCTTAGGATCTCTCGGACCTGGGTCCACAACTCTGCAGGAAGCCCCCCTCAGAGCAGAGCAGGAGCTTTGAGTCACCGCTGGGGACAGAAGCCAGTTTGCCATCACCAGGGGGGCCAGGACCGGCTGGCAGCTCCGCCTCCCTCACCTCCCGGGGCGTAGGGCATTCTGCCCACTGGGTGTCAGGAGGGGCAGTTGCTGCCTCCTCGGACAGACGGTGAGGTTGTCAGTGGAGGGAGCTCCTTGTGGACCCCGTAAATGCAGACTGCCCGGCACCCTCCCACCCAAGGCACCCTGTTCTCTGGGAAACTGGGGCCCTGCACCTCCCCCACCCCCAGACACCCCCTCCAGCGAGAGCTGATCTCCTGAGTGGGTCGGGCGATGTCGCCTGCAGACACTCCTTCGGTGCACTGTGCAGGCTAGGGGTCAGGTCTTGCCCCCCAAGAAAAGAAAGGGGGCTGGCTGGGAGATGGGAGGGGAGGAACCCAGGACTCCTCATGCCTAGCCCAAGCCCAAGCCACCTGGGGGACCCTCTGGGAGGGGTGCGGGCTGGCGGGGAGACTCAGAAACATGTGGGTGGGGAGGAGGCCCAGTGCTCCAGCATGGCTGTCACCCTGCAGGCCAGGGCAGGGACGGTGGCACTTTGCACCCAGGCCCGGTCACTCCCTTGCTCAGGGCCGTGCCCGGGATCAGGGTCGTGGGTGGGAGAAAGCCGTAGGGAGGTGTCCTCTGCGAGGGGCAGCCTTGAGTGGTCTGGGAGCCCCCACGCCAGGGAGCCAGGAGGTTGGAGGGAAGCAAGAGGATGTTTACACTTGGGGAGAGCTGCCCAGACCTCCCAGGTGGGCCACGGCCTCACTCCTGCGGTACCTGGCCCCCTACCAAGCCCATTCTTGGTCATTGGGTTGCCGGGTTCCCAGCATCACCACCTGGTGACAAACTTCACAGAGAGGCAGCCTGGTCTGGGCCGGCTCTGGCAACAAGCAGGGGTGGAGTCGGGACTCGAACCCAGGTCTCCAGGGGGCCCTGGTCTTCCTCTACTGAGCCATGCGTTGCTGCGGGCCACGGCTCCTGGACGAGCAGGGGGACCCTGGGCTTGCTCCCCACCGTGTCCCTGTGCCGGGCACCCGGGATGGGCACGTGCCCCACCCATCCTCCCTCTGGACGCTCTCCCGCCCCAGGGCCACGCGGGCTCTTCCCCCACCTCTGGACTGGACATCTCTGGGCTCTGGCTTCACCGGAACTGTGGCGGCCCCTCCGGAACCCACGAGAAGAGCTGAGCACGTACAACCATTTTCTCGGATGAGTTATAATTCTCCCTCATTTCCCCTCCAAAACACGCTAATTAGACGGACATTGTTCAGACGGCCAATGGCAGTGCAGAGCCGCGTCCCCTCCCTAAAGACGAAGCCCGCTTCTGCAGAGCCAATTGTGGGCATTGAGCAAACTGCTCACAGACACACACACGTGTGCACACATGTGCACTGCCGGCTGCAGGTGCCCAGCCCCCAACCCCAGTGCTGGGACCACCGGGCTGAACTTGTCCTTTTTGCTGAGTTTGCCACCGTCACTAGGGCACAGATAACCCGAGAATGTTCTGGGGCCCACAGCTGCCCAGCGCCCATGCTGAGGGGTCTGGATGGCGGCTGAGCAGCAAGCAACCCACACAAGCTGTCACCCCGATGTTCCCAGCTGTCCCCTCCATTCCCCCATCTCCCCCTCGCCTGAGCCGGCCAGAGGCCCTGGATGTGGCCCGGGGATGGGGTGGCCTTGACCAGCCTGGCGAGACCCTGAGCCCAGGGTGACAGGCTCCACGCCGCACACAGCCATCTCGGCCTTCAGCCCTGGCTGAGAGCATCAGTCGGTTAGAGCCTCGTCCCCATGAGCCACGGTCATGGGTTCAATCCCCAGTCAGGGCACAGACAGGAATCCACCGATGATGCATGAGTAAGTGGAACAACAAATCGATGCTTCTATCAACAAACAAACACACAAGTGGGTAAATGAATCTCAGCCTCCGGAACCCAGGAGGGTGGGATGCCCGGCCTCCAGGTGACTGGGGACTCCCGGGGCAGCCCCTGCTCTTGCTCGTAAACGTCATTCCTTGATTCCTCCTATCAACATGTCACAGACACGCAGGGAAATACCCACAAAGTGACTGGTCACGGAGAGGCACTTGGGCGGGACCAGGACGGCGACCACCGCAGAGATGGCCTGAGCTTCCGGTGCCCCCCACCCAGCCCCCGGGCCCTCAGGAGCCCAAAGGGAGATGCTGGCCGACCCTCATACTTGGTCTCTCTCCTGTTTTAACTTCCAGCCGTGGGCTCACTTGGTCTGTGTCTGACAGCTGTCACTGTCCTGCACAAAGCCACCTGGCCGCACAGAGGTGCAGCCGGCCCACCCCGGGCCCTGCACCATCACCCCAGGATGCCTGGGTCCCCCTGGGCTATGAACTCTAGAGCTGAGGGGTGGGAGCAAGGGGCACAGTCTTGCTCAGCGAGCATTTGGGGAAGGCTTGGGATCGCGGGGCCCGGCACAACCTGCACCATCCCAAGTCCCCATGGGGCTTGGCTGCCAGGTGCTGGGCCCGGCCACTGGGCAGTCCGGAGCCACCCCGCTGCCCTCTGGCCAGAGTTCTCCAGTCAAGGCCATTTTCAATCTTGGGGAGATGAGGAAACCACACCAAAAGCCTGGCCCCAGGAGACCAAAGTCAGGCCAAGGGTCCCAGACTGGGGACCTCGGCTTCAAGGACTGGCAGGCCTCTCACCTCTGAGGCTCCCTGGCCCCTCCCCCGGCCCCCCCCCCAGGGCGAGGATGGTACTTGGCCTGCCAGCCCACCCCCCCGCCCAAGGGCCAGGCCCCTGGATGCAGGAGCTGGGCCAGGGGCACAAGGACAACTGACCGCCTCCTCTCTGTGGGGCAGGTGGGGGTGGTCTTCAGGGTCCTGGGAGCCACAGCCTCAGAGAGGCCTCCCCTCCCCCTCACCAGGCCCCTCAGTGCCCAGAGGCACAGCCTAGACAATGTCCTTGGGGACAGGGGTCCAGATACAGGCACCTCCCCGCTCGAGAGGCCAGCAGCATGGCCCGAGGCCTCTGGCAGCGGTTAGGAAGGGCAGTACCTCTGACTCAGCACCCATGTTCCAGGACCGTGGCTGACCCCCAGACTCGGACACCTAGGCTCGGTGACCTGACTGCCACCCTCGGGTCACTAGGCTGATCGTCAGCCCACTGCCACATGGAATCGGGTCACCCACTCGCCTGTCTGGATCTTGGGGGGAAAGAATCCGGTAGATTGTGCCCATTCCTGGGGAGAGAGGGGGTGAGTGACCACAGGGAGCTGACGGAGACCAGAGACCCCGGGGACCATCCACACGTGGTCGGTCAGGGGACCTGGTCCTGGCTGCCACTGGCCCCCAGGATGGGGAGCTCTGAGGCCCCCTCCAAGGAGAGTACATCTCACTCCTGAAGTGAGGGCTCCCTCCATGGTTCTCCTGCAGGCCTGCCTGTGGTGCCCCCCAGAGCTGAGCGAGGCTCCCTAGAGAGAGGCAGGGAGACACCGGGCGCTGGAGCCGAGGGTGCAGGCTCTGTGGCCAGACCTCCGGGCATGGCTCCCAGGCTGCCGCTTGCAGCAGGGGGACCTCCGGGGCATGGCCTGAGCTCTCTGGGCCTCGGCTTCTTCGTCGGTAGCATCGAATGGTGATAACAGTCAGTACGATGACATGGACATTTATCAGTCAGCTCTGGCTGCGTAACGAGCCACCACAAACTCGGTCAAAACGCCTACCAGCAGTTTCCCTGCTCGTGGGCCTGTGGGTGGGAATGGTCTGGAGAGCCAGGTTTGGGTTTGCTCCCACATTTCCTGATGCTCCCTGAGCCAGCAGCTCCCTGGTGGGTGGCCGGAGCAGAAGACAGCCAGCAGGCACCTCAGTCCCCAGCCCCAGCCCCAGCCCCTGTGCCCTAGACCTGCCCGGAAGCCCAGCCCACCTGGAGTCCCCGCAGCCCCAGAACAACCACAGACAGAGAGGAGTGGGAATGCCTGCCTGTGACCAGGGAGGAAGGTGGGGCCCCCAGGTGGCGGCTCTGCATGGGCCTCACCCTGACGCAGAAGACTCCCCTGCTGCCTTCTACCAGAGGTAATGCAGCTTCCCTTGCATGCCTCCAGCGATGGGCACCTCACTCCTGCTGAGGCAACTGGTTGGAAAGCTCTTCTGTATCTGACCTGGGCCACGCCCTGGGGTCCCCCGCCTGCCTCCACAGGGCAGATCTCCTGCATATGTTGAGCACCTGCTGAATGTGGTGTGGGGTTGGACTGCCCATCCCACAAACAGCATGGATGCCATTGCCCCGCCCCAGGAAGCCCGGGGAAGCCCAGGCCCCACAGGGCCACCAGCGGTGTTCAGGCCACTAGATCTGCCACACTGTCTGGCAGGGCCACCATCACCCTTGCCCCTGTCCCCTGGGTCCCCTGGGTCCCCTGGGTCCCCTGGGTCCCCTAGCCAACAGCAACAGGGGCAAAAATCACTCAGAAGCCTGAACTGAAGAGCTTCCCACACCTCCCCCTCCCTGCGGAGATGAGCGGCCGCCCATCACCTGCCTGGTGAGCACCCAGGGTGCTCCCAGTGGGGGCGCTAAGAGAAGGGGGGAGCCCGAGCGCCCCTCGGCTCTGTGGCTGACTTCGCAGCGCTGCTTGGCCCGGCTATTGGGAAGATTCTGAGGCCATTAGGCTCAGGAAAGCCATAAATCTCAATAACCATCGGCCGGGCCTCTCCCCTCCTTGAAACAACAGATACAATTTCACCAGTGGTGGCCGGCTCCCAGAGGGCTTTTTGATAAAAAGCCACTTCTCCAAAACATCAAACCCAAGTTCCTCTCATCTTTCAAACAACCGAAGGGTCAGGTTTCCCTGGAGGGGACAGAGGCCCGAGGTAGGCCACCGGGCGGTGGGAGGCACAGGGTACAGGCCGAGAGGACAGAGGCAAGGCTGTGGGGTCCGAGAGCATTCAGTGGCCTCCTTGAAGCACACACAGCACCTCGGGGAGACAGCCATCACATCTCTGCTTGATTACTGTTAGCGGCAGGGTGTTCACTACCTCTGAGTGCCAGCTGGTCCGCATTGGGAAGAATCCGCTGAAGGAAATGCTGTGGACATGGCCCTGGCACTGGCTCTGTCGGGGGACACGCACAGCTGTCTGCTCCTGGTTCTCATGGGGAGGTCAGGAGCCCGTGCTGTGACCCCAGAGAGCCAGGGCCCACTGAGACTTGGAGTGGGAGGCGGGGACCCGCACTGTGCTGCTGTGGTTTTGTCCTGGGCAGGCGTGGAAAGGGTTTCCGGAGAGTCTTGGATGGGGGAGCCCCACCACAGGGTGAGGCAAGAGCTGGAAAGGGGGACAGCCCCGCCCCATCCGCCTGGCTTATTCCGGGTGGGGTGTGTTGTCTCTTTAGCTGGGGCCCCATCCTCTCTCAGCCTTGTCTGTGGGTCCGCCAAGCTGACCAGAATGGCCCCAGTTCTGCTGTGGCTCTTTCTTCCATTCCGCCACAGCACCTGAAGGACACTGGTGCTCCAGGGACCCCCAGAAAGGGCAGACTCCAGACCTGAACCCCAGATGACAGAGTCTCTGGCCTGAGCCCCTGAGGCCACCTCCAAGAACTTGGGTTCAGGGCAGGTCCCCAAGGAAAGTTGTCACCCTCCATCTGTCTCTGCTGCTGTTCCAAGAAACTTTGCTTATGGCTGAGCAATATTTAGGTGCCTCCTGGATGCCTGGCCCTCATCCTCTCCTTCCAGCATGACCTCTGGACCACTCACAGTGACCCAGGAAGCAGAGAGGGCACTCTGCAGTGTCCCCACTCCAGAGTGGGCGACTGGGGTAGTCAGAGGCACCACACAGCCACCTCCCCAGGGAGGCCTCCCCTGACTGTCCCCTCAGCAGGAAGCAGGGCAAAACCTCTGAAATCTGGGCTCCCCCAAAGTGGGGACACGGCTCAGGAGGCAATAAATCACAAGGGCTGGTGGCCTTGCCCTTTTCCCTCTGCCAGACAGGGAGCTCCTTGAGGGCAGACACTGAGCAGGGTGGGGGTCTTGCATCCCCTCAAACCCTCGGGTGACCGGGCTTGCCCTCCACACAACGGGGACCACTGAGACAACCGAGGCAGAAGTAGGGGTGGGAGGGCCCGAGGGGCAGCCCTGCTTTCCCAGGGCCCAGGGCCTGGGGCTGTCCCTGGCTGCGTCCACGGCCAGCCCCTAGCGCACACACGGGTCACCCGTCGGCCACACCTCCATCCACATGTCTGCCCCCGGCCCCTGCAGCTTTACTGATTGTCCAGAGAAGCGAGTTGGCTCCTGGTGAACATGGAGCCAGGCTCACAGGCTGGTGGCCACTCCAAGCTGGGGGCTCTGCAGAGAGAGGCCACTGTCACAGGGCCCTGGCTGCTGGAGGGCCCCATCCTCCTGCTCCCCTGAGGAGGGGCCTCATCTTCCTCCACATCCGGGGTCCCTCCTGCTCCTTCAGGGGTCTCAGGATGTGGCCGCAGAAGGCCTGCAGGGCCCCGAGCAAGCTCAGCTGCTCTCTGGACGGGAAGCCCCCTGGCCTAGGAGCCCTGCGCCCATCACCCCCCCCAACAACCCCCACCTCAGGTGCAGTCAGAGCAAACAGGGGCTCAGAGAGGCTCAGCTGCCCACCCAGGGTCACACAGTGAGGAGGCAGCCGAGGCAGGACTTGAACCCAAGTCCATCTGAGTCCTAAGCCTGGATGGCCTGGTGACTCCACTAGGGACAACCTGCCTCTAAGGAAGCAGAGGGAGCCTTGGGAGCCCTCCTTGGGCAGACAGGGAGGCCGAGGCCCAGAGAAGACGGCCCCAGTCCACCAGGCGAGCCAGGGTGAGCCAGGACGGCCACTTGGCTTTGCGGACTTCAGCCCAGAGCTAGACCCAGCCCGGGGCCAAGCCGGGAGGTCGCTGGTGGGCACGGCTCAGGGATGCCTGGCTTCAGGCACCCCTCACCCTGTCCAGAAGTGCCCGTCTGGACACCAGCAGGGGCCTGGCCCTCGAGAGTGTTCACCAGCTGCCTGCCCAGCTGAGATGAACACCCGGACCCCGGAGGTGGGCGGGAGGCCTGGTGGCCCACTCTCTCCCTCCATAGCCCCTGGGTACTCGGGGGCCCAGAGGCAGCCCCTCCAGCCAGGAAGGGCGGTGGCCCCCTCAAGGAAGACCTGTGGCCGCTGCCGGGCCCTCCCTGTGGGCCGAGAAAATCCAACCCTAGCAGCCCGAAGGCTCCCTAACGAGCTCGAGCAGTGTTCATCCCCCCGTCCTCGCCCTCGCTCAGTCCTCGAGTGCCTGACGCGCTTGCACCGGGCTCGGGGAGGATGCGGGATGTGGGTCCTGGTCCCCAACAGGTGCCTTCCATGTGTGCAGAGCCTGGGCCGGGATGGGGGCCCCTAGTCCAGACTGGGGGCATCCAGGAGGACTGCCTGGAAGAAGGCACATCCACACAGCGACAGCGAGGACGGGAGGAGCTGTCCCGATGGGAAGGAGGGGCAGGCCCCATCCGGGGTGGGGGAGGGTGGCTGATGGCAGCGCAGCACAGAGTGTTCGGTCGGGAGTGCGCAGGGCGGAGTGGGCACGAGGGCGTCCCTCCTGCCGGGCCTGGGATTGTGTGCAGCCAGTGTCACACTGTCCCCCACTGCCACGGAGAGGAGAGCCGGGGTCAGAGCCCAGCACTGCATAGCCCCAAGAAGGAAGGAGGGAATGAAGGAGGGGTGGGAGTTAGGGGAGCGAGTGAGAGAGTGACCGGAAAGCCAGGACTCAGAGACTCACCCCAGACCCCCAGGGGAGTGAGGCGCCAGTGAGCCCTGGTGATGGCGTTGGGCTTCCAGAGACCCTGCTGGCCTGTCTGCAGCCCAGGTAGGACCTTCAGGTCCTGACAGGCACAGGCCTGGGGCCCTGGCGATTCCTGGGAGTCAGAGTCAGGACACTCCTGGCTCAAAACCAGGCTGGGCCACTGCATGGGGGAGGCCTCCCACAGCCTGTCACCTGAGGGCGGGACACGGGGGCTGAGGGCCACCTCCTCCCCCATGTTCATCCGCTCCCCTTCCACCCCACTCCAAACCCTCATCCCGGGCTGGGGGGACGCAGCCCTGCAGAGGGGGCCAGGGCTTCTGGATCATCGTGTAGGAGCAAATGTGTCAGAAGGAAACGGGTACTCCTGTGCAGGTGCAGCGTTGCCCTGGAGTCGGGACTCAGTCTGAGGCCTGGAAGCAGGCGTGGCTGTTCCAGGGGGCGGGGCACTGCCCTGTCCAGAGCCACCTCCAAGGCACCCACGCTTCTCCCCAACCCTGTGGCGCCTGGATGGCGGTTGATATGTATGGAACTGCTGATTCGGAACCACCAAGAGCACCACCCTCCTCCAGGAAGCCTTCCTGGGCTCGCCTGGGGTGTCTGGCACCCTGGAGCTGTCCCTCCCCGTGGCAGGGAGGCAGCCACTCCTGCCGACTCTGAGGCCTCTGTCCTGGTCACTACGGCTGTCTCCTTCCCGCAGTCCCAGGGAGGCCTCATGGTCAGGGTCCTCTCGCCCCTCAGCACGGCCGCCAGCCGGCCCGTTTCTCAGGAGGCCTGTGCAGCCGGGCCGCCCTGCCTTCCCCTCCCCCACTCACCTCCCCACCCCCACCCCGCTCTCTGGCTGACTCCCCTGCAGCACAGATACCCCACCTGGTGAGCGGGTTCACACCTGCTTCCTTCTCCTCCTCGTTCTGCACCCACACTCCCTCCCTGTGTGTCCAGAACCCTCCCCCCACCCCACACACACACGCTCGGGCTTGCACCCACGCATGCACGCACACCCCACGATCCTGGTGTCGGGGTCTGCTGTGGGCCCCGCTGCCCCGCAGGCCAGGCCCTCACACCATGCCTCCCCACTTCGCTTAGGAGGGGAGACTGGCGCTGAGAGTTGGCAACCCACCGGGGCCACATCTGGTAAACAGCAACGCTGCGGTTCGAACCGGCTTCTTCGCAGGCAGCCGGCTCCCCAGCTCCCGGGAGGAGCCAGGGTGCTCGGCAGACCTGCCCCACCTGCCCTCTGGCCTGACACACCAGAAAGGCTCATCGAGAAGTCAGTCTGTTTACTGGGAGGAACGGAACCTTCACAAAAAGAAAGTGGAGAGGCCCAAGGGGCGTTGTCTGGGGTTCACTGTCTCACTCAGTTGACGGTAAGTCCGTCTTGGAACCGAGCTGAGCTGAGCCTTCTTCCAAGGAGGGGCCCTTGGGGCTTCCTGCTCCTTCCGCTCCCCCAGACCCCGGACTGCAGACAGGCTGATCAGCGTCGCTACTGGGCTCCGGGTCACAAGGGGTCCCTGAGCCCTCAGCTCTGAAGGGGACAGCTGGGGAGACCCCACAGGCCGCAGGGACCCAGCACTCTGAAACCCAGGCCCAGGTGCACTCCGGAGCAGAGCCTCCAACGGGCCCTGACCTCAGTGACCCGACACCGCAGCCCTCGGCCCCACACAGGTGGCTCTGTCCCCCGGGCACCTGGCTGGTGCAGAGCCCAGGGAGGAAGGGGCCCAGTGAGGGGCCCACAGCCTCTTCCTTGGGCCAGTCCCTTGCATCTCATGGGTGCCCCGCCTCCACCCATTCAAGGGGGTGCCCGGCCTGGCACCGGAGGGGAGGTGGAGGCTGGCAGGTTCGGGGTGGCCCGTGTCCTCGCACTGCACCACAGCAGGGGAAAGGGAGGCCAGCAGGACGCTGGCACTGTCTACAGCATGCACCTCTGCGTTTGCCTCCTCAGCAGGCAGAGGGGTCCAGCCATCACTCTATTCACAGGAGGAGCCCTCGGCCAAGGGCAAGAGGAGCAGCCAACCTTGGCCCTCAGCGGGCGCCCCTGACACAACACTCATGACGGGGAGTCACTTCATTAGGTATATAAACGTCCAATCACTGTGTCATACGTCCAAAACTGCCTCGATATGGTGTCCTGTCTCAGGGGATGGGAAACAAGCTCCCAACAACAGGCTGATGACAGCAGCCCAGCCCTGGCTTGGCGCCCCACCAGGCCTGGACTCCCCTTCTGGCTGGGGAGCTGAGAGCAGCTCACGGCCACCCCACTGGGCCTGGGCGGCTGCGGCCAGCATGTAGACCCAGTGGGACGCCGGGGCCTTGGCTCCCGACCCTGCTCCCACCCCTTCCCCGCGGATTCCAGGCCACAGGCAGCTCCTGGAGGGCGGCCGGCGGGGGCACAAGGGGCGGGGGCCCAGCTGGTGAACAAATAGTCCTGCTCTTCCAGAAAGATCCAAAGTCTCATCACCTCGTCCACTCAGCAGCCCTCCCAGTGACCCTCGGCCTCACCAGGTGATGCCAAGTCCAGCCTGGTGTGGACGTCGGACCCCCAGGTCCGGTGGCCCCGGCACGTGTCAGGCAGCGGGACCGTATGAGCCTGAAAGACAGCCGGCCAGCCCAGCCAGAAGGGAGGACCGGGGCCAGGGGCCTTCTTTGGGGAAGATGGACTATGATGGGTCATAGGTGAAAGCCAGCTGTTCTGCCGGGGTTGGGGGGAGGGCGGGGAAGAGCAGCTCAGGCTGACACACATGCCTGCTGACTTCCCGGGGGACCCCAGCCACCAGGTCCCGGAGCCTGAGGAGGTCACAGTCCCCTTCTCCACACTTCAGGTCACACTACTAGGGTGGGGGGAGCTCTCCCTCCTCCAAATCACTCAGGTGCCCACCCCTCCTCTGCTGACCTCAGCCCTTGTCCCTGGAGGAGAGGGCACCACCATCCACAGTGCAGAGGGCCCCGCCATCCATCGAGTCCCCGCTCAGCAGCAGCGGGAGCCCCAGCCCCCAGAGCTCCAGCTGAGGCTGCGGTGTTTGTGTGGCCCGTCCCACAGCAGGGAGCAAGGAGGCAGCTTCTGATAGGAACCAGAATGGTGAGTCAAAGGGTCCAGCCAGCCAGCCAAGCGCTCACCCCCCCACCAATTCATCCACCCCCCCCATCTTACCACCCCCTCCCGCAAGGGTTCCAGCCTACTGAAGGCATTGGGGACTTTCTTCGAGGGACCGACCTATTTCTGGGGCCCTTCTGAGACTCTTGGAGACAGGGCCCTGGGCGATGGTGGTCATGTAGAAAACCTGCTTGTCGGAGAACTCTAAGGCCCAGACCAAGGGCCTCGGCCTTGACCGTCAGCCCTGGGCACACGAGACCACGCTTCCCAGCACACACTGCTCAATGTTTAACTGCCCGGGCTCTGCCAGACGCTGATGACATTGCACAAATGAGACTTCAGAGTGGCCGACCGGGAGTCCGTCGGGCATCAGCCACACCGCCCCTGCCCCCGTCACAGAGGACTCAGCCTGGCCGTCCAGAGGCTGGGGGCCAAGGGCACTGCACTGCTGGGGGGCATCTCAGGAGCCCAGAACCCCGTCTTGACTTCCCCACCTCACTAGTTTCTAGACTCTGCTCCAAGGGCCCCCGGAGGACCCCCAGTCTCCCTGCCCCTCCAGAGTCATGCTCGCCCAGTCGGTCTCTGTCCCCTCCGCTCCCCTGTGGGTCTGAGCGATAAGCCTACAACGTTCCTCCATGGCCCGGCCCCCTGAAAACAGACCTGGTGTGGGGGTGCGTTCCTGAGTTGGTTGCCACTGCAGGTGCTGGGGCTCCGTCTCCTGGGCTCCTGCATGACAGCAGAGCCACACCCCAGAAGTGTCATCCCACACGTTGCCCGGGCAGGGCACCTGCCCACCAATGGCCTGACTGAGGGTCCTTCATGGGGCCACCCAGTGTCTCCAACAGGCCACACCTGCAACCAATGACATGCAGAACTCCAGTAAGGGACACGGGACAGTCCCCAACCACCCCAGTCCCCCGGCCTGAGGGCCAGGAGCTGTGCAGGTAAGCCCACACACCCCTGGGCTCCTGAGTCAGCCCTGCTAGGAAAAGGGGACTACACCCATTTTAGAGATCGGAAGACTGAGGCCCGGTTGGTCACGTGGCCGGGCCTGGTGCCAGGGCTGGGTGTGATCTGACCACAGCCACACACGTGCTCCAGACCTCGGGGCCACACTCCCAGAATCTCCACACTCACGAGCTCAGCCACATGCAGGCCTCGGGGCTCCACATGGAGAGGAAACCACGGGGCCACACTTCCCTGCACCGTGTCCAAGCGGGACCACCTATGGGGATGAGAGCCCAGAACAGCAGCCAAGTGACCCGGCAGGGCCGGCTCTGGGCCCGTGGCTGGGGGAGCTCGGCCAGCGCGGAAACCTCCCTCTCTCCCTCCGTCCTCAGAGGGAGACAGCTGGGGCGGACGCTCGCCATCACAGGCCTACGTGGAAATTCTGAGAACATTCCCAGTGACAGCCAGGCCGAGTGGGCTCTCCGGAGTCTTAATTAGATGGAACACTCAGCCCTTTCCCTCCTGGAAAACTCCACTGGTGAGCAGATGGAAAACACACTCAGGGTAAGTCACAGAGACCCCACGAGCCCAGAACCTGCCCACACACGGGCTCCACCCCCCCGTTCCCCCCCACCCCCCTCCCTCCACCAGGTCTGAGCTTGGTCCTGAGCCTCCCAGGGTCAGAATGACGTGAATTAGGGCCCCAGCAGCTCTAACAATGGGTCACCACAGTGCCCCGAGCTCTGGGCCTCTCTGTCCGTGTCTGTGAAATGCAGATAGCCACTCTGCTGCCTGTGAGACCCCTGAGGGAAGGGATGGTGGGCCCCATCATGGCTCACAGTGAGTGGGCAAACATACATTTTAATTCTTTTCTGTTTTGAAGATTTTATTTATTTATTTTTAGAAAGAGGAAAGGGAGGGAGAAAGAGAGGGAGGGAAACATCCGTGTGTGGTTTCCTCTCACACACCCCCTACTGGGGACCTGGCCCACAACCCAGGCATGTGCCCTGACTGGGAATCAAACCGGTTACCCACTGGTTCACAGGCCAGCAGGCACTCAATCCATGGAGCCACACCAGCCGGAGCCATTTTAATTCTTTCATGTCCTTTGTATGTCTGTCTCTACAGTAGCCCGCTGAGTCCATGGGTCTCCGGAGCTGAAATCGGGCCCTTTGGAGCGCCGCATGGTGGGCTGGCTTGTCCTGCGGGGCCTCAGATGGGCGTCCAGGACCGTGAGCAAGCCACCAGGTGACTGAGGGGCGCAAGCTCCTCCCCCATCCTTCGGCCCGGCCTCAGCACCTCGCCCTCCAGTCTGTCTTCAGTCTGCCCATCCACGTCAAGGTGTCCAGATGGATGGACAGCGCATCAACAGCCCCAGTGGGCCGGCTCCAGCTCCGGGGGGCAGCGGGGGCTGGCTGAGCTGGAGCTGGGGGCAGGGCCAGGGAGTGTGGGCCTGCGGGGAGCCCGAGCCAGCTGCAGCCAGGGCCCGGAGGGGCCAGAAAGAGCCCCACCCTCGAGGGCCTCGGGGGCTGTGCCCCCAAATGGTGCTCCCAGTCCCCACCCCGCAGATGGGAACATTGGGGCCCAGAGATGGGGGCCGGCCCCTCATCACCACAGTCAGAAGCAGGGCCAATGCCAGGCGCCGAGGCCAGGGAAGCAGGGTGCCCACTCCCCCTGCCCCCCAACCCCGCCCGACCTCGCCCACAGCTCAGCGCCTGGGCTGCTGTCCAAACAGCCCTGGAGGAGACTTGTCTGACACCGCAGTGTTTTTCCTGTGACTTCCTCTCTGCAGGGCGCTGTGCTGGGCCTTCCAGAAATTTCCGAGGAAACCAAAACCCAGGTCAGTTTCTCTGGCCTCTGGTGGCGGGGGGGGGGGGGGGGGGGGGGGGGGGGGGGGGGGGGGGGGGGTGGAGGGGATGGCAGCACATGGCCCTCACTCAAGAGAAAACAGTGTGGCGTGTGGCAGAGCGACAAACCCAGTGCCCCCAGGGCAAGACCTTCCCCACCCCTGCCAAGCCGGGAGAGGCTAGCCCCCTGCACCCCTGCCACCCCGCTCCCTCCAGATGGCCACGGAATCCCGGCCTTGGAGCCTGCACCCAGCCCCATCATGGATGCCAGCCTGCCACCTGCTGCCCGTGTCGGTCCGGGTGGGCACAGCCACTGAGGGTGCCTGCCTGAGGGCTGGCCCAAGCCTCCTGGGGCCACCGTGGCCAGCCCAGCCAGTCACGTGCCTGCCTGGAGAGCCCCTGCCCAGCCCTCAGCTCACCCGCAGCCCCCGAACCCTGTGATCCCCATCCCTTGGAGGGGCTTAAGGGAGCCTCGCTCCTTCACCCCACCGTTGCCGACAGGCACGGTCACTGAGCTCAGCCCCAGAGTACAGTGCGGGGCCAGGAGGGCTTGGGGCCGTCCCCACGGCCACTGTCTGGTCTCAGTCCACACGGGACTTCACGGCCAGAAGCCCAGGTGTCTGCTCGGCCAGCCGCGCCTCCCAGAAAGGCCCCAGCGGCTCCTGCGGGCCCGTAGGGGGCAGGCCCCCCCAAGTGCCTCTCCCGTGAGGAACAGCTGGTCGGGATGGCACCCTGTGCTCCCCTCTCTCGCCGGCTCCAAGGGGGTGCTCTTTCTTCCTCCTTCTAGAGTGTTCCTGAGCTTTCCTCCAGA
This sequence comes from Tonatia bakeri, assembly GCA_004024845.1. Classification (NCBI taxonomy): domain Eukaryota; kingdom Metazoa; phylum Chordata; class Mammalia; order Chiroptera; family Phyllostomidae; genus Tonatia; species Tonatia bakeri. The sequence goes on along the minus strand of PVIA01001092.1, from coordinate 161,865 downwards.
TTGCCGTCCATAAGGTCTGCGTTTCCGTAGGAATGTTTTCCCCAGAAGACTGCCGACTTACGACACAGAAAATGTCTGATTGTGTAAATGCCCGGCCACCTAATGTTGGATCACAAATAATTTCCACCATGTCCTCAATACACCAGCACACACACACCCACGTGTGCACACACGCACACAACCTTCCCCACAGCCCTCTCTCCAAGATGCGTCCATGGTACCTCTAAGCACGTGTGTGAGCCCGCTCGAGCCATCACGGGTGTACCTGTGCCAGCAGCAACCACGGCCCAGCGCGCCTCGACAAAGGTAGGACAGAGGCTGCACTCACACTCGAGGCCCAGTCGGGGACATCAACGGGTGGACGGTGTCCAGGGAGTTGCCAAATTAGGGGCGTCCTTGGATTCTATTCTGGGCCAAAAGAGGGACAGACAGGCCCCGAGGCCCCCGTTTTGTCAGCAACAGCAGTGATGACAGCCACCTGGACAGTACCCACTGGCCTGGGCAGCAGTCTGAGCACACGGTGAATTCACCCAGGGGACCCTCACAGACACCCTGTGATGGGGATGATGCCGCCACTCCATTTACAGGAAAGAAACGGGCCCGGAGACCCTGATAATGGCAGACGGGTGGACCCTACAAGACGCAGGCCCCCCAGAAGACAGTGCCTTTTCTGCGTGTCTTCTAACATGGACTCCTGTCCCCTCATGCCACCTGCTTGCGACAGACTGCACTGCCGGGCACACGGCTGGGGCCTGGGGGGCAGCCAGACAGATGCCCAGGCCTGGATCCCGTTCTGCCCCGTGAACACGCAGCCTTAGAGCTCCCCACACGGCCCCCCACTGGACCTCAGTAAGTCAGAGTTGGCCATTGCCCTGTTAGAGGGAGGGAGGGAGGGCGGGCTCTCAGCAGAGCGCCGGGTCTGACAGCCGGGCCAGCCTCTTCGGCGGGCAGCGTCATCCCCCACGCTCCGGGCTCCCACTGCGCAGGCTCTGACCCAAGGCCTGGGCCATTCCCTGAGAGCGAGCCCCAAGGAGGAGCTGGCCTGAGCCGGGGCCGCCCGACCTGTGGGCTGCGTGGGTGCCGTGCAAACCCCACAGCTGCCGAGGTCACAGGCTCCCTGTGCACATGTGTGCAGCTGACGAGCCCAGCCATTTGGGCACTGTGATGGGGAAAGAGATACCAGACACGTTCCGGGAAAGACGCAGGGGCAGCAGGGGACCCCCGTCCCTGGGGAAGCCCCCCAGCCCACCTCTGTCGGGCTTCGGAGCTCCTCTGCTAACCCTGAAAGACAATCCATCCCCAGCTGCAGCGCGCAGTCGAGGAAAGAGAACCAGTATTAATATTAGTTATCGTTATTGATTTCAGCTCTAAAGAATGGATCTCCCGCCGGGGCCCTTTAAGGAGGCTCTTTGCAGGGGACGCGTGGATGAGGGCCAGCGCCCGTGGTGCGAGCTGGCCCCTCCCCCGCCGCGAGGTGCCGTGCAGAGCGCGGATGCGGCAGCCGGCCGGACACTGGGAAAGTGCCACTGACCCACCTCCGTCCTCCACCAGGAGCCACCATCAGCGGCTGGCCGGATCCTCCTTCATCCTGGAACGCACATCCTAAATGGCCCTGTCCCTGGCCTGCTCTTTCCCGGGGCCCCCACCTCAGCCACCACCCACTCCATCCACTCCCCCACCTCAGGGAGGTCGGACTGCCTGGCCCGCCATTCAGAAAGGGCCTCAGCTGCTCCTGGGCCCCTGCAGAGCTCTCCCCCACCTCTCCAGCCTACCCAGACCCCCCATTCCCCATGCTACATGTGACAGCCGGGGGCACTTTACCGTGATGGTGACAGCACAGAAACGCAGCCACGGGGACAGCAGTGTCCCTGCCGGGGGTACCAGCCACCCCACTGTGTGCATGTCCCCCTGCCAGTGGGGATTCAGGGAGCCCCTCTGGGACTGAGGCCCCTCCATGAACTCTCTGGGGACCACAGGCATCCCGGCCACACCCTCCAGGCCCCCTCACTGGGGACCTCAAGTCTCCTTAATCAGAGCAGGGGCGATGTGGAAGGCTGCGGGCCCTGCGGCCCACCGACCAGTCCCCAGGGGTCCCGGGTGGCACCTGGGAGCCACCCTGACACTGCCCCAGGCCCAGCGCGCAGGGTTTCCAGAGATTCCCAAAGTCACCGCCATGGTGAGAGGCAAAGCAGACATCCAGGCCCAGCTCTGGCCCACCCCGAACCCAGGCCCCGCCCAGGGAGGCTGGCCCCGCCCCCTCACGGACCCCACCTCCGGCCCGGGCCTGGGGTCCCTGCACACCTGGGGCCCCTCAGGACATAGGCATGGACAATGCTGAGCAGGTCCCTCTGTCCCTGCAGTGTACCCGTGCCACCCACTCCGTCAGCACCCCGTCCTCCATCCCTGCCCCTGGACCTGGCTTCCCAGCCCAGCCTGAGTCTCCTGGCCAACAGGGTCGCGCCCTGGGGGAGAAAAAGCCAAGGGCTCCAGGCCACCCGTCCTGGGGCGGGCCAGCGAGACCATGCGCGGATTTCCCCAGAGGACGGTGACCATTCTCCTCCCGCCATGGCTGAGTCATGAACTCAGGGTCGCCTGCCCGGGCAGCGGGCTCCCCCGGGGGCCACCATTGGTGACCCTAGCATCAGTCCCGGCCCCGGACTGAGGGCCAGCAGCACAGCGCCCCCTGCCACCAGCCTCAGCACTGCGCCCCCGAGTGGCCGGTGAGTTCCGCCCCTACTCAGCCCGTGAGGAGCCTCGGGCCGGCTTCCCTCTCTCTGGCTACCCCACTCCCGGCCAGGGGCCCCACGCGCTGTCCAGTTTCACGGCCACCAAACTGGAGCCACTCCGGTGGGAGGGGCAGATGGGCGCCGCTCCACTGAGATAAAACCCGGCCTTTACATCGTTATCTCAACCCCTCCTTAAAAGCTACATTGGGCAAAACGGCTTAAACATTGTTTCAGCCTATTACCAGCCCATGAATTAACCGCGCACAGCTCACAGAGGCATTGTCAGGGGGTTTGGGAGAGAGTGGCGAAGTAATTACGCAGGAGGCGTGAAACGCGCGCCTAAGAGGCATATTTTACACTTAAATTATAATTAAATTTAGAGAAATCTCTGCCGCCCCGTGCACAAACACAGTCTGTGCCAGCCTCCCTGGGGACTGCGGCGACTCTGAGCCATTCATCTATCTGCCGTGGGAAGACAGTGCACTCGCTGCCGTCCACACTGCCCGGGCGGAGGGGGGAAGTTCCAGAACACGGCCTGGGCAGCATCTCGCTGGCGCCCAGGGCTGCGGTTATCACCCCTAAAATCCAGAACCCCACCACAGCCTGCGGAGCACAAACAGACTAGCTCTGTGGGCCCAGGGTGGGGGGCCAGCGTCAGGACCCTACAGGGTCTGGGGAGCCCCGGGGGGCTGGGCGACAGATAGCACCTCAGCCCGGGAAGGTCCGCCAACAGTGCCCCTCAGTGGGTGCCCAGCATCCTGCCAGGATGGCCAGCCGGCCCCCTGCCCGCCACGCCCTGGCTGCTGGGCCTGAAGAGAAAGCAGCCATAATACCTTCTCAGCAACGACAGGCAGGGATGGGGCTGCCCACGCCTCGAAGCCCTCCTCCGGACAGTTTCTGCACTGTCCCCCGAAACGGGCAAATGCGCTGCCCACCCCCCACCCGGTGCGGAAGCTGCTAATGAGCTGGACCTCGCTCAGGGAGAGGGGTGATGGCCCAGACCCTAGTGCGGGTCTAAGCTGGCCTCTGGAGAGGGCCCAGGCCTGGAGTGCACCGGGTGGGCAGGCCACCCGCCCTCCCTGAGCAGTCCCCGCACTCACCGCTGCCATCCGTCCCTCAGCAGAAGGTGTGGTGGGTGCCATCGGCCCGCCGGACCGCAGAGCACACGGAGGCTGAGCAGCGAGGCCAGCAGGTGAGGAGCCGAGATTCCAACCCAGCGCCTTCGGCCCCCAAGGCCCAACCCGCACCCACTGGCCCCTGCTCCCCGAGGAGGGACACCCACGCCAGGCCACGTGGGAGCAGAGGGAGCCAACCTGGCCCCCAACTCGGGCTGGGAGTCTGCTCCCCCCGCCAGCCTCTTAGTCAGCTGACCCAGCACAGCCTGGATGGCCCACCAAGGACATGCAGCTGAAACAAAGGACAGAGTTTCTCCCCATTTTTAGGGCACGAGGCCCAGCATCAAGGCACTGTCGGGGGTGGGTCCCAGTGGGAGTTCTCTTCAAGGTTCACAGGGGGGCGGCCCCCTCTCTGTGTCCTTATGTGGCCCCTCACTGGTTCTGCCTTGTCTGCTAGGGTCCCATCAGACCAGGGCCCCACCCCCATGGCCTCATTCAGCCCCATCCCCCCTCAAAGTCCCCTCTCCACATGCAGTCCCCCTGGGATTCAGTCAGAGCTACCTCACGTGAGTGTGGAGGGAACGTAGTTGGGACCAGAACAGGGTGAGGAGCTTTGACCCCAGAGTCACTGGTCCCAAAACTCTGAGACCAGGAAACGCTCAGCCAGAAGCTGGACACACGCATTAGCCCACCAGACTGGCCAGGTCTCTCTGCATGGACAGGAAAGAGGGGACATGCCCTGGCCGGTGTGGCTCAGTGGACTGAGTGCCAGCCTGCAAACCAAGGGGTCGCAGGTTTGATTCCCAGTCAGGACACATGCCTGGATTTCGGACCAGGTCCCCAGTAGGGGGCGCTTGAGAGGCAACCACACACGGATGTTTCTCTCTCTTTCTCCCTCTCTTCCCCTCTCTCTAAAAATAAATGAATAAAATCTTCTTGAAAAAGAAAGAGAGAGAGGGCATGTTGCAGACTGGTGGATGATCCAGGGGCCGGAGGAGCCGGGTGGCAGACTGCAAGAACCACTAACGAGTGAACTCGAACTCCCACGTGCCATGCAGGACCATGCAGCCCCCACCTCTCACTGGTGCACAACCTGATGGGCTGTCACAGAGCCCAGGACCATACTCCACAGACACCCCTCAATCGATGGGGAAACTGAGGCCTAGCATGTCACTCCCACAGGGGACCCGGCCACCAGGGAGCCAGGCTCCGGCCCCTGACCCCGTGGCTCCCCCTCCCCCGGGCCCCCACGTCCATTCTGGGCACTGTGGTGGGGAGAGGCCCCACACGAATGCGGTTTGAGGCCATTCGAGCCCAGAGGGCAGCTTCAAGGGCAGCTGCCTGGAGCCAGGCCACCATCGTTCTTCTTACAGAATTTACCGCTTCCTGTGTCTCAGATGAAAGGCTCAGGGACCCCCTTCATGTCAGATGGGGGCAAGACCCCCTGAGGAGCTGCAGCTGACAAGAAACCTCAGGGAAACACGCTTGGGATGAAACATACCAGGGATGGCTCCCGGGGACCACACACACTGGAGACTCGGGAGCCCAGGGCTGGAGGGGGCCGCCGGTATGTCCCATACACCCATGGGGGAATCATCCCTGGAGGCAACCCTGGCCCCCGCAGCTCCGAGCAAGGTCGGGGTGGCTGCCACCCAGCTCACTCTTCTGAGGCTCCCGGACCTGGGCCTCCGTTTACCTGCCTGTCCAGTGGGGGTCCCCACACTTGCTGCATCAGCCCCATGGGCCACGCAGGAAGGTGGCCACAGAGGCAGGGGCTCCAGGCCCTGCTCTCAGACCCATCCCCCTGCAGGCTTCTCACTCACAGTCCCCAACACCTATCCATTCCCACCAACCCATTGGTCCTCCCCACGGCGACTCAGTAACAGGGAAACCACGCGGCCCGCAGCCGCCTCTCCTAGACTGGAGGGAAGTGGACACCCCCCAACCCCACGGCGCCCCACCCTGACACCTCCGCCCACACCGGCCAGAGCAGGGGAGCCAGGGCCTCCTGGGGAACACACCACCTCCCAGGCCTAGCCAACATGGCCACCCAGTCTGAGGCCGGAGCACCTGGCCAGCAGGCCAGCTTGAGGCCGAGGGTGTTGTGCAGCCCAGGAATGGGGGCAGTGAAGCCTGTCTGACCCAGGGTCCGCCACCCTGCCCGTCCTGGCCACACCCCTACCCCAGCCCAAACCCCGACTGGCTCCCCAGTTCCCAGTGAGGGCGGGAGGCCAGGAACCAGGGGCGGGTGTGGGAGGTGAGGCCTCAGAGAGGAAAATCACAGCCCTGTGCCGGCACCGGGCTCTCCCAGGATGGCAGCTGGGACGGCGCCACAAGAACCGGGTAAACAGACACACGTGTCCGGGCCCTGGGAGGCCGGGTGCCCACCCTGCGGGAGAGGGACCGTCGCCTAGGGCCCAAAGCCTCAGGGGCCTGGGACGCCCCCTGGAGGGACACGGCCGCCTGGGGCCTCAGTGGTAGAGGGGTGGTCCGGCTCCTCCTCGGCGGTGGGGGTTAGGACCTCCCGCCCTCGCCGCTGGCAGTGTGCAGGGCCCGGCCCCAGGCTGCTCCTCTCTGAAGCCCTCAGGGGAGGCACCGAGGGTCTGGTGAGGTCCGGGCCCACAGGGGACGGCTCGGGGGGGCGGGGTCCGGGTTCCATTTAACTCCCCAGCACCCTGAAACTGGGGTCTGGAGAGAAAAGGACATGGCCATGCCAAAGGCCTTTGCGGGGGCTGTGCCCAGAGTGTCCCCCGACCTCCAGCCTGAGCTCCCTGACCACTGCCTACACCCTCGGCTCGGGCCCCACGGGTGCAGGGGCTGCAGAGCGACAGCCCGTGGGGACTAGGACACACTGGGGTGCACGAGTGCACCCCACATATCCCAGGCGGAGGTGAAGCTGGGAGAGGCGAGAGGAGGCAGGACCCCACGGCACGGGGGCCCTGGGAGAGGACACCCAGCTGGACATGGAAGACAGCGTGCAGCGTGCTAGACAGCAAGGGGCCCTGGCCGACATGGGGCTGTGCGGGAAGGGGCTTCGGCCACGGCGTAGAGGTGTGGGCAGCTCCTGAGTGACACAGTCAGATTCATGTTCTAGAAAGATCCCACTGGCCGCTGCGTGGGGAAGGACTGGCAGAGGGGCAGAGCTGAGGAGGGTGAGGGGTCGGTGTTCCAGGACAAAGTGAGGACCCTCTGTGACCAGCACCCCTGCACATTGGCCCAGGCCGCCCGGACCAGAGGGGCCGGAGCCCCGGTCTGTAACAGGCGGCCCTGCTGTGGAGGGCGCTGGTGCTGGCACTGCCCTCCTAGGGGAGCACGTGGGTGGGGAGGCCGGGGGTCCTGTTTCCCCATTTTCTCCAAGCCCCGAAGGGACCTGTTGGCCTCAGCTGCAGCTCAGTCTCTGTCAGGGCCCTGCCCTGGAAAAGGTCCAGGGGACAGTGCCCGGCCAGCCCAGGGGCGAGAGGCCTGTGCCGCCTGGCTGCAGAGGGGACGCAAGCAGGGCCAGCAGGGATCCCTGTGGGGCCTGCCTGCCACCACAGGGATCCCATGTGGGGCCCGCCTGCCTCCACAAAACCGCCCGGTCCACCTCTGCTCCTGCCGAGCCGGCTCTGGAGCCCAAACCCTGGGGGACGCCACCCTGACAGACTGGCTTCACTCCTCCGTCCCCCCAGGCCCAGCGGGGGCCCCTCCGCTCACCACCAGGAACGCCAGGGGTGGTCACCCACTACTCCCTACTGCAAGTGTTTGGCTGTTTAGCGCCACCCTGCCCGCCTCCGGTGAGGAAACCGAGGCCCAGGGAGGCGGTCCCTTCCTGGGCCTGCATGGGCCCGTCCGACTGGGGCCCTCAGGCACAGTCGGGCAAGCACAGTGTGGTCTCCCACGGCCGCCACCCTGTCCAGGGACCGGCCCTGGGGGCGGCCAGAGGGCTGGGTCCCAGTTTCCAACAGACTGAGGCCACATCGGTTCCCTCAACCCCTCAGCATCAAGTCCACAGGATCGGAGCCCCTGCAGCCGCCCCCAGGACGGGCACTCAGGGTCGGGGCGCTGACCCCAGCACAGTGGCTTCCCGGACATGGGCTGGCTCAGAGGAGCAATCAGGCCCCAGCCTCTGTGCCTGGGTCTTCCACGGCCCCCACCCGGACCAGGCCTGGCTGCAGCCGGGGAGCCAGGGGGCTCGGCCCTGCCCCCGACCTGAGGGACAGTGGGGAGAACGGGGTGGGAGCACCCCGGGGTCACCCCATGGTAGCCTGGCACGAGCGTGGCTGTTCCCTGTCCCAGTGCAAAACCACAGGCAGCTTTTTAAAGGAGAAAAGATGCTGGAGGCAGCGACAGGGGAGGCTCTGTCACCGTGGAAGCAGCGGGCAAAACTGAACCACTGGGCCTGGCAGTGGCAGGGAGAGGGGGGAACTGCCCCTGAGGCTCAGGAGCGGGAGGTGACCCCCACCCTCATTTGCTTCAGGTCTCCTGCTGTGGAGCTGCACGCACTAACCAGGCTGATGTCACCCTGGGCCTCCCGCTCCGGGAGAGCTGCGGGAGAAAAGACGGGTGAAGGGCACAAGCCTGAGGGGTCTCTCCATGGCTTGCCGGTTGGGGGTGCTGGAGGTTGAAGGGTAGTTGTGGTAAAGGCAGAAAGCTGGAGGGGTGGGCAGGGACCCCGGGCAGGGGGACAGGCTCCAGGAAGAAGCCAGGCGAGAGACCCCAGGCCAAGGTCATTCTCCAGATTACCAGCAGTGGGGGGTGGGTGGGGGGCCCCTCTCTCCACTGCACGGCTCCGCCCTCCTCTCAGGCCTGAACCCCCAACCCCCAGGTTTAGGTCACTGTCCCCTGGGGGCGACGCCACCTGCCTGCAGCCCTCCATGGAGCGGACCCTGTGCTGACCCTGGGGGCCGTGGGGCTCATATAACCGGGGCTGGGGGTGGGGACAGCCAGTGACCATCAGGTGGGGACCCTTCAGAGGCCCAGGCCTTAGGAAGACTGGAACAGAAAAGGGTGCCTCACGGTCCCTGTGACTACAGCTGTGTGTCGGGGAGCAGCAGAAAGGGTGGTGGCAGACAGCGGTTCCCTCCCTGGTTTGGGGACCACTCTGGCAGCAGCGAGCTCGGTGGCCTGTCCCCTGAGCTGGCTCCGAGTGGCCAACCTGGTAACACTTCATGTCAGGGGGGCCCCGTGCTGGGTGTCGGCGGCCCTGGGGGCCGGCCAGCCTTCGTCCAAGTCACACTGTCCTGCTCTTAGTGTGAGCCCGGCGGGCCCTTTAAGAAGCCAGGGCTGCTGTGGGCATGGCGTGGGGCTGGCCCGGCGTGCCAACGGGCACGTTCCTGCTGCTCTGGAAGGCTGAGCTGGAGCGGAGACAAGACGTTCTTGCTCAGCCCCGTAAACAAGCCTGAAGTGTTTTGAAAGCCTCTGGCTGCAGAGAAGGCTGTGAAGTAAACTCGAGAATTGCACAAGCCAGGCGGCAGCAGGAGGCTGAGGGAGGCGTCAGGCTGCCCCCCCAAACCCCCCGGGGCCTGTGTGGTGGTGGGGGGCCGTGTGTGCCCATGCCCCGGGCCTCGGCAGCCTGCACAGCTGTGGGCTCCCCAGGCGTGCACATGGGGCCGCTGGGAGCTTGTACACACACACCTCCCCCGGGAGCCTGGGCGTGCAAACGCCTGTGGGGGTCTGTCGCACACACACGGAGCACACAGGTGTGGGTGCTCAGCTCGCCCCAGCACTCCCCATGGAGCCCAGCTGGAGGACCCCGGTGAGGGCCACCCACCGTGGGGGGGAGCAGGGGCCCTCCCCAGGGAGTGAGGAAGAGCAGCGGGGCGAGGAAAATGGGCAATGACGGCCAGACGCCTGTGGGACCCGGGGTGACCAGGCGAGGAGGCTGAGCAGAGCATGCAGGGGCTCCTAAGGGCCCCCCGCCTTGGAACCAGGAACGAACGTGTGGTCTCGGCATGGTGTAGGCGCCTAGGCCTGGCCTCCGTCGTGAGACCGGTCTCTGTGGCCCACTCAGCCCTGGGGCGCACGGTTAAAGCCTCAGGAGCCCCATTCCTCATCTGTAAGACTGATGACTCCTTCTGCCTCTCAGGCTGGCGGTGAAGGGTGAACCAGGCCCTATGCAACAGGGAAGCACATCCCCACCCCCCACCCCCAAGTCACCCCATCAGGAGCGTGGCCAGGCCTGGGTCCTGCCCCCTGACTGGGGCAGGCTGCCGGAGAGTGTCACCTTCTGCTGGAACCACCCCTCCCCCCCCCCCCCCCCCCCCCCCCCCCCCCCCCCCCCCCCCCCCCCCCCCCCCCCCCCCCCTCCCCACCTCCCCCCACCTCTCCCCACCACTCATCTGCCGGGCCCTGGAGGCACAGCACCCTGCTCAGGCTGGCTTGCCCAGGGACAGGCACCAGCCAGGGCCTGACCTAGGGAGTGGGAGGGCAGGGGAGACCCTGCAGGGAGAGCCAGCGTCACAGCAGGCAGGCCAGGCGAACTGGGCAAGACAGCGCCAGGCACACAATAGGAGCTCAGCGGGCGCCTGCCAAGCGAAGGAACGAACCTGTGAGGCAGGAAACCGAAACCCAGGCAAGGGGTGTCCCTCCAGGTCCCAGGACGTCCCCCTGTGTGCTGGGCCCCTCACTACAGCCCTCCTGGCTGCCCCAAGAGGTTGGGCCAGGGTCTCCAGTCAGCCTGCTTGGGGGAGGTGTGTCCCCATGGCTGCCGCCCTGCAGGTACCACAAACATGGCCTCCATGCCTCTGGGGAGCTGTTCCCTGAACTGCTGCCCACTCCCGCAGGGTGGCCCCGGGAGGCCCCACTGTGGCGGCACACACCCCAACCCAGAGGCCCATCTGGGACCTGGGTGGCAGGAGGAGAGGCAGGGACCAGAGGGGACAGCGGCCCACAGACAATGGCACGCCTGCCAGGCCGTCCACCCCTCAGGCTCCCCGAGGCTGGAGGGGGCTCCCCAGCAGGGCTGAACCTCGGGTGCCTGCGAGCCAAACCCACTCAGAAACCACAAGCTGAGGGAACCTGCTTTCTGAAGTGCCCAGGGACGGGGGAGGCACGGCAGTTTCTGCGCCAACGGCCCCGCCCAGGAGAGCAGAAGGTGGCAAACGGCCCGGGCAGGGGTGGGGGCGGTGGGCAGATGTCACACCTGAACTGCCCCCAGGCCTGCAGCCCCCAAGCCTGGAGGACAGAGCGGCCTATGGGACACCCTCTTGGGGGCCTGGCACTGGTGCAGGCCTGGGGAGGCCAGCCGACACCTGGCACGCTGCCCTCCCATCCCCGGGGAGTGACATAGGCACCAAGCATTGTCCCACCACGAGAGGAAAGAGGTAAGGCCTTGCCTCCCAGACAGTCCCCGTCTGGGACACCCGGTGATGCCGTGGGGAGGGGCCGCACATCTCCGTGCCTCAGTGTCCCTGCTGTGCCCCTGCAGCCCTGGCCCCAAGGGGAGCTGTGAGGGTATGACCACACACGAGCGTCCAAGGCACGAGGGAGGGGACATGAGGGTCCTACCCCCACGACTCCAGGACCTTCCCTCCCTGCCCTGCTCCCAAAGGCTCAAGGCATCGTCAGCGTTGCCCGAGGGGCCTGCGGGGCCCTGACATGCTGGGTGACCCACGGGTGGGAGTCTGAGGAACAGGATCTCTTGGCCTGGGGCTGGGGGTGACAGGCCGTGCCTGCAAAAAAGGCAAGACGCGGTGTGACTGGACCTGGGTTCCCAGAGCCCTCTCTTCGGGGACCCTGTGAAGACCCCACAGGGCTAGGGTTCCGGGAGCCACTTCCGGGAGCTGGGGGCCAGCCAGCCATCGCCCCCTCTCACCTGCCCCTGGGAACTCAGAGCCGCAGTGTCCGAGGTATGGAGCGGCTCCACGGGACAGAATCGCCACACCAACTAAGGGGCAGAGAGCCCTTCCATGGGCAGGGACAGACCTGTCCCCACCCATGCCCTGAGTCCCTCACGTGCTCTCTACCAGCAGGAACTGCCCCCAGACGCCGATTGCCCACCAGTCCCTGGCCCACAGGCCCTCCTCGGCTCCCCACGGCCCCAGGAGAGACGTTGGCACCATTCACGTGTCCCCAGCCAGCCAGTGCCTTCTCTCCTGTCCCAACTCAGCCCCCAGAATCAGGGCCACCCCTCCTCCCCCCACCCCACCCTCTCCCCAGGGGCCCTTGGGGTGTCCAGCTACACCACTGACCACCCAGGGGGGAAGTGGCCGACAAGGGGATCACTGGGCGACTGTCGCCTGCAAACCCACAGCTGCATGGATGGGGCTCCTGCACGTCACTGCTTCACCAAAGGCACAGGGTTGGGGGACAGAGAAGGACCCAGACGGCATGGGGGACCTGCTGCCTGACTCTCTCGCCATGAAGCCATGGCACTGCCCCCACTCCCTTCCTTCCTGGACCCCCCTCTTCCCAGACCCAGCTGACAGAGAGAGGCTGAGAGCCCTCTGACCTCTGAAGCTTCCTGGTCGTGGGACTGCAGGGGTCAGAGGCGGGTCCCCCGGGAGAGGTCGGGCCGGGGCACACCCTGGGCCCCATCACTGGGAGGCAGGCCAGCCACCGGCCCTCACACACCAGGCTAATTGGGGTCTGACGAGCAGGCCTGGCTTTCCTGCCCGCTCTGCGCACAGACACCACCCCCAAATCCGCTGTGAGGGGCCCCTTCCGCCGGGGCCGCCCCAGGAAGCTCCAGACCCAGGGCCTCTTCCCCACCGCGGAGGCACTGCCGTGGGGAAGGGCCTGGGAGGACTGTCTCCCTGGGATCCTGCCGGACGGATGCAGGCTCCAGAGAGACGCGGGCCACCACATAAACACCACGGGAGCGTGCCTGCGCCCTGCAGGCGCTGCTGGAAGGAGACCAAGCTCCCCGCAGAGCTCGGCCTGCAGGATTGCCCAACCAGTCTGTTGCAAGCGGCCAGCGCCGTCGCCAGCCCTCCATGGCCGCGGGGGGTGGGGGGAGGCCTCCCAGCCCCCTGAGCGCCCGCGGTTTGAGGAGCACAGGGGCTGCAAGTCAGGGTGTACCAGCCAGGTGTTCCCAGGCCCCACGACGCCCCCACCCCTGTGGCGGGACAGGCGGGGCAGGATGGGACCTCGGGTGCTGCAGTGGCTAAGGGGTCACTCTCACCCCAGAATGTCCCTGGCACGTCACTGGCCGGCCCGCCTGCCCCTGGGACGCAGGGGAGCGGAGGGCCTGGGAGCACACCACCGGCCTGCACCTCGGGGGGCTCCCCCACCCTTGCACGACCCTGCCAGCCCTGGGGGAGCAAACGAGCGGCCTCTGGAGCCAGCAGGAACCCCTGATGCGTGCCCCTGGTCTGGCCAGGCGAGCCAGCCTCGCCTCCCTGCCACGCCAGGCTGACCGGATGCCAAGCCCCCAGCGACAGTGCTCAGGGCCTCAACCCCAGGCAAAAGGCACAGCCGACCCCATTCCTCTCGCCGTTCTTTTCCACGTCTCCTCTCTCCTGTGACTCTCCTTTTTCTGGCCAAGCTGCCGTCTCCTGAGTCAAGTGCCAGGAGGGTGCGAGGCCCCCTCGCCCCGTCACCCTCCCCACCGGCCAGAACACTGTGGGCCAGCAGGTGACGGGGCACAGCCAGGATCCTCCCCCAGAGCCCCGAGTTCGGGTCCTTTCAGCACCTGACTCCTCAGTCCCCGCTTCCCCCGCCCAGCCCCTCTGTCCGGCAGGGCAGCGCCTCCAGGCTTGGACCCCTGCGGCCGGGTCACCCACGCCCGCCCCCACAGGGCTGCCTGGCCTGCAGCCCACACCCCTCTTGGGGGGCTCTCAGTCCTTGGTGGGCACCCCGGTGACCTTGCTGGTCTCCAGGCCCCATCTCCCAGCTCATGATCATGGAACCCCAGGTGGGACGCAGAACCTTCTGGAAAGCTCAGAAGGCGACCCGCCCTGGCAGAGAACCCTGCGGTCCAGCTACGGCCATGCTCAGGGACATGTCCAGGACCACCAACCAGCCGACCCGTGGCAGGACCCGTGGAGCCGGCCCAAGGCAGTGCGGCGAGTTAAAAGTTTTACTGACTGAGCCGTGCTTAGCGTCAGTGGGAAAAGTTCTCCCACTGTAACCCGCTTTTTCTTAATGGGTGATCTCAGACACTTGAGTTTGTATGTTAAAGGCGCTTTAGGACAATTTAATAGCTCATAAAATTTTATAGTCCCAGTTGAAATCAGAGTGATAACTCTGGCCCACGCAGCTATCGTTTGCGAAATGTCTCGTCTGTTCTTCCCCCTGTGTTTACTGGAGAGTTCACCCTGCTCTGCCGTGGGAGGAGGAAGAGAGGGGTCTGCTCCTCCAGGGGAGGGGTGAGAGGCATGGGCACTCCGGGCAGCGGCCTTGCTCTCGGCTACACGGGGCTCACTCCAGTCAGAAGGAGGCTCAGCGAACCGGCCGACCCACAGCCTGTGCCCCTCCGGCGACCGCCGAGTCGTTCGGTCGGGTCACCCAGACCATGGCTGCGTCCTGGGGTCAGCCCGACACTGGTGGAGCCCGCTAAGTGTCCCAACCTGGTGAAGCACCCACTGTGTCGTGGTCCATGGGGGGGCACAAGGAAGACGGTCACTGCCCGAAGGGAGCTTGTCCTCTGGAGCTGGGACAGCAGTGGAGTGCTGCACCTGGGCACACGGGCCAGCGTGGAATGGGGCAGCCCCGCGGGAGCCTCTGGGGGGAGGCAGAGATCGGCTGCGGCACCCAGGATGGGCAGAGTCAGAACCTGGGTCCAGGTGGTGGAACACTGGCTGCCCACATGGTGGGTCCCCTGACCTCCGGGAGGCTGCCTGTCCCGGTCCTTCAAGTGGGGGTCCCCTCCACGCCCGCACCTCAGTGAGGGCCCCTGGAGATGAAGTCTATGGGGCACCGGCTGGCAGCTGCTTCTCGAGACTTGCTCTCCCAGGCAGGAAACTCAGGAGGACAGTCCACGGGCCCCTCAAACACAGTGAAACACAGGGTCAGCCCAGACCCAGCGACCCCACTCTCCCGCACACACTTGAAGAATCACAGTTGGGACACCGATGAGCCCAGGACCACCTGTGGTCACGGCAGCACGGTCCCACGGGCCGGCCTGTCCACGCAGCAGGGCGTCCCTCAGCCGTGAACAGGACCCAGGCCTTGACACGCTGCAGCATGGGTGGACCTCACACACATCCCATGAGGGAGAGCAGCCAGGCACGCAAGGCCACGCCAGTCCCATCTGCGTGATCAGGGCAGACTGGCGAGTCCCGAGAGATGGCGCCCAGCTTGGTGGCAGCTGGGGCCAGGAGGAAGGGTTAGGGTTAGGGTTAGGGTGTTCTGGGGCCGGAGGGTGGTGTTGGCCGCACAGCGCCTGGCGCCGCAGCCTTGCACAATTCCGACTGGTCAGCCTCACGGTCTGTGACCTTCACCTCCATAAAAAAATTTTCTTAAAGATTTTATTTATTTCTAGAGAAAGGGGAAGGGAGGGAGAAAGAGAGGGAGCAAAACATCAGTGTGTGGTTGCCTCTCCCACACTCCATACTGGGGACCTGGCCTGCAATCCAGGTGCCCTGACTGGGAATCGAACCGGCAATGCTTTGGTTCGCAGGCCTGTGCTCAATCCACTGAGCCACACCAACCAGGGCTAAAAAAGTTTTTTTGAGTAGAAGGAAATTCATACTGACAAACACAGGGTGTGGGACACCCCCTGGAGCCAGACCCCAGACACCCTATCTGCATTACCCCTCCAGCCCCTGAACAGCGAAGTCTGACCCTGGGAGCTTGGAGCCCGGCCGGCTGGCGGGAGCAAGGGCCCAGGTGGCTGCTGGGAGGGCGAGTGACACTAGAGACCATTCATGGGGGCAGATTAGACGGAGGGAAGGGCAAGCTCTCGGGCAGTGGTGGCACCTGCCCAGGAGCTCCTGCCCCCAGCAGTGCGCCGTTGGGGGACCCTGGGGTCACGGCAGAGACCCACCCCCTCAGCCACACCCCTCTCCTGGCTCGTCTGATTTCTCCCTGACTTCCCATTCCTAATCCCCCACCAGAGAGGGAACCCAGGTAGCGGGTGTCTGTGTTGTGCCTTTCCTAAGGCAGCCAGGCCTTCGGTATAAGGCCACCTGCCCAGAGGGGCCACCGGCCCCACCCAGCACCACGGAGGAGGCCCCACACCCCCGGCCACACATGGCCACCAGTGAGGTGGATCCAGGCTCTCCTGCAGACCCACCCCTGCCTGGCCGGCATCCTGGGTGCTTGCCCACCAGGGAACAGGATGAAACTCAGACCCTTGTCTCCTACACGTGTAAGCATCCCGCCCAGGGAGGTGACAGGCCTCAGGGCTGGAGAGGCTGAGGGCCCTGGGGTGCCCAGTGGGAGCCGAGCACTGGGCCCAGCACCCAGGTCCCACCTGTAGCTGGAGCGGAGGACAGGACCCACCCCATGGGTCTGGGTTGAAACCGTAGAAACGGCTGAATCCCAGAAGGCTCCGCTTTCCCCTTACCCCACCGTAGCCCTTTCCACCTGTGTGCCCAGATGGGTGCCTCTCACCACTGGCCTGTCCCCTGGGTCACGGCCTCCAGACTGCCCCCATCGCCTCCCCACAGAAGCTCCTGCCCGGCCACCCAGGCCACTTCTCAGAGCCCCGGGCCGTGTCTCAGTCCCTCTGCTCTGTGGTTCAACCCGAGTTTGTTTTCCCCGCCTGGCCCTTCTTGGGCCTGAGTGTCCTGGGCAGAGAGCTCCGAGGGAGGAGGGATGATGACAGAACCTCAGGGCCCGGGTTGGAGTCCCGGCCCTGCCCCCTGGGCCGCGCTGTGACCTGCAGCCCCTCACCCCACCTTTCTGGTCTAGAACAGACAGCATAACAGAGAGAGGCCTGCCCGTGGACCTTCAGAACCGAAGGGTCTGCCAGGAGTCTTGACGCTGCCCCTCCCCAGAGGGGAGGCTGCGGTCAGCCGAGCTCCTTGGGTTCCCGGGTGCTCCCCGGAGAGGCCCCGTGAGCTAACACGAGTGCATTGTGGGCCCGAGATAATCCAATTGCAGGCCGAGGGAGGGGGGAGAGAGAAAGGGAGGGTAATTGAATATCCGAGAGGCCGCTATTCTCCAGCCGGCCGTTTCACGGTTCTCTCCCGTATTTATGTTTTCCGAGCGAGCCCCAGCATAAAGCACTCCTCCTGGTTTACGACTCATAATATCCACGCTGTAGTTATAGCACAGCGAAGCGATAATCACGGCTCTCCTGATTGAATGCCTACTACGCACTGTCCAGCTTTCAAAGCAGGTCTGACGCTCCCACTTGCAGCTGGGAAAACCACGGCCCAAGGCCACGGCACCCCAGCCACGGGGCCACGGCACCCCAGCCACGTAGCCGGGCCGCCCTCCCGCCCCCGCTCCCAGCCCCGAAAAGCCCTCTCCAGGCCCACAGGTGCACCCGGCTGGCCCTCCTCCATCACGGTCCGGCGTCGCGCTGCGTTTCATTCTCAGATCTGGTCACTGCAGATGCAAAATGAAAAACGAGCCGCTGCCTCAGCAAATGGAGCCGCTCGGTGTGAAATGCAATAACCCCGGAGAGGGCCGGGCGGTGAGTCCAGCAGACAGATTAAGCAGGCACGCGCCGGGAAGCCACCCTCAGCAGCGATCAGTGAGGGGTGGAGAGGGCACAGCCAGGTGGGGGTGGGGGCGTGGCTGCCGCCACGGCACTGGGTCTCCAGGACCACGCTCTGCCTCCCTGTCCTGGCCGAGGGCCCAGGAGAGTGACTTCGCTCCTCTGCCCTGCAGCTCCCTGGCCGGTAAGGCGGCCACTGGGGGCTGCCCTGGGACACTTGGAGGACACACGCCTGGGACGTTCCAGCACCAGGTGAGGCCTCCAAGGGCGTTCGTGCCCCCCAGTTTGTGAAGTGAGCGTGGTCCTGCTAGCACTAAGTGACATCCCCAACAGGGACTATCATGGTGTTTTGAAAGGAGTGTGCACGAGGCATGGCAACTCGCCGCAGCCCACCACATGTCTGCTGTCTCCCGGGAAAAGGGGTGGCGGCCGCGGTGGTGCCGGCACTGAAACAGCAGACCCCCACAGACACACAGGTGCGCGGGCCAGGTAGGGGACTACCTGCTCCTCGGGCCCGGCTGAAGGCTGGAGACACCTGAGGAGGTTTAAGAACATTCACGCCCAGACCTGGCTGATGTGGTTCAGTGGACTGAGTGCTGGCCTGCAAACCGAGGGGTTGCCAGTTTGATCCCTGGTCAGGGCACGTGCCTCGGTTGTGATCCAGGTCCCCAGTAGGGGGCACGCAAGAGGCTACTAGTGGAAGTATCTCTCACACATTGATGTTTCTCTCCCTCTCTTTCTCCCTTCCTTCCCCTCTATGAATAAATTAAATTAAATCTCTTTTTAAAGAAGAACACTCACACACCCACACCCAGGCCCGTGGACGGAGCTACCGAGCCCCGGGGCCCACCTGGAAGAGCCCCCGAGGACAGGGCCTCAGTAGCTCTCGGAACCCAACTAGCCCTCACCCGAGCCTCCTGCCCCTGGCTCAGGTGTGTCGGACATGGACCCCACGGTGAGGCCCTGGCCTTGGCCTTACTGGCCAGCACGGCTGTGAAGGGTCTGGGAGGGTCTGGGAGGTGCTGCAGGGCCAGGATGAGCCAGCAACCCCGGCAGCCCCCGGCCCAGCCACGCTGGAGCCTGAGACAAGAGGGAAAGTCCATCACAGGGACCCATGGGTTTAAAACTCGGGTGCCATGGTGTCGTAGATTTTTGCGCTAACTTTGATCTTTGACAGTATTGCATTAAGGCCCTGGCTGGGCCGCTCAGTTGGTGAGAGTGCCGTCCCGATGCACCAAGGTTGCCGGTTCGATCCCGGCCAGGAGGAACCAGCCAATGAGGCACCAGTGAGTGGAACAACAGACAGGTGTTTCTTTCTCTCTCTCTCTCTCTCTCTCTCTCAAAAGATCAATAAATAAACATTTTTAAAAGAGAATATCGAATTGCAGCATTATTTCTCTCGGTCACGAAGCTCCTTGGAGCCTGGGGCCAGTGTCTCACTCTCCACTACTCCCGCCCCAACCTTGGCCCTGGCCCCTCTGTGCTCTGTCCCTTCCCACTCTCTGGACCTCTGGACACTCTGGTGACCTGCCCGGCCCCCAGCAGGAGAAGAGGTCCTCCTTCTGTCCACCAGAGAACATGTTGTCACTGGGTTACATCGTGACAGCTAAAAGCCAGGTAGTTTCACATCCAAAGGAGCATTTCAGAAACTCAGGGGGCTATTTGGGGCGTCACAGTGCCCGTGGCAGGGGTGGCACCCTTGGCAGTCAGCACACAGGCCTTCCGAGGTGCAGGCCAGCCCGCCTGGAGACCAGGCCTGGAGTCTCACCGAATTCCTCCCGTCCCCCCGTCCCCCCGGACCTCCGGCTGGGCAGAGACTGCTGGTCCGAGCTCGAAGCCCACGGACCCGAGGGTTCCATGCTCGGAGAACAGCCTCTGGACTCCGGGCACTGCGCCTCGCTCCGCGTGGAGCTTCATGGTCCGGAGAAGCCACGTCACAGACAGACACTCCCTGCAAGTGCCGGAGACCCACACCTCACCTGAGCCACCCGCGTCCCCACCGTGGCCAGCTTGCCAATTCTAGGAACTGAGGGGAGGCTCCCCGTGGCTTCCACTGGGGATGATCCAGCATTCACACAGCAGAATCATGTGCCCTCACCATCAGCGATTTTCCTTGAACCCCCTTCACGTGGCCAGGGCGTCAGGTGGACCGTTCTGAAATGGTGAGCGAGATGAGTAGGAGGCATTTCAGAAAGTGAAGGGGGACACGGCCCAGCCGGCAGCCTGTTGTGCCCGAACCCCGGCGATGGCGCTGCACGCTGGGGCCCGGGCCCCTGCCAGGTGCTGACCCACCTGGTCTGGGGAGGGGCCCGGGCGGGGCCGAGACCAGTCCCCTGTGTGGCCACAGCAGGGGACCTCTGGGCTGCAAAGACCGGCGTTCCAGCCCCAGCCTGGCCTCAGCATCCCCCCGTGAGATGAGACCACCCTGACACCCCCACAGCCAGCACCCAGACACGAGCACCGGCTGACTCCCACTCCCCTGGCTGCCTCGGCCTCCACCCGGCTCTCGGCCTCCCTGGTCCTCAGCCTGGGCCCACCCCCAGAGCCCGCACATGGTGGGGGCTAGGCAACAAGCATCCTGTGGACCTGAAGCACATGAGAGTCCTGTTCCTCAGAAGGTGGGGGCTTCCCAGGCCTGGGGGTGAGGGAACGCAGGTGCAGGTGGCTGTCGGGAGTGGCCAGCAGGATGACACAGTATCGAGGACTCCGGGACCCAGTGCAGGTGGCTACCTGTTATGAGGAGCCTGGTTCCCCAGGCTGGGGGCGCAGTCCCAGTAGCTGTCCCCACCAGCAAGGATTCCTGCTGTGGCTGTCGGTGGTGGGGGCAGATGGAAGGGCTGCGCAGGCCCTGAGGAGGCAGGGAGCTGAGGGAGTCAGGGGGAGGGGGGCTGGTCAGCGGGGAACAAGGGACAGAGCCCCCCATGCCCCCACCCCCTCCATCCCTCAGCTGATGCTATGGGCAGCCTGCACTGCCCATTCCTGCCTGGCCCTCTGGCTGTGGGGACGCGGGGATGGGGAGGGGGCCAAGGAGCTGCGTGCTCCAAGTCCAACTCCATCTGTCGCCTGCCCCACCAAGGAAGCTTTCTGGGGACAGTGTGTGTGTTTGGTGGCGTGTCCGAGGTTGCTGTTCACACAGGGGGAAGGCGTGTCCCCAGCAGAACCTGCCCTCTGTCCCCCTGCAGGGTCAGGAGGCAGGCTGGGGGGGTGGGCTCCCTGGGGCCCCCATTCCTGCCCCCTCTCCAGGGTGGCCAGGCCAGGGAGAGGAGCCCCCTCCCCAGGGGCCCTTCCCAGCTTCCCATCAAGAAGGACAGAGGGCAGACAGAGGGAAGAACAGAGGGACAGAGAACATGGGGTTGTGGGCCAACTCTGGCTTCTGACAGGGCGTCTAGTACAGGGGGAAGAATCCGCTTCGGTGCTTCATTGTGGCGTAACTCACATGCCATGAAGTTCACTGTTCTTCCCAGAAGCACCATCCCAAGGGGCATGTCGCCATTGCCACAACTGAGAGACAGCTCGCAGCCCCACCCCCCTGACACCTGCCTGTGCCTTTGCGGCAGCCCCAGCCCAGCCCCCTGCTGGCCCTTTCTGTGCCCGTGGCCCCACCACGTCAGCGGGGCCACACACGGTGGCCTTGGAGCCAGCACGGCGCACTCGAGGCTCGCCCGTGACTCCAGGCCTTTCTGTGGCCAAGTTGTACTCCACGAAGGCGAGGGCCTCGGGCCTCAGGCTGCTGGCTATCCTGGCTGAAGGGCACTGGTCTATTTCCAGGGTTTGCTCAGCCAAGTTCTGAAATCTGGCTTCTCAGCCAGAACAGGATTCCCGGCCCCCAGCTCCGTGCCGAGTCCCATCCAAATGGGTCACCGGGTGCGACGTCGCACAATCTCGGGAGTGGCCGGGAGGCAGGGGACCTCAGGGACACAGAGCCATTGGGCCCCACCCTTGCAGGTCCACACATGTCCCCCAACACCCAACACCCAAGTCCCTCAGGCCCTCTGCCCTGAGAGGTTGGGACTGCTGTAGGCTGCAGCCGGACCCCAGCAGTCACAGCCTTTCCTGACCAGAGTGACAGGACCTGGGGCCTGGAGGGTGCCTGCAGGGGGCTGTGACCCTCTCTGTGCCTCCTCACCACCCCCCGCCACTGCCCGGTGTGGGGGACACCCAGGGGCCGTACCACCTCGCCCAGCCCCGGTTGCCCAGCTGGAAGAGAGGGGACCACATTTCCTGCAGTGGTGAACTCAGCTCGAACTCTGAGAGGGAGGGACGGGAGATGCCGTGTGGCCATTTCTCAGCCACATTCCCCATCCCTTTGTTCCCAAGGGAAAGACGGTGGGCTCAGGGCCGCTGGGCGGCGGGGCTGGCCTCCCCCTCTTGCTCCGCGCCCTCCCGAGGAGATCACTCAGGCCCTAATACGATCGCCGCGGGACAGGCAGAAATGGAGGTGTCCCCGGCGCTTGATTGTGCCGGCCCCAGCCACGGCCGCAGGGACATTAGAGACGGGGTAATGGCCTGCATTCAGCTCCCTGAGCAGCCCCTCTGTGACCTTGGGAGGCCGAGAGCCTGCTGTTGTTTTAATGAAAAACCAGGAGCCAGGGGACGGCTGGGCTGGCAGGGGAGGCAGCGTGGGGTGTGGGGGGGCCCCTCTGTGCACGGCCCTGGGTCCATCTGTCCACACTGGCCGCAGGCTGCCCCCACAACGGCCCCTCATGCCGGGCCTGGGAACCCCTGAAGAGACAAAAAGGTCCCCACCCTCGGGGAGCCTAGGGTCCAGCCAGTGAGGAAGAACCAGCTGGGGGGACAGTCTGGGGCCTCAGTGGGAGGGCGGGGTGGGGGAAGCAATGACAAAGCCCCAGGGGGTTGTCACCACCACACCGGGACAAAGGGACACTCACTCGTCCGGGCTGGGCTGAGACTCCTGTGCTCCCACCCACTCACCTGCCTCAGTTTCCCCAATTCAAATAGCTCGGCCCACCTCCAGCTCCCAAATGAGGACTGACGGCTTCGACGGAGCTCCTGCTTTGTGTCCCCACTGTCCCCACAGCGTGTCCTGGGCTGTCATTCGCCCTGTTGTCAGAGGAGGGGGCAGAAGTGAGCATCTGGCATCAGGCAGCAAAGGGAGGGCAAGTCCCCCGGGCACACCGGGTAGTCCAGCCATGCCCCCCCGGCAGCCATGAGGGTGGGGGGAGTATGGACACACGTGGCCCTTCGCTGGCCCTGCGGGGGGGCCCGTGCCTGCTGGCCGAGGTCACTGGGTGCTTTTTGTCCTCTCCCTGCCCTCCAAGTGGGGCAGCCTGTCCCCAGGAAGTGCAGCCCCGCTCAGTGCTGGGGGTCAACCTGGAGTTGCAAGGGGAGCGTGTGCCCAGGAGGGGAGCCCTCCCAGGCGGGGCTGGGAGCAGGTGAAGCCGATATGAACCCCTGGAGAGGCCAAGGAGGGGGGCATGGAAAACAGACAGGTGACAAGAGGGGGCCAAGGTCACGGTTTCCAAGACCTCTCCTGTGGTGGCTGGTCTGGTTGTCTGTGACCCCCGTGTGTTAGTGCTGGCCTGTGGGGGAGAGAGGAGCCTACCAGCCCAGGGCAGCCAGAATCCTGGGCCGGGCAGGGGCCCCCAATCTAAGCACACACCCCCGGCCCCACCTCTCCCCTGACTGGAGTCCAGGGCCTCCAGTCCCCCTCCCCCTGCTGTCTGAACCTCTGGGGCAACCACGCACCCCAGTCCAGCCCAGAACAGCCCACTGGCCAGAGCTGTTCCCTGTGGGCAGAGCTGGCCAGTGGCAGCAGTGGGGCCAAGCCAGGGTCAGCCTAGAGTGGCTGCACCTTTGTGTGTGTCTGTGGGGGGGTGGCCGCCCAGGGGCCTTTCATAAGGTGGACCCAGCCAAGGCTACCAGGAGGGGAAGAAGGGCTGGGCCTCTGCGGCAGAGACAGACAGATCGACTCGGGCCCTGATGTTGGCATCAGGGTTCTAGGTGGGCCTAGAGGGGCTGCATAGAGCGAGCAGATGTGGGGCTCTGCTGGGCGGGGTGCCCCCTGGCCCGGGGAGGCTGGCAGCGGAAGGAGAGGCGGGGGTGGGGGGGTGGGGCTGCCACCAGCCCTGCTCCTGAGACCGGAGCGCAGAGGCCCAGAGAGCAAGCGTGGGCTGTCGGGGGCCAGGACGCAAACTCCAGGACGGCGAGTCCAGAACCCACACCCACTCTCGCCCCACGGACCTGAGGTTCACCTTCCCACCTTCAACATCTTCGCTTTCCTGTCCCCTCCCACTGCTTCCTAGGAAATGACAGAGCACTCGTCCCATTTCCCTGATGGGACTACTGAGGCAGGGAGGGTTCAAGAGGCACCCCACCCTCCACCCCCGGCCCCGGGAGCTGTCCCGGCTTACTCCTGTTCTGCATTCCTCCTGCCCCTTCCACGCCCTCGCCCGACACAGCCGTGCTCTCGCTCCTACAGGACAGCTGGGAGGGTGCTGTCCCCCACCAAAGGGTGCAGCCCCGGGACCACTGGCTTGTAGCCCCATCTTGCTCGCTCTGGGCCCAGCGCACCACACCCTGCTCACAGTCACCAAGACCCTGCGCCCGCAGCAGAGCCAGAGCTCAGGGCCCAGGTAACCCACCAGCCCCAGGACTGAGGGGAGGCAGGCAGCACGCTCAGGCGCTCCCGTGGCCTGCGTGGCCCCACACAGCCTTTAAGAGCCTCGTGGCACCTGAGTCAGAGGGCCTCCCGCTGATGGATTAGGAAAGGGAGACCCTACTTGGGGGTGGCGCAGGTGAGGCGGGCAGCAGCTGGGACCTGCTCTCGGGAGTCCCCGTCCCTGGCTCAGGCCAGGGGCCATCGCTGTCAGAGGCCCGTGACCCACCCCGGGAGAGGGGGAGTCCAAGGCCGTCCTGCGTGGGCACCAGTGGCTCTGGCCCCATGCACGGCTATGGGAAGCCCTGCAGAGTTTTTGCCGCCCCCCACGGGCACAGACGTGATTTACAAAGGGTTCTGGCGGCACCCACCAGTCTCCGTGTTTGGTCCTGAATCGCCCTTGATGGTCTCTGCCTCGCGCCAGCTGTGGCAGAGAAGGCCACGTTGTCCCCTTTGCCAGGCGACACACCATCCCCTGGCCACCTGGCCACCTCCAGATCGGGAGGGCAGGGACAGCGGGGAGACGCTGCAGCTGCTGTGGAGTGGCAGTGACGTGGATTCTCCTCCACCACCCAGCTGGGTGGACACAGGTCAGGGCCAGGGAGGGCAGGAGGCTGGGTGGGGCTGAGCCTTCCTCCCACCCCAGGACCTGCCAGTGTGGCTCAGCTCCCAGCCCCGAGGCCCCCGTACCCCTTCGAGGCTCCCTCGTCCCCATGGGCACCTCCATGTCACCTCTGATGCCCTCTGTCTAGGGCCTCCCTCCTCCAGTCCCCTCCCAAGTCAGAGCCTGGGGCCTGGACCCTGACGACAGTCAGCTCCTGGGTGCTGTCACCTCCCTGCGCCTCATTCTCTTCGTCTGTAAAATGGGTGCCTCAGCCACGGGTCATGGTGCGTGTTTCTCAGGGACAAGAGGTACAGGAGTGGGCACAGGCTTGGCTCCAGAAATAGCCGGTGACGAGGAGCTGTGACCATTGCTGAGGCCTCATCCCTCTCCCATGGGCACCTGCCCCCCACAAGCCCCGCCCCCACGTCCCCAGACAAGCCCCCCTGGTCCCCTTCCTGGGGCAGCTCGGCGCTCACCGAGCTCCTCCACTCCCAAACGGCTGAGACCCTTGTCCCGGACACCAGCCCCCGCCCCCAGCCCTGGAGGTCCACTGAGGACTGGGTTCCTCCAGTCACTGCTGGCCTGTGAGGGAGGCCCCCACAGAGCTGCGGCCTAGTTGGCCACACGTCTGCCCGCGTGGCCGGGTTGGTTTGTGGTGGAAAGGGCAATGGGCCGGAGCCCAGGGAGGGAGTGGACGTCGCCCATGGGCAAGACAACTTGGCTCGGACGTGGGGAAGATGGAGCCCGCAGAGGTCCCGAAGGACGGGGCCTCCCATGCCAGAGACCACACCGTGTGAGTCAGAGACCAGGGTCCTAGAAACACCCGCCTGTGGGCCTCAGAGCGGGGGCAGGGGGACTTGTGTCCTGCTTCTGGACCGACGTGGGCCAAGTCCGTCCTTGCCAAGCGATTGCCCCAGTGGGCACTCAGGAAAGAGTTGGCCAAGAGCGCGTGAGCTGCGTCTGTGGAGGACGGAGAGGGGTAGACGGAGGGGTGGGGGGTCGGTGTCAGCCGGTCACTCGCCCCGGTGTGCTTGCGGGCGCTGAGAGGACACCACCAGGGAGATTTGGTTTCCAAACCCACTGGGGCTCTCTTGCAGCGGCCGAAGGCCTGTGAGGCTGGCGCGCAGTGAGGACCGTGGCACGCTCGGCAGCAGTGCCGCCGTCACATTGCTGCAGGGATGGCCAGAGACCCCGCTGTCGGACCCGCTCCCCGGGACCCCTGGGAGGCCCAGTTAGTGCCAGGGCCTCCGAGGCCCTGGTGCCCAGATGGAGCTCCGGCAGTGACAGTGTCTCCTGCCCACAGTGACAACAAGAACAGGAAGTGTGACGGACTGTCTGCAGCTCTGAGGTCACGTCGCTGCGCTCCGGCTGTAGCAATGTCCTTAGTTTTATGACATCACAGCCACCGCGGCGGTCACTGGATTTCCTTGTGCTTGTTTGGGCATCTTTGCTCAGTGAGACGTTAGCCAGGCCCCGGCCGGCGGGCACTCTGGGCCTGTCTGCTGGGGGGGGGGGGGAGCAGGGACCCAGGTCCCGGCCCACAGTGCCTTCGGGGCTGTCCTGCCGTCTCCCTGTCCCCAGGACACCAGCTCCTGTGTTTGTGATTAACTCAACAACTCCACGTGGGTCCTAGACGTGAACAAGGCAGAAAAATCCGCTGGTTTAATGGAATTTCCATTCTAGGGAGGGAGAGGCAGCTCGTGAGTAAACTGGAACTTGCTTGAAAAATGAAGAGTTGGAAAATGTCTCAAGGAAAAAGTCATATAAGGTGACGGGGTTCCCCCCACCCCTGCTGACAGCCGACAGGGCCCCGAGACAGCCGCTGCTGCATCCTCAGGAACTCTGTTGTCCTCGCCCAAGATGCACTCGGAGCATCACTGCGCAGACAGTGTTGAAAGGATCTGGGGAGGAGCGGGTGGGGCTGAGCTAGGAGCACTGCAACTGGGGAGGAGGCGGGAGGGCCGAGAAAGTGACCACAGGGCTGCCCTGGCGCCAACCTACAGACTGGGTGCACGCGGATCCCTAGCCCCTCCGAGTGCCACAGCCAGGGACCCAGTTTCTGGGAAGACCCTCAGGGTGAGGGCCAGACCTCCACACTGGCCCCTTGCAGGAAGCTCTACCTTGGTGCCCTGCACCCGGGCCGGCCTTCTCTGTGGGCTCCGTGGCCAGGGTCGCTCCTGACAAGGGTCCACTCCCCTATGGCCCCCAGAGACCTCGACCTCGTAGCCTGCCTGCCTTGGGGCAGGCAATAAGAGAGTCACAGAAGCCCAGAATGTGACAACGCGGAGACTGCATCAGTCAGCCAGGCCAACCACATGCCCTCCCACCTCCCACCTGTCCTTTCCTCCCTGCTCCAGTACAGCCTCCCCTTGAATGCTTCCCGTGATGGGGAGCTCAGCACCGCTCAAGGCAGCCACATTCCTACTCTGGTTAATCCTTCCCGGTGTGGGCTCTAGGCTGGAGCAGGGGGCCAAGCCTGTCACAGCCAGGGGACTCCGTCACTTATCACCTTCCCAAGGCAGAGGACACACCCAGCCAGCCTGCAGGCACGTGCAGGGACATGCACCTTCTCATTTGGACCCCCATTAGCATAACCCGGTGGGAATAAAACATCTCCTGCCCTGAGAAAGTCACGCGGGGGTTCCCCAGTGCCCTGCCCCCACAGCCCGCAGAGGCACGCCCGCCTGTCAGGCCTGCCATGGAGAGGAAAGTCACGTCATCTCTATAAGCACACCCTCTCCACAGAGGCACTATAAATATGTGGCGATGACATCGCGGGCGGCTCGGCTGTGTGAGTGATGTCATCCCGGGGGTTGCCTAGCAACCCCGACACCGTTCTGGAGGCCCAGCTCCCGGGCCGCATGAAGGCGCGTTTCTGCAGCTCAGTTCATCAGCTCCTCGGCGGCTCTGCCAGGGTGATCTCATCTGATTCATGATTATTTTATGTGAAATGCACTTTTAGCTCCGAGAGAACACAAAGATTTAATTCAAAGCCCGCTCTTGCTTTCTGTTTCCAGGGTGCCGTTAACGCGGTGTCCATGCAAATAACCATGGTAACACACGGGTAATTAGCGCAGCCGGCGGACGGCGCTAATGCCCGGCCAGGCCAGCTCCTCGTCCGCGCGGATTACGCAGGTTATTACCGGAGTAATTACCTGCAGCAACACACAAATTGAACTAAATGGTCAATTGAAGTAAAGTGAATGGCTTTTTATTCTGGTCCCTAAATAATGCGTCCGCTCGCCTGAGTAGTTAAGGTAAATACAACTCTGAAATGGACGGCCTCGCCCACGCCCACCCTGGGCGGAGACCTGGGCTCCGGCCTCCGCAGGAGTTTCGGTGTGCCACCGCCTCCCGCCTGGGGAAGGGCACCCTGTGTGGGGGGACCCCTCCCCGTGCCCCTGCCGAGCTCCTGCCCTGATTCGCTCCCCGGCATCGCACAGCTGCCTGAGGCTGTCGTATCACCGCCCGCCCTTCCCGGGGAAGCCGAGCAGGGCTTTCCAGAGGGGCGGCGCGGGGAAGGGCAGCCCCTTCCTCCTGGGACGTCGTCTTGCCCCCTCGGGTGGGTGGGGCAGAATCGCTGCTGCTGGCTTCCTGTCACAGGATGTAAGGGGGAGGGGAGGTCAAGGGTTACTCCTGCCTTCGTGAACAGAGCGTTTCTCAGATTCCATAAACTCAGAAGATCTTCAAACAGGAAGTCACGCCGGACCTTGCAGACCGACCTCGAAGGGCACATTCCTCCGCCGGCCTGGGCGGCGGGGCGTGGGGGAGCCAGGCAGGGGAGGGGCGGTGTGCCCCCAGGCCCAGCAGTGGGCAGAAGGAAACACCGTCAGTCTTACTCTGCATGTGAAACGTCCAGCCCTGGATGGGTGCCCAGTGGCCCCGGGGCCAGAAGCTCCAAGGGCACCAGGGCCACAAAGGCAGAGGACAGGGGTCGGGGGAGCGTCCCCGGGGGCCAGCCTGGCTCGGGGCTTCTCTGGGGTGTCTGAGCGACCCCGGAAGGGTGCGGGAGCCCGGCCGGAGCGCCAGCACCAGGCCGGAGTCAGAGAGTCTCAGAAGGTCAGGGATCTCGTCCCTATCTGGACACGCAGAAACCCACCCGAGTGGGCGTGGCCGCGCTGAGTGGGCGCGGGGGCGGGGGCAGGAAACCTGACCTGAAGACCCACCCCCCGCCGCGCTGGCGGATTCGGGTCGGGGAAGCAGCTCCGTGCGCCGGAACGGTTTCCGAAAGGCGTTGGTTTCGGCGTGAGGCCACCACGTCCACACTGGACTGGAGAGGCCAAGACAGGCAAACGGGGTTTCCGGCCAGAACAGCCGTGAGCACGCACTTCCTCACGTCCTGCTGTCCCGTGCGAGGCGGCGGTAAACACAGCCTGGGGGGTGACCCGAAGCTACGGTGGGACGGGAAACGTGACAGACGACGAACAGACGGCGCAGGCGCGTGGCGGCCCAGGCCGAGCGGCGGTCCCTCTGGAGGGTGGGTCCCAGAGTCCAGGTGGGGCAGGACACACGCCTGGACAGGGGGACAAGGAAAGGGCAGGGGCCCCGGGCACCGAGGGTGTGGGTTAGAGGTGCTGCGGCCTGTGGACATCGGGTGGGGGAGGCGTGGCAGCGGGGCAGAGGGAGGCTGACTCCGCGGCACAATGGCAGCAGCCCCGCCGAACTGCCTGCTGCTGCGGAACCGGGTCTGCTCTGTACCCAGGGTCACAGCACTGCAGAGGCCACCTCGAGCCTGATTCTGGACTCGGGGCCAGCGACCAGGCAGACAAACGCAAAGCTGCTCACAGCCAGAGGGGAGAGGGAGTGTGGAAGGTCCATGGAGCCAAAGGAAGCAAGACGCCCGCCCTGGCCCCCCCGGAGCCTGCACACCGACACCCCCCAGACAAGCAGAGCCCGGACCGGTGTGGTCCAGCGGGCCGGGCGTTGTCCGTGCGCACTGAGAGGTCAGCGGCTCCATTCCTTGCAGGGGCCCATGCCTGGGTCCCGGGTCGGTCCGCGGGTCGGTCCGCAGTTCGGGGCACATTTTTGCGGTCGAGAGTCAGCTGGTCCTCGCCAACATCGGCGTCTGCGGCGCACACCAGTGTTTCCGTCCCTCCCCTTCTCTCTCCCTTCCCCACTCTCTAAGCATAAGTAAATAAAATATTTTTTTTAACATCAGTGTGCTCTTTTTAAAAAATTTTTAAATTTTTTTAAAGATTTTATTTATTTATTTTAGAGACGTGGGGAAGGGAGGGAGAAAGAGAGGGATTGAAACATCAGTGTATGGTTGCCTCTCCCACACCCCCTACTGGGGATGTGGCCTGCAACCCAGGCATTTACCCTGACTGGGAATCAAACCGGCGATGCTTTGGTTCACAGGCCGGCGCTCAATCCACTGAGCTACACCAGCCAGGGGTAAATAAAATATTTTTTTTTTAATGTAAAACGGGAAAACTGTGGAAAGAAGAAATTAAGTTTATATAGCAGTATGACAAAAACTCTAAAATAATGTTTTTAGGCTCTACAAAAATGCCTAACAGCCTTTAAAAATGAACAAGATGCCAATACATTTGAAAATGTGAACCCTGGCTGCTATGGCTCACTGGGTTGAGCACCAGCCTGCGAACCAGAAAGTCACTGGTTGGATCCCCAGTCAGGGCACAGGCCTGGTTGGCGGGCCAGGTCCCCAGTAGGGGGCGTGGGAGAGGCAACCAGTTGTTTCTCTCCCTCTCTTCCTCCCTTCCTTTATCTCTAAAATAAATAAATAAAATCTTTTTTAAAAAAGAAAATATGAAATTAGATGAAATGGGAAAATTTTCTTAAATAAATAATTCGCCAAAACAAACTCAAGAAAAAACAGAAAACTAAAAGAAATAGAAAAACTGAGTAGTCCTATAACCATTATGCAAGTTTAATCAGAAAAAAAAAAAAAACTTTTTAAATAGATGACCTCAGGTACAGAGGACTACACAGTTAAGAGTTCTAACACACCCTGGCTGGTGTAGCTCAGTGGATTGAGTGCGGGCTGCGAACCAAGCATCGCAGGTTCGATTCCCAGTCAGGGAACATGCCTAGGTTGCAGGCCATGTCTCCCAGCAACCACACATTGATGTTTCTCTCTCTCTCTCTCTCTCCCCCCTCCCTTCCCTCTCTAAAAATAAATAAATAAAATCTTAAAAAAAAAAGTTCTAACACATGATTTTTTAGCTATAAATATTTTCAGTTTTTTAAATTGTCATTTTCATTTAAGTAATTTTTAAAAATTTTTCAATTACAGTCGACCTACAATATTTACCCAATGTTTAGGTAAACAATATGGTAATTCCAATCTTGCATAAACTCTCCCGGAAGATGAAGAGCTGCACTCCTAATCCCTTCTGTGAGGGGAGCATGGATTTAAAATTAAACCCTAACAGCAATGTGCTGGGAAGGCCAGAGCGAGGGTGAGGTGCCCGGGCACTGAAGGATGCGGGCAAGGGGGCGAGGGGGTGCCTCCTGGCCTCCCCAAGCACCCGCCTTGAAGGAGGGAGACCATCACTTACACAGAGAAATGCCCAAAATATAAAGCAACCTATTAGCAAACCAAGTTCAGCAATAAAAGGATCATGCATAATTAAAGAAGTGTGTTTATGTCAGAAATGCACACTTGGCGATCGTTAGCAAAGCAATCAATAAATTTGCCACATTGACACATTAAAGAGAAAAGCAGATGAGAACCTTACTCCATGTAGCAAAGACATTTGAGAAAAATCAACATCCATTCACAACTATCAGCACACCAGCAGAGCAGGAGAGCTTCCGTCTCTGGGAGCCAGGACTCCCGGCGGGAGGCAAGCTTTCTCCTCTGGTGTCTGCGCAACGTTGTATCAGCAGCCCTGACTCCTGCGGCCAAGGCACAGGGAGAAAAGGGGAGAAGACTCCACAGAAACAAAATCATCTTCTTCACTGACAACGTGATGGAGCCAGCACAGAGAAGATCCAGAACAACCTGCAGACCAGTGGTTGGAACTGCCGCGAGGGGCACAAGCTTGCCGGAGGTAACATCAACCCCAGTTGATTTAATTCAACAAAGTCAGATTTATTTTCTCTGTCGTGGGGGTAAACGAATCGGAAATGAGAATCTTAAATGCTGCCCCCACCTATCAGGGTGATCGCTTTGCGAGTTACAGGTAGACCCGGAACTAATGTCACGGGGTGTGTCAGCTGTCATGGAAGTGCTTTCGAAGAAAAACAAACAAATAAACAAGACCACCGACCCCGCGGTCAGAAGCTGCCAGGTACCGAGACAGAAATCTAGTGGAGTAGGCACAAGACCTCTAGAGAAAAACAACTGCGACTTTATCAACAGGCGTTCACGAGTTTGAAACGAGCGGGGCACACGGTGCGTGGGTGGCCGGAAATGCCGGCGCTCCGCGGCTGTGGTTCTCCCCCACGCTGGGTCTGTGAAGGTCGGGTTCACGGAAGGGTGGGTGTCCGCAGTGAAAACCCTCCTGTTTCCGTGCGCACTTGGGAAATGCAGAGAAACTGGAGCAGCCAGGTAACTGCCACGTAATAGAGGCACAGAGACCATCAGCCCCCCAAAGCCGCCCCGGGGCCCGGCCCCCACCCCCGACCCACTCTCCGTCCTGTGCTTGGCCCTCTCTGGGCGCCCTTCCAATGCAACCTAGCGGTGCAGCCCTTTCGGTCTGACTCCTCTTAGGTGACGTGACTCATTCAAAATTAACCCACGTTCTTGCACGAATCAAAACCTCTTTTTTTTTTTTTTTTTTTTGCTGAAAAGCATGTCACAGTTTGAAGAATACTTGCACTGCTTCCAGTTGGGGACAATCACACACTGAGCTGCTGTAAACATTCCAGCCCAGAATTTCGTGCAATTTTCCTGGGTAAACACCAGGGGGGGTGGGGAATTGCCAGGGCGGGGGTCAGCGGGCGTCTCACTTTATAAGAAACAATCCAGCTGTTTCCCAAGCTGCTGCGGCATCTGTGCCCCCACCAGCAGTGTCGGGGTGGCCCAGCCACTCTGTCCCCACGCTGACACTTGGTTTTGTCCGGTTTTAAAGAGCCACTGTCACAGGGCCCTCGGCGTCCCCCAGACCTGTCTCTGGCTTCAATGGTGTTTGCTCACGACAGATCCAGGGACGCCATTAGCGTTCTGTGGTTTCAGCATTCAGGTCTTGTACGTGATTGTTTAGATTGGTACCTAGGGTTTTACACCTACGGTTTTTTTGTTTATTTGTTTGTTTGTTGGTGCTGCCATAAATGGTTTTGTTTCTCCTCTAATTTCAATTTCCAATTATTTATTTCTGGTACATAACATTATAATTAGCTTGTTGCGTAATAACCTTGTATCCTGTGACTTCACTAACTTCACTTATTAGTTCTAGTAACTTTTTCATAAATTCTTTGAGATCTCCTATATTGAATGCAAAGAGAAGAATTTTATTTCTTCCTTTCCAACCTCTACATCTTTTATTTCTTTTTCTTGCCTTATTGCACTGGCCATGCTCTCCAGTGCAGTCCTGAACAGGAAGAGTGGCCCTGCATCCCCTCATTTAGTTTTTGAAGTCAGAGGGAAAGTATTCAGTCCTGACTGTCAATTACGGTGTTAGCTGTAGGGTTTTCGTAGACACCCTTTGTGAGATTGAGGAAGTTCCCTTCCATTTCTGGTTTGCTAAAAGTGTTTTTTTTTTCTTTCATGAGTAGACGTTGACTTTTACCAAGTGCTTTTTTTTAAACATCCGTTGAGTCATAAGTGTTTTCTCCTTTAGTCTGTTGACGCAGACAGTTACGCTGATTGAGTTTTGAACGTTGACCCACACTGGCATTCATTGGTTAAACCCCATCACTCGTGACGTGCTGTCCTTTCTGGATGTCGTTGGATGTGATTCGCTGACCGCCTGCTGAGAACGTCTGTGTCTGTGCTCACGAGGGTCACCGGTCTGCAGTCTCCCCCTGGCAGCGTCTCTGTCAGGCTGTGGCTGGTGACGCTGGCCTCATGGAAGCGGTCAGCAGGTGTCCCTCCTCGTCCGTTTTCGGGGACGGTCCTCTCCCCCTCTCTCGGGTGTTTGGGAAATGGGCCAGGAAACTCGTCCAGGTCCAGAGTGGCACTGCGGTCGGAAGGCCTTTAACGACCAGCTCTCTGACCGACACAAGACTGTCACGTGCATGGGACTTGTTTTCTCTAGGGGGCCCTGGTAGCCTGTGTCTTTCAGAGAACTTGTCTATGGCACCTGCATTGCAGAACGTGTGGGCATAACTTGTTTGTAATGTCATTTAGTCCCCTCTGACTATCTGCAGGGCCTGGGTGACGTCCCTTTTTTCATTCCTGAGATTGGATTATTTGTGTCGGTTTTTCTTGGTTAGTCCGCTTAGAGACCCGTCCGTCACATACCATCCTTCTACAGAAGGGATTTTGGTTTCGTTGATTGTTTTCTCCTCAAGCCTTTCTGTTTTCTGTTTCACCGATTTCTGCTTCTCTCTGTTTGCTCTGGGTTAGTTTGCTTCTTTTTCTAGCCTCCCAAGGTAGAAGTTCAGATCACTGACTTTCTTTTTAATATGAGCATTTAACTACAAACATACCTTTATGTAAACTTTCCTTGAGTAAAGTTAAGCTATATGTCTTCCCTCAAACGTGGTTTCGCCCTCACTGGTGTGGCTCGGTGGGTTGGGCGTCATCCCATAAACCGCAAGGTCCCGGGGTCAGTTCGAGGTCAGGGTTCACACCCGGGCTGCGGGTACGGTCCCGGTCCGTGCGCGTACAGGAGGCCGCTGATCGATGTTTCTCTCTCACATCGATGTTTCTCTCCCTCTCTTTTTCCTTCCCTCTCCCTCTCTAAAAATGAATAAATAAAATCTTAAAAAAAAAAGATTTTATTTATTTATTTTTAGAGAGGGAAGGGAGGGAGAAAGAGAGAGAGAGAGAAACATCAATGTGCCGTTGCTGGGGGCCGTGGCCTGCAACCCAGGCATGTGCCCTGACTGGGAATGGAACCTGCGATGCTTTGGTTCACAGCCCGCGCTCAATCCACTGAGCTATGCCAGCCAGGGCGACACGGGTGTTTTTGAGGAGAAATGGCCAGTCCTGAACCAGCCACTTCACGCTGCAGCTGGCTGGGAGACACCGGGCACAGACACCCAGCAGGGGGCACGTGCCACATGGCTGCCCAGACTGAGACCCTGTGAGTCGGGACGCGCCTCCAACCCCACAGACCTAGGAGGAAAGTAAGTGCATGAGCCACTGTTCCACACTCATGCACATCAGGGGTCCTGTGTGGGGAGCGTTAGGGTCGTGTAAAATATGGTGTTGACACTCATTTCACTGTTTTTTTTTTTTATGTGGCTACTGGGAAATTTAAAGTTGCATTTGTGACTCACACACACTCGGTGTCATGGGGCGTTGCTGCAGGGGACCAAGAGCACAGCAGCTCTGAGATAGCTTGGGGAGCTGTGCGTGTCTAGCAGGGCCAAGGACCCAGGCGGCCAAGAGAGGACAGACAAGCCTGTGGGGTGGACACACCCAGGAGGGCACCCAATGCAGAGTCACCGAAAAGGGGGTGACTGTGTGGAGAAGCTGCCTGAGCTCTGGGCCCCGAACTCTGACTTCCAGTCTCCCTGCTTCAGGTTCTGGCCCTCCTGGCCTCCAGCTGCCCGGCTGCCCAGTCGACCTGGCAAGGCCTTCAGGCCCTGTGCCCACCGGGGCCCAGCCTGAGCTGGACGGAAGGAGGGAGGGAGTGGGGAGCCCAGCCCGAGGGTCCAGGACACCCCACCAGCTGCTCCAGCCCAGTGGCCCCCTCCCCAGACTGCGGGAAATAAATAGCCAGTCCGTAGTTCCTGTCCCACGATCCTATAACTTGCCACCCACCTCTGTCTCTGGCTTTCTCTCCTTTCACCTCCTGCTGCCTGTCTGCCTGTCTGTCCTTCTCTCCCGCCTGCTCTCTGCCTGCCTCTCCCTCCTTCTTTCTCTGCCTGCTCCAGCCTCCCCCCACCCAGAAGCACAGTGCGGGTGAGAGCCAGCCCTGCCGCCCTCCGCCCACCGCCTGCTGTACTGTGCACAGTAACAAATCTCCCACATTACTCCCA
The DNA here is from genome assembly GCA_004024845.1 of Tonatia bakeri. NCBI lineage: Eukaryota > Metazoa > Chordata > Mammalia > Chiroptera > Phyllostomidae > Tonatia > Tonatia bakeri. The sequence continues at coordinate 126,218 of PVIA01001092.1, read as the reverse complement.
ATCCCTTATTTACACCAGGCTCCCAGCAGCCATTCAATCTGAAAAAGTGTGGTGTTTTCAGATGCGTGCGGCCCAAGAAATTGATGTTTGTGTTAATCAATCTCGCAGGAGCCTGCAGGGCTCGGAGAGGTGCCACATGAGAGATTTCTTCTATTGATTGATTGGATTCGAGCAGGGAGGGATGTGGGGGGAATCACACAGGCTAAGTGCCTAAAAGCTCCGGAGAAGGGCGGGGCTCTGACCCCCACCCCTGCCCAGCCTGAGGTGTGATCAGGCACCCTGGGGTCTGGGTCCCCAAACTTCCTCCTCACTCAGTGTCCAGTTCTGCCAGGGCCAGCACTACCTGACTCCCAGGAGGACTTGGGGGTCACCTCTTGTCTGGGAAGGCCGAACCAGAGACAGCCCTGCTGCCCTTTGCCCACTTGGTGGTGGATCCAGCTCCTCCTGCAGGGCCCGAAGGGGCCCCATGCTGGCGAGGAGGGCCGGGACCCGCACTGGGCTTCCTCTGGCCTCCACCCAGGGCCCACCGACGGGAAGTCTCTGGGCACCTCCCGGAGTGCTGTCTGCTGGCTAGGCTGGTGGGAAGAAGGCAGACAAGTGGCGGGTGTCAACGGGTGGTGGGCTAGAGGGCACACCTCCTCGGGCCAGTGATCCGCGGCCCAGGCTCTGTGGGCAGGGGGTTCAGGAGCATCTGCAGACCCCTCCCAGCACCGGGAGAACCAGAGAGTGGCCGTTGAGAAGTGTGGAAGAGACACACTGGGCTTAGAGACGCTCAGAGGGTGGGCTCAGGGAGAGCCCCGCCCGTGGGCTCACTGCTGGGGTGGGGCGGGCGGACTCGTGTCACAGACAGGACACCAGGGCTCCTGCCAGAGACAGACAGAGCCAGGAGCTAAAACAGGGGTAGGGCCTGGGGCCGTGCTCCGTTGAGGCATCTGTCCTAGGAGTCCCAGGTCCCAGCCACCCATGGGGGCAGTGGGGATTGCAGGGTGGGCCCACTCCTGGGTGTCATCCCTGGGGCGCTGGCCATCTGACCGCTTCCTGGGTGGCTGGAGTTTTACACGACTGGGGGTGGGGTACTCACCCCAACAGCCCCTCACCAGAGTCACTGTTACCCCTTTGTTGCCAGACCACCAGCCTCTGGGACACAAATTCAGTCCTTTGCTGGAGTACTATCACCATCCGCTGAGCCCCCAGGGCCTGCCAGCAGCACTGTGTGGGGCCCCTCCCCCAGCTCAGGAGCAGGAACTAGGGACAGGGACTGACGGGGAGCTGAGCAGGAAGGCGCCTGTCCTCTCTGCAGTCCGGGGAGGGCGGCCAGAGATCACTCCCATCTGGGGCAGGGGGGCTAGGTGGGGACGGGTCCCTGTCCCACCCAGGACCTCTCACTTGCTCTGGGACTTAAGGCATGTTGGCCCCAGCGCCAGGCCTCAGCCTCCCCGTCTGTAAAGTGGGTCCAAAAAAAAGACGTGAGCCCCCGCGCTGGTAGGGGGACAGGGCGACCTCTGGCTGGCTGGCCTGGATGCGCTGGAAACCGCTCATTGACCCTTGAGGGAGCCCCAGGTCGGGTGGGAGCAACCCCCGCCTAGGGTCCTGTGGGCCTGGGACACCAGAGAACTGAGAGCTGGGGGAAGAAGCCAGGCCCTGGTGCAGCTCTGGGTGGAAATGGAAGTGGACTTTTAAGTCAAAAGGTGCTTTTTTTTTGGCAGCAAAGTGAGGGTTTATTTTTAGGGAGGAGCCATGCCCAGAGACAGGTGAGCTAATGCGGGAGCCCTGGGGACAGGTCGGTCACATCAGGCAAAGTCACTCATCTCGGGACTGTGGGCGCCCGGGCCTGCTGGGGGCCATGGTCTCTCCTGATTGGTCGCGCCAGGGGGCGGGCCGTCTGGAACCGGACAGCATGCCAGTCCGCGGGGGCCCCGCAGTCCACCAGTCTGGGCCTCAGTCTTCTCCTCGGTCTCCACGTGGCTTCTTCTTAAAGCCTGAGTCGTGGGCCTTCCACTCAGCTCGCCTGCAGGCGGTTCTGGGTGCTGGCTGTTGCCCAGTTTAGCTGTCGTCCTGATGTGGTGGAGGGGGGAGGTAAGCAGGTCGCCCACCTGCACGGCCGTCCGAACCGGGCCCTGCAGGCCGCCAGCCAGGCGAGCCTCGCCGTCTCCCCACACACACTCGCTCGCACGCACTCGCCCCACAGGTCTCTGATTTTCCAATAAACAAACAAAGCGTAATCTCTGTGGCTGCACAGAATGTCCTGTTTAGATTGACAAGCGCCAGAGGCATGACCCCAGACCGCTCCAGGAACAGGCAGAAGGCACGAACGAGGAACTCCCGCCAGGAAGTGCCCCCACTTCTGAGTCCCCGCCCCCCCAGCTTCGAGTCCCTGCCCAGCCAGCAGCCCCCACCCCAACAGAGGCAGCTCCCCTGCACACGCTAAGAGCCCCGCCCAGGAAACAGCAACTGACCCCATCTAGGAAAAGGTCACGTTCAGATGTCAAAACCAAGTTGCAGCCAAAGCTAAGGGACAAAAGATAAACTTGGAAAACTATTAGGAACACGAACAGCTGAAAAAGATTTTATTTATTAATATTTCCAGGGTTCCTACAAACGCTCCTATAAAAACACAGCTCCCGCTGGGGGCCAGCGCAGGGAGGACAACGCCAAGGCACGTGATGGCTGACTGACGTCTCAACTTGGCAGACAAGAACCAAGGCAGCCCTCCCCAGGCCCCGCCCCCTGCCGCAGCACGGTCAGTGACTTCAGAAGGCCGAAAAGTAAGGAGGAAAAAGCGCCCCATCGTCACGTCCACGGTTCTGGCCCCCGCGGGCTGCACGTGGGTCTTATGTCCACCGTGGCAGCTCCAGGTCCTGTTTCCCCACCGGAGAAGTGAACACGCATATGTGTCTGAACGCCGGTGCTTGTCGTGGGAAAAACCGTCAGAGCAGCTCTCGGGGAAGCGGAAAGTGGTGGGACTTTGTACCCCGAGACAGCTCGAGGTGATCTGAGGTAGTGTAGTAGGCCCCTCGGCAGATGGCAGCAAGGAGTGAGATAGAGGTAGGGGGCAGTGGGGGATGATCCTGGGGCATTTTTTAAAACATCTTATTTATTTTTAGAGAGAGGGGAAAGGAGGGAGAAAGAGAGGGAGGGAAACATCAGTGTGTGGTCGCCTGTCATGTGCCCCCTACTGGGAACCTGGCCCACAACCCAGGCATGTGCCCTGACTGGGGATGGAACCAGCGACCCTTTGGTTCTCAGGCTGGTGCTCAATCCACTGAGCCACAGCAGCTGGGGCTGATCTTGGGGACATTTAAACACACTCGGGGAAACGGCACACAGACTCCAAAATGCTGGCACAAGTGGTCTCTGTGGGGGAGGGGGGAGCGATTGATTTCCTCCTTCATCGCTTTTCTGTTCTTCCTGTTTGTTGTATGAGTGTTTGGTTTCCCTTTTCGTGAAAACCAAACTCGGAAACTCAGCACGTTCCCAAGCTCCTCAGGGAGCACAGAGAGGGGCCACGGAGATATCCCGGCTGTGTCTGACCAGTTCGTGGCCTCCAGCAGGCAGGTCGCCCCTCCCTGCAGCCCCTTCCCCTCGAGCACGTCCGGCTTGTGAAAGGGCTGGTGACACCGAGTATCTCCCACCCCATGGCCCCTGAGGGTGACTGGAGTGGTGCTGCAACCTGGCCTTGCAGAGGCTGGGGCCATGTCCCCAGCTCAGCTACGAGCAGTGGCCTTGGAAACCGCCGGGTGACCGCCTTCTCACTCCTTGCCTGGTCCAGGGCTCGTGTGGGGGCCGGCTCTCCCCCAGCCCCGACTCCTCACATCAGGGGAATGGGCGCCCAGGTCTGACACGGGGCGGCGGGGGTGGGGCACTGGTTCTGGCAGCAGGCAGGGAGGCGGCCGACACTGCAGTGCCCAACGGACGGAGCAGGAGGTGTGGACGCCCAGCTGCAGGCTAGAGAGAGCGTTGTGCAGTCTGCCAGCCTGGGACGCTGAAGACGGAGTGGCAGCCCTGGGGACATAGGGGCCTCAGGGCAGGGGTCCTGGATGCACCATGAAGGAAGAGTGAAGGAAGGGGGCCATTAGGAGGACTTGGGGTGACAGGGGTTCCCTGCGAACAGGGACGGGCAGGGGCGGTGGTACCCGCCACGCTGAGTCCAGGTTTGCAGCTGCTGCGGTCTCAAGACAGGTCCCTCGGGCCAGCCCTGGACGCCAGCCTGGAAGGGAAGAGGGGCTCACAGACCAGGGTCCCAAGGTCAAGGGGCTGAGTGTGGAGGCCACTGGCTCCCAACAGAGCAGAGGCTACAGCTGGGGTTACTCCAGGCCAAATAAATAAGAGAACTGAGCAAGAAGAGAGGAGAGGACGCCCGTCCCTTAGCCCGTCCATGAGTCAGCCCTGCGGGGAGCCTGGGCAGCACCTCGGGGGTGGCTGCTGGCCTATTCGCTAAAAAGAGGGGCCCACAGCAACCCCTCGAGGCTGGGGGACTCTTGCAGACCCAGTCCGGAATCTGGAGCTCACTGCTGGCTCCCCAAGCCTGAAGCTCCAGAGGGTAGGTCCAGGCACCTGTGAGGGGCGCTCTTCTTGCTGGGAGCTGGTGCAGGGCACAGTACACAGCAGGTCTTCAGCACACACAGGTCCCTGAGTAGTGTCGACATCACTCTTCCTGAGTCCCTCCAACAGCCCTGCTGGTGGGCTGTCACTGTCCCCATTTCACAGCTGAGGGGCACAGGGAGGGGCAGGGCCCCAAGCCCTGGAGTGGGGCCTGGTGATCCAGGGTAACTGCCAGGCGGTCCCAGCTCGACACCTGCCCTCCTCGGGCTGTCCTTGTCCCGCCCAGGATACACCATGTGGACAGAAGTGGGGAGCACATGCTCCCTGCAAGGGCTCACACCCCGCCTGCCCCACCTCCCCAGGGCCATCTTCTCAAAGTGGTGTCCAAGGAGCCTCGTTCCACGGCATGGGGATGTCGTCGGCACTGCCCTGAGGGGACGGAAGTTTGCGAGAGGCTGGGAGCAGCACTTCCCCACAGTCTCAGAGCCATCCGCACTGGGAATGCCAGCCCTGGGGCAGGGTGCTGTGCATGGGAGTTCTCACAATGTTTGGCCCCTGGTGGGAGGGGAGCTCAGGACAGAAGCCTGTGGGAGTTGGGACTGGCCTGGTCTTTGGAGTCACCCAGGGTTGCCTTCAAACCCTTCTCTGTGCCCTTCTGGTTGGGGTCCCCTCTGAACCCTTGCTCTCTCCTCTGTCCCATGGAGAAAGGGAGGCCCAGGTCCTGGGAGCAGAGTCATGAGGCGTGAGGCCTGGCTCCAGCCTGCGCAGTAGGCTCTCCGACGACGGGGAGGTGGGGGGACAGGGGTGGGGACAGGGGCCGGCACCCCCCCTTCCCCTGGCAGCAGGCAGTGTGTTTTACACTGCGTCCCACCCCCCCACCCCCGTCCACTTGTGAAGGGGGAGTCTGGGTGCCCCACACAAAAGATGTGGGAATGCGTCGACATTTCACACCCCCTGCCACCCCAGGGCCAGAAGCAGGGGGGCTGTGTTCCCTCTAGGACCCCACCTCTGGGGGGCTCCATGGGGCAAGCTGCTGTGACACAAGCAGGGACAAGGACACTTATTGGGATGACAACAGATGACCTGGGGATGGCCTTGCACATCCCTCCAGCAGGAAGGTCCCCAGCTGGAGGACCAGAGCCCCTGAACACCCAGCCAGGGGACCCCCACCACTCCTTGCTGGCTGTGTGGCCCGTAGGAAGCCATCTGGGCCTCGGTGTCTACCATGGGATGTGGGCGGCAGGCTGTGCGTGGACACATGAAAGAGGCGCCCCCTGGTGGGCCAACCTGCCCCCGCAGTGACTTGTTCAATAGTCTCCCCTCCTGAGGCCGAGAGGGCTGCCCACGTACCGGACGCTGCCCTGGGCACATCTTCCCTGTCTCTGCGGCTGCAGCCAGGGCTCCTGGATGGTGGGCAGTTGCCAAGCCCTCTGCTGTCCCGGGCCGCAGCCACAAGCTGGATGTGCAGAGAACAGCAGGACAACGGACTGTGCCGCCTCCGGGCCCCAACACAGCAGGCAGCCGGAGAGAGTTCTGGAGTGACTGGGAGCTGGCTGGGATGCCTCCCCGCTATGTCCTGAGCCCCGCCCTCCCTCTGGCCCTCAGGCCGCTTGCAAGGGAGCCGGCCTGGATATTTATATCCTGAAGGAAGGGCAGCCCTGTGCATGGTCCTCTGGGGCTTCCGGCCCCCCGGGGCCATGGGGCCATGGGGCCACGGCAGAACTGGAGCTCTGGAGGCCAGCCAGTCACGCAAGAGAGGCCTCTGGCCAAACGTCCACCCTGGGAACGCTCCGTCCCCTCCTCCCTCCGCACGTCCGGGGTCAGCGGTCACTTTATTAATAGCAGCCCCTGACAAGAAGCCTCTCCCCGGGGCGGTCATTGTCCTCCCTGAGGGCCGGGCCAAGCGGCCTGGGGACATCCCTAGAGGGACTCCTGGGAGTGATGGCCGGCAGGGGGCATCACCACCAGCCTGTAGGACATGTGGGATGGAAGGGGGGCAAGTGTCAAGCACAGCATGTCCTCCTCCTTCCCACCCTCAACACAGAGTCCACTTCCAAACAGCTCTTGGGGCAAAAAGAAACCACACTTTGTACCCCGACCTGTGTCCCGCCCTCAGCAGTGCAGGGACCCGAGGGGAGACGTCGGCATCCCCGGAGTGTCCTATTTTAGACCATCTGAGCCCGTGAGTACAGAGAAGAATCTGGAAAGTCATCCACCGAAAAGGCCTTCACTGAACCTTCCCTCACTCCCGATGGACTCGGCTGCTGGCCGCAAAAGCTGGGGGGGGACTCTGAAAGGGACCGGCGAGGGTCCTGGTGGCCCCACCCGGGGACCTTGCCGGTCCTCTTAGAGCCGTATCAGGACTCTGTGGCTCATGGGAGATGGACGCTGACAGCAAGGCGAGTGCAGGCTGCCAAAGCGCAAGGGCCCACCCCCCCGGGGTGCTGGGGAAGGGGGGGATCAACGAGCAGACGTGTGGATTTAAGTGCAGCAGTGAGCAGGTGTGGCACGTGTAACAGAGGAAGCGCTGACTTTGAAAGAACAGGTGCCTGGAGATGCCACCTATGGAGCACATGGCAGGACCCCTCCCCTCCCCCAGGGCCCCCAGCCCCCGTAATGTCCTGAGCCTCAGTTTCTCTGTCTGGAAAATGGGACAGCAGGAGCCACCCTGTACAGAGCTGAGTCCCAGTGCCAGCGGGGGTGGGGACTAAGGCACAGGGCCATTAGGTGACCTTGCCAAGGTCACGGAGAGGCCAGACTGGGAGCTGGGTTGGCTTTGCTCCAGCGGCTGGGTCTTAGAGGTGAGATATGGCCTGTCCTTGACCCAGGCAGGGTCTGGCGCCCAAGCTGGTTCCTCTGCCGCTGGGGCCGAAACCTTGAGAGGTGCAGCCCCGCCCCCTGGTGGATGCTTCTGGAACTGCCCAGTGTGGTGGACGCCCGGCCCCTCCAACCAAATGGCCCGTGTTCCCCACCCACCCAGCACTGCACCCCGAGAGGAGCCACCAGCTGGGGTGGGCACCCAAGCCTTCTCACAGAGAACAGAATGCTGGGCAGGGGCAGGCACCCCTGGCTCTTCCAGGACAGCAGGATTGGGGCTGGCGCACAGGGACATCCATAGTCAGGGTGGCCCAATTCCAAAGGCCTCAGTCTTCGTGGTGGCCCTTAGCAGTGATCTAGAGGCTGGCCCTCTGGGACCCAGCAATCCCTCTGAAAGGCTCGTGACTACCCAGGGAGGGTCCTGGGTTACTGACGCTTTCCGTGCCAAGAAGGCGGTGAGTCCCCACGGGGCTGCCCCTGTTCCTGGGGACGTCACTTCTCTCCCCTTCCAGGACCTGGAGAGGCCCTGGGGGCGCAGGCGGCAGGCAGGTCTGTGACCTGGAGGTGAGCGATGCAGGGCCCCCACTGCTGCCTCCGCCCACCCCACGCAGCCACAGGTGTAGCCAGCAGAAGCTCCCGGAGCCAGGATTCAGCCGTAACCCCGCCAAGAATCCCAAACGCTGCTGGATCGCGCCACTCCCGCCCAGTTTGACCCTTCCTCGCTGTTGCGAGAACTCGGCGGTGTGGAGAGAAGGCCAACCTGGCACATCCACGTGGCCGGGGCACGAGGACTCAGACTTCCTGTGGCCTGGTCCTGCCAAGTGCCCTGAGCCAGCGCAGTACCTTCATCAGGGTCTAGAAAGCCCTCCGAAGCGACGAGACTGACCAGGAGGACACAGGCTTTCGCCTCTGCTGGGTGGGGTCATGCCTGTCGCACGCTCATGGGGTCAGAAGAGATGGGGCTCTGGGCTTGCAAACCCAGAGGCTACCGCCAGCGGGTGCCCAGTGGGAGGACTGCCCGCCACGCTGCTTTCCTAAGGGTCTTCGACCTTCCTCCTCCTCTCAGCCCTGGACCCTTTCTTCCCCCGCGCATGTTCTTCCTTTCGAGATGGCGGACCTCAACCCAGCAGTCTAGAAGCCAAGAGAGACCCTAAATGCCACTTGCCCCCATGGCAAATTCTCACAACGGGCTGGGTGTGGGGCCCGGGGAAGAGTCTGCGATTCTAACACAGAACTTGCCAGACAAGCGTCTCCCTCTCTTCCGTAAAGCATCTCCAGGGACCGCTTTGGGAAAGTGACAGAGGCCCCTCCCATTGCCAAGGTTGCCAAATTGAGCTAATTGCTATCCAGAACATTCAGTTCAATTTGAATTTCAGATAAACGGTGAATACACTTTAGTAGATGTACGTTCCATAAAATAGTAAGGACAATCTGAGATTCCAGCGAAACGGGTGCCTGGTATTTTGTCAGGCAGCTCTACCGGGGCGCTCGAGGGGAAAAGCCGGGGCTTCACCAGGGCTGCCCAGGAGCCCCACCAGCCCCACTTCCACCACCTGGGAGTCGGAGGGTGCGCCCCACCCCAGACACTCTACCAACAACTCGCCGGCTGCCTGTGGGCCAGTCCTCCCCCGGTTTCTGCCTGTGCAGAATGATTGTCCTTTCTCTTGCTTCTGGAACTTTCTCTGGGTATAGCCCCTGCTTTCATGCAGGGGCCTCTGGGGACAGACCCCGGGGAAGGATACTCAGCATCCATCCATTCTCGAGTTCCTCTCCTGTTGAAGTCCCTGCAGGTGATCTGCCTCCTGCCCAGTATGCTGGGAGCATGGCAGACACTCCGCTGGCCCGGGGCCACCGGGTATGGAGGTGGGAACGCGCCAGACAGGGCTGATGGCCAGGGTCTCCCTGGTGGCAATCACAGGCTGACAAAGCTTGCACGAAGGCGCCAGCTGAGCTGGTGCACGTCGCTGAAGTAGCAGGGCTCTGCCTGCACTCCTGTCCCGGGTCACAGCAGATGGGGGCTGGGGGAAGCAGCCTCAGTGAATGCAGCCCCTGAACCCAGGTCAGTGTGGCGCCCGGGCCACAGAGAGCAGCAGCTGACCTCTGGGTCCTTCCCACCAGATCCTCCCAGTGCTGACCCTCTGCCACCTTCCCTTGTGACACCACTGTTTGCCTTATTCCACCAATGCTTCCCATGTCTTGTGTCATCACTGCTAAGTCCCTAGAGCAAAAAGCAGGCTGCCAAGACCGTGGAGAGTGGGGGCAAACAGGGCTTGTGAATGCAGACTCCTGGGCCTGGTTCCAGGCCCCAGTTCAGACTGGGGGAAGCTTGGAACCAGCATTTTAACCCCAGGCAGTTCCTCTTCATCCTCAAGCTTGAGAGGCCTGGCCTGGGGTTCCTAAGGAGCCAGCTGCCCCTTCTTTCCAAGCCCGTGGGGACCAGGAGTTGCCCATTGAAGGGAAGAGGGAGGCCCCATGTACCCTGGCAGTGGGCAGAAGATAGCACTCAGACCCTGCCACCTCACACACAGCCCCGTATGACCAGATCCGAGGGTCCCAGGAGAACGGAGGCAGTGGGCTGGGTGGTGGAGGGCAGGGACCTAGATGTAAGCACGTGAGTCTGGCTCAAGTGGCAGAGAGACAGCGCAGACCCCTGACCTCACCCACCGCCGGGCTTGCGCCCGTCTGTTGCGCCACCGGGGGTGTAACTTCACACTAGTTACCCAACCCCTCAGCCTGTCTGTGTCTTTGGCTATAAATGGGGGGTGCTATGGCACCTTCTGGGATGTGGGAGTGAACTATGGCACACTTGCACAGGGCCACCCAGGCCTCGGCACACAGTAGGTGCTCAGGAAGGACTCCCGTGTGCAGCTGCGCTGGGAGCTGTCCCAGCCTCAACTCTGCTCCACGCCTCCCCTGGGCGGCACCCTGGGCTCACGCTGTGGCGGGGAGTGGGAATGCCAAACAGAAAGGACTTGTCCAGACCAGGCAGCCCACACACTGCCAGCTGACGCCACTGCCCTCCCCCGCCCCACACGCCTCTGGATGCCCGCCTGTCCCCTGGCCACGCCCTCCGCTCTTCGCTCCACGCGCGCTCTACAAAGGTGGGCAGAGACCTTCCGTACGACCCCACGGAGCTGTCGACCTGGAGCTAACGGGCTTAGCCGACACTTCGCAGCAGAGCGCCGGCTGAGGCGAGGGTTGACCCCGGAAGGCAGCGGCGCCCCAGCCCGTCCGCCGGCCACCCCTTCGGTCCGCCGCCCTTCCATGTGTCTGTGCACGCGGGCGTGGTGGGCGTGAGCGTGCGCGTGCGCGGACACACAGGCGTGCACGGACACCGCGGACTCCGCACAAGTGGGCGCGTCCGCACGTGCGCACCCGTACTTGCCTCCACAGGCTCGCCCCCATACACACACGTGCACGCACGCAAGGCTCACAAACACGTCTCCCGCTGCCCACGTGGTTCATCAGAGGGGCGCCCAGATACGCACGCACCCCCGGGTCCGCCCAGCGACACCCGCACGCCGCCAGGAGATGGGCCGCAGCGCGCATGAAAAAGGCAGGCGGGAGCCGCAGCGACCCACCGTCTGCACTGCGGGGACGGCCAGCACTCGAAGCGTCGGGTTTAAATCTTACAACCCTGAGGAAAGGTGGGCGGGAGAGGCTGAGACTAGTCCGCGAAGAGTGTGTGGCCCTGGTCGGGACTCGAACCTACATTCCTGAGACATGGCCGGACCTGCGCAGAAACCGGGGGCGGGGCGCGGGCCCGGGGGCCAAGGCGGGCGACGTCGACGTGTCCTAGTGCCCCTAGCACCCACAGTTCCAAGCGCAGAACCGCGTCCGGAAGCCCAGGAAGCCGATCTTCTTTCCTCGTCCTCTGATTCGCTACAAACCACTTTCATTTCCGCAGAAAGATCCGAGCCTTGTCCCGACCTTCGGTGAAGCATATTGCTGTTTTGTTTCCGGGGGAATCCAGTCGGCCGAAGGACGCTGAGCACGTCCGGGTGCTCCTCTCAGCGTTTGATTGGCTGGATTTATGAATATATTAGAACATGGAAAATAGGGGTTTCTCCCCGCCTAAATCAAAATATAGGTGTTTTAGGGTAGCTGTGGGCGGTCCAGGAAGGGCGTGAGCACTTTCATTCGTGTGTCTCAGGTGAGCATATAAAGTCGCCCTAACCTTGAGGTGACGCAGAACGAGGACTTTAAATAGCTGGCTCACAGATTTCTGTTCGTGTTGTATGAAAGGAGAGAAGGTTAGCACTCCCCTTGACAAGGATGGAAGAGGCCCTTGGGCCTAACAACACGCATACGGTTAAGGCATTGCCACTTACTTCGTGGCATCTAACCACTGTTTTTTTTTTCCCCCACTGCGCACGTGCGAGCCAGACCGCGGTGCCCCAGAGGCGTCCCGGGTCGCATGGCATGGGACTCCTCTGATCTGGTGGCGGCCACGCCAGTCTTCCGCGCCGACACGAGGGGTACCCTGGAAAAGTGCGTATCTCACAGGCCGCGTCAGGATTCTACCTTCCCACGGTTTCTGCCGCCCCCACCCCACTGCTGTCCGCGCTCGGATTGTGGGCGGCGAGGCCCGGGCACGGCGTGGGCGCCCCGGTGCGCCTCCCTGCTGCCCCCGAAGCCGCCTGGAGGCGAGAGCTCGCGCCCCCGGGCCGTCCTCCCAGGCCAAAGAGCGGGAAAAGATGTGCACTCCCACTCGGGAAGCCCCGGAAAGGCAGCCCGGAGGGCTATCGGGGCGGTCCCCCCCGTATCCGGAGCACATTCTGCCGAGGCCTGAATGGAGCGCTGGGTTTGGGACCTGGATGACGTGTACCTGACTGATGAAGGTGGATCAGACCGGCCCAAGGGAAGACACCGCTGCTGGAAAACCACCCGGCGCCATCCGCGAGCTTCTGGCAGAACCGGGAGCTGGGCGGCAGGTGCGACCCCGGCCCGCAGACCCAGGGGAGGGAGGCCCGGAGCTGGACATCCCCCGACCCAGCGCAGTTCAAACCACCCCTGTGCTTGGGGGCGTGTGTGCACACGTGTGTACACACTGAATACATGTGTATACGTACTTTTTTAAAGATACTAGGACAAATGGAATCTGGATATCAGATATTTCATTAAAGAATGTTAGGTGTGACTATGGTATTGTGGGCATGAATGCTCTTGAAGAAGCTTCTTTTACAGGTGCTATGTGTTCACCGCTGAGTAACAGGTGGAGGGAAAACATGCCGCACGCGAAGCACGAGGAGCTGGGGAGGCCTGCGCCGTGGCCTGGGAGATGCAGGGCAGCCACAGGAGATGGTCTGAGCTGGAGACGGCCCGCGGGTCAGCCGGCACTCCCTCCCGGGGAAGGTCAGCGTTTACCTGGGCCCGCTGTGTCTCTGTGCGTCTGCAGCAACATGCCTCTGGGCCCCTCCCCGCACAGCCGCCTCCGAGACCACACGTCCCTCACGGTTACTGTTACGAAGTCAAACAAGTTCGTGGCTACCACCTCATTTCTATCCAATCCGAGGTTCTCCCCGCACCCCCGACCCTGCTTCGCTCCTTCCCACCGCCCTCATCTGTCACCCACAGACTTCACGGAGCCCCTTAGGTTCCCCCCTTGAGACTCATGTATAAAATAAGCTGCAAAACAGCTGTTGTCCAGAGTATCTTCTCAATCCACTGAGATTTTGTTTCCCAATTGCCAGTTTGGCTCAAATACACTCGTAAAAAAATTCTTACGGGTTTCAATGTTTCTTTTTTTTTAAGATTTTATTTTTATTTATTTATTTTTAGAGAGGGAAGGGAGGGAGAGAAACATCAATGTGCGGTTGTTGGGGACCATGGCCTGCAACCCAGGCATGTGCCCTGACTGGGAATCGAACCTGCGGGTTTCAGTGTTTTACGTTGGCAAATCAAATGTCTGGGATTTATTCTAAGTAACAGGGAAGGGGCACATAAACCATGCCTGAGACATGAGGGTTTCTCCAGTCTTTATCTTTGAAGTTCTCTGTAATATAGTTTTGACTTCAGTGAATATACTACAGCAGGGGTGTCAAACTCATTTTCACCGGGGCCACATCAGCCTCATGGTTCCTTTCAAAGAGCCGAATGTAACTTTGGGACTGTGTACATGTAACTGCTCCTTAACAGTGAAGCGAGGGCTCCACGGTGCTGCCAGATAGAACCAGGTGGAGGGCTGGGTTCGGCCCATGGGCCTCGTGTGTGCCCTAGTGTTCTAGCTGCTCCCAGCATGACTGTAGGGATCTGGGCGACTTCTTGTGTTTGCCTGTTTCTTTTACACTGTCAATGACTCGCACAAGTGTGCATCACCCACAAAACCCAAGGCTGTTTAACGTTAAGAACAAAACCAAACAAATAAGCACGCACTTTCACCAGAGCGCCCTGCAGGGAAAGATCCATGCTGAGCCCTTCCCCGGATAATAGCTACATGTTGAGGTAAAAAATTATTAGTGGATCAAAATAGAAGACACGAAAACCTTTATTTTCGAAAAGAGAATGTATTTTTACATAAATCTACAACAGAGAATTCCAATGTAGAAAAAATACACTATATTCAAGGGTACAGTGCTCCACCACACCCTGCCACTGCCCGGGCCAACCAGCACCAGCACCCACAAAACCGAGGGGCCCGGCGTCCCTTGGCAGGCCCCAGAGCCAGGCCCTGGGACGCCCACACAAGACCTTTGCTTTTCCATCAGAACTCGCTGCAAGTGCGGGTCCCGGCCCAAGTGTCTGACCCACGCCGGGCAGCCGTCCACCCCGCCCCCAGACGGGGGACCCGACGGGCACCCACCTCCGGAGGACGGGGACCGCGGGCAGCCTATTCCCAGAGGCCTTCAGAGCCACCACGCTCACGCTGCAACAGTGGCCGCAGAGGTTCCCCAGAAGCCTGTCTGAGGGCGGCCCACATCCTCGCCCGCCTGCCTGTCCACCGCTTAGCATCGTCCAGAACCCCAGAACTGGGACATGGGCCTCAGCAAAGGAGGAAAGGGCTGAGACCCAGCCCACGTCATCCCCGGTGGGACTGTGCCAGACCCCCTGCACCCCGGACCCCAATGAGGTCCCCCCGTGCTCCCACCAGAGGTCTTGGGGCTGGCAGACGGGGTTCGCACCCCAGGGGGACCTCACTCCACACAGGAGTCCCTGTGGACTGGCAGCAGCCACACAAAACTGGTTTTCAGTCCCTGCCCCACGCCCACCACTGTGGACACACGGCTACCTGGTGAGGGACGGGCAGAAGGGTGACCCCACCCCGCACACCGGGGCCTAGGCCTGCAGCCCAGGGCCAGAGCCTCCGGCACCCCAGCCGTCACAGAGCTGTCTGCAGTGTCCCATAGGGTGGTTCAGGGACCCCCCCCAACAGCGCGTCCCTGGCAGCTCCAAGCTTCTGGGGACAAGGACAGAATGATGAGCTGCTGGAGGAACCTGTCCTTGGCTAAGTCCTCCCACCTCCCGCTGACCGGGAAGATGCCCGCCTGGGAACTCGGCGGCCATGCCTGGCACAGCACGCCCCTCAGCTGGGGTGCCGTGCACTGCGTGAGCACCGGGGACCACCGACACAGGGACAGGGGCCCTGACCACAGAGGGGTCTCACAGGCACAGCCTCCCACGGGGAACTACTGCGGCAGGAGTGGGGACAGCGGGGAGCATGTGACAGTGCCTGCTACAGAGAGTGGGGCCCACGGAGGCCGGGCCGGAGCGCCAGCCAGGCGGCGACTGCGCACAGCACTTGCACTGGGCAAATGAGACATTGAGAACAGCACAGAACGTTTACTGGAAAACACACAACTCTCGATAAACTGAACTTCACCTCACCCTTCTGGAATAAAAAATTAAAGTTTTTGTGGACTGTTTGAACACAATACAGACTAGGAACTCTTCCTCAGACAGTGTGATAGGAATTGGCAAGAAATGTCTCCTAGAACTTTCTGATGGTAACACTTCCCCCCAGGCCATCGTCTTCAGAGGTGGCTCAAGTCCGGGCCCCTCCCAGATGCCCCGGCCCGGACCCAGGGCCCCCGAGATGCCTCTCTCCTCGCCAGCCCGGCAGCCTCCTGGCGGCCCCAGGGACCCGGGGCCTAGCAGTCGCTCTTCCAGAGCTTGATGGTCTTGTCGTTCTCCAGCGCGGCCGAGGCGATGATGTTCTCCGTCGGGTGGCACGCCGTCGAGATCACGACGTCTGAAAGCCGACAACAGTCACCACGGCTGCCTCTGGGCGTGGGGCCGCTGCCCCCCCCCCGCCACCGCTGCTGCCCCCCACCCCCCCGCCACTGCCCCACCCACGCCGCGCCCCACACAGCGCTGACCACTGATGCACACGACCGTGCACTGCTGACTGCAATGCACACAGAGGAGCCCGGGGACCTGGGGGCTGGGGGGCAGGACCGGGAGGGGACAGGGGGCAGGGGGAGACTACAGGCCTCCAGGACACTGAACCCCAGGCCGGGCTGGAAGGCTGCATGGAGCAGCAGCCTCTGGAGGCCAGTCTGCCCACAGACGGCGCTGGCCCTGGGGGCCCAGCTCCCTCCCAGGCTGTCCCCGAGGAGCACAGAGCCCCATGCCGAGCGTAGGCCAAAGACAGGGGCCGTCTTGCTCCAGGCTAAAGCCACACAAGGGGCTGTGTTTTGGGGGCGAGTTCAACACGCTGCTCTCTGCTGACTGCAGAAGGTGCAGGAGGGAAGCGGGGAGGGGCGCCAGGGCAGATGGGTACCCCGAGTGCTGAGCATAGACAGGGTGGGACCCCAGGTGCTGAGAGCCGGGAAGGGCAGCCCCTCAGAGCTCAGGTGGCCGGAGAGGTCGAGGCTGAAGTCACCTGGCCCTGGCCAGTCACCTCCAGACGGGTGGCGCCCCCAGGACCCCAGCAGGCCAAGGAAAGAGGCGGAATCAGGAGCCGAACCTCACTGCCCTGGCTCGTCCACAACCATCCACCAGCGAGCGGCCCGCAGCCCCGAGCAAGCTCACCTGTGTGGCCTTGCAGCTTCTGCACGATCTCCTTCGTCTGCAGGTTCCAGATGTACACCAGGTTGTCCTCCGAGCCCGACACGATCCACTGGGGGACACGGACAGGGGGTGAAGCGAGACCCCCACCTTCTGGCGACGCTGGGAGGAACCCAGCCACCGAGCCCTGGAGGACGGCTGTCCTAGCCAGGCCGGCTCTACGCTCCCACCCCCCGGACAGCATGAGACAGGCGCCTGGGACACACTGGGGGAGTCCAGAAAGTCCATTGAGTCTTTTCTGCAAAATGAGACATTTCTCATTTTCGACAATAACTACTGATTTGGATGTTTTGAGCGTGTCGGTAACTCCCGCCGTCAGCTTCTAGTGGGGAGGCTGGGGCTCCGCTGAGCACCTGCCAGTGCACGAGACAGCCCCCGGCAGAGCGCTGTTGGGCCAGAGTGTCCAACCGCTCCCCCAGCGGAAGACAAGAACCGCAAACAGAGTCCGACACGTCCGACCAGTCACAGCCCCTCCTCCGCACGCACACACCCTCTTCCGAGTTTCAGCTGCATTTTCACCTTCCTTGACACGGTAACGGACATGCTAAAATCATTGGATATTTTCTTCCATCTTCAACATTAAAGTGACTATATAAAAAAATCACCAATTTTGATGATTTTTTAAATGCAGGCTGGTATGCCAGCCATCACATCGCAATCACACAGAAGCATCTCGACGGCGAGGCGCCTCTAAGAGCCGCGATACGGAGAAGACATCAAGGACTTCTCAGCTCGCACAGTAAAATGTCCTCTTAACTGCCACTTCCTAAGATGAGTGTCACCATCTCCTCTGTCACACGCCAGGGCAGCAGGGTGGGCGAGGCCCTGAGCAGCTCCCCCCACCCCCCCAACCTCCCCATCCCCAGCGCTGGCTGAGCGAGCTGTCACTGGGGCCTCTGTGAGCAAGTGCAGAGGGTTCGGGGGCAGGGGAGTGAGAACAGCCCCCCGCCTGGGGCGGGTCACCACCTAGGCCACAGAACCTCGTCCGGCCAACAGAGAAATGCCCGCTGGTCCCGGGCACGGGTGCCCGGAGCCTCACCTTGCCGCCGGTGACCGAGAAGTTGGCGAAGATGCAGTACTTCTCGTTCTTGTGCCCGGTGTACGTCTTCAGGCACTGGGGAGACAGGGCCACACCCGCTCAGACCCCGGCCACCCGAGACTGGCGGGCGAGCAGGCCTGGGGAGGCCGCCCAGGCAAGACCTGAAACGCACCCGAGGCCACAGCACCAAGCCCCCATGGTCCAGCTGCAGCCTGCCCACTGGCCATTGGCAAACCCCACATCCCCTCTGCCCCGGGCCTGGCTCAGCTCTGCCATGGTCAAAGCCCCGCCCGGGATCCGCCCCACCAAGCCCAGGCCCAGCGAGGGGTCTCCCGGCCACTCACCTTCCCTTTGCTGTAGTCCCAGAGCTTCAGCGTGCTGGAAGGCAGAGTGGGGGGTCAGACATGCAGCCTGGGGTCTCTCCAGAGGCTGCCCTCTGGCGCCAAGACCCCTCCCACTGCTCCCAAGTTTGGAGCAAGGCTGGGCCAGAGCACCCCTGACCCCTTCCACGTGCAAGGGCCCACCACGGTGTGGGGTCCGGGGACTTAAGGACGCCCCCGGGCACAGGGCGAGGACCTCAAGTGTTTGCAAGTCAAGGGCAGGCTGCTGAGCTGTGCCCCCACCGCTCAGTGGTTGTCTCGCGCCACCAGACAAGGACTGGGGAGGCCTGATCCAGGAACGCCCAGAACAAACCTGGGCGCCACGGTGCCCCTCGCTCCAGGGCAGGGAGGCACCCCCCACAGGGCGCAGGGGCGGAAACAAGCCTGGGGCCAGAGCCAGGCCTCACAAGGGCTCCCCGCTGGGTACACAGGGAAGCTGGCGCCAAAGGACCTCCTGCAGAGAGCGGCAGACATGGCCCCAGGAAGGGAAGTCTGACCCAAGGGAGGTGGAGGGGGACAGGAGGCTCAGGGCAGACCCAGAGAGCAGCCTGGGCTGCCTCGGCAGAGACCTGCAGCCCACCCCAGCAGCTCACAGCAGCGGGGGCACGGGACACGTACTTGTCCAAGGTCGCAGCCAGGATGTACTTGCCATTGGGGGAGAACTTCACGAAGGACACGGGGGGGTTGTCGTCATCTGCGTGGGGACAGAGTAGCTGACTCAGGGGCCCTGGGCCTCAGCCCCGGGCAGGAAGGGTAGCACCCATCTCAGCTCAGGACCCTGCAGGGGGCGGGGGGGTGGGGGGGTGGCCCCACCTCCTCTCCTCCAGCCCCTCGCCTGCCCCAAGAGCCCTGCGCAAGACACCTTTCCAGCTGACAGAGCCCCTGCAAGGGCTCGCTGACCCCTGGGAGCGTGCACACAGGCCCCCAGGCCCTGGCAGCAAGGGGGGGGGGCAGGGGCGCGTGGCTGCGGGACAGCACAGAATTGAGCCCCAGCGGGAAACCCCTGCAGCCCCACTGGGCCGAGACGACTGGGACGCGGGGAAGGACTCGGGAGCCTCTTGGTGTCTTCCTGTCAGTTTCAGCAAGATCCCTGAATTCCTCTAGAGACCCCTCCTCACGCTGGCCACCCACACCCTTGCTGCTGACCCCGGGGGCTCTGAGGGACACAGCTGAGGGGTCAGCACTCCGAGGGCCGCCCGAAGGGGAATGGGCACTTCCAGCTCTGGGACAGCCCACGACCTCTTGTGGGGAGGCAGTGTCTCCAGCCTGGGTGACGGAGCCAGGACCAAGGAGAAGAGCTCCCGGAAACCACGGGAGGGCGAGGGTAGGAAGCGCTGCTGGGGCGGACACCACCCCGCCCCCCTCAGCTTGCCAGCAAGGACCCTGGACAAGACCCTAGCCCGGTGGCCTCACCGATCAGCGTCTTCAGGCACTGACCCGACGCAGTGTCCCAGATTCGGCTATAAAGCAGAAACAGAAACAGTTCAGAAGCCAGTTACAGCCAGTAGCATGTGGACAAGCTCCCAGCCACGTGCTTCCCCACCTGGCATGCCTAAGGCTGGGCCCCACAGCGCACCCAGCAGCTCTCCCGCATCAGGAGCAGCACCACGAGCCACCTGTGGTGATGCCGCCCGTGCCTCCCACCTGCCCATCCTCTGGCCAGGCCTGTGGTGACCCCGGAGGCCGCGGCAGGTCAGAGGGTCTTCAACCCGAGCCTGACGCCTGCCCCGAGGGTACGCCACCAGTCCAGCCACCAGCGGACCCTGGCCCGCGAGGGCTGGGCACCTTTGCCCATGTCCCTGACATGACTGGACTCCTGCTCACGTCACCTCTACTCCGTCACCTCTACTCCACGGGACACATTTCCTGTCCTATCTCCTTCCTCCCGCCTGAGCGGAATGTTCTCGGCTGACGCCCAGCCAGCGGTGGCCTGGTGCCCCCTCCACCCGACAACCACACATGTGAGGAGCTGAGCCCTCCAAACCCAGCCCCACACTCGGCCCACATGGCCCCCCGCGGACTCCTCTGAGTCCACCCGCACACTCGCCCTCCTGCCTCTTAACCCCGCAGCCTGGCCAAGGCTGAGCGGGACCTTCTGCCAGAGACCCTGTCCCTCGGCCTCCTGCGCCCCTGCCTGTGGTGGGAAGTGTCTGGATGCCCCTGTTCAGGGCAGACACTCCCTCGGTGGGACACCAAGTGGGGCAGTGCCGACTCCTCAGCAGTGAAGTAGCCCCTTCCCCAACCCCTCCCGCCACCACGCCAGCGGCAGGCCGCCTGCCTCCGCACTCACCAGAGCCCGTCGTAGCTGCTGGACACGATCAGGGACCCATCGCGGTTGAAGTGCACCTGGGGAAAGAGACTCACATTCAAACCACCCACACACGGCCCTCCCTGCACCACCCTCCATAGAGCCCTTACCAGCGCCGACCCCCCGGGGCCCCTCCGGACCCACGGGCAGCGCATGGACGGGCACTTTCCTGGTGTCTCCCCAGCAGCTGGTTGGGCGATGAGACACAGCAGCAGGGGCGGCCTGAGGCAGCCCGGAGAGGGCGCGCACACACCACAGCGACTCCCCAGCAAGGTCGAATCCTGTCGAACCAGCCGAGACCCATGGCCACTGGGCACCAGGGCAGCCCCACCCCAGGGGCTGGAAACAATGTCCCAGCCTTGCTGCACAAGAGCAACAAGAACCAGAAGAAACCCCACAGGTGCGGTGGCCTTCTGAAGAGTGGACCCTGGAGCCTCCCACCCCGGGCCTCCCGAGTCCACGGAGGAGACAGAGAGAGAGTGGGCTGCTTAGGCCTTGCTGCCCAGCAGCGGCACTGCCCTGCAGCACCGCCACACTGTCATCCACTCTGAGTGCCCGGCACCGCCCACCCACTGCAGGGGTGACAAGAGACCCTGCCCACAGAGGTTCCCCTCAACGGGCCTCTCCTGGAGCTGACCCACCCCTGGGTTCTCCTCCCCTCTTCCTTGCCCACCCAGGTCTCCGTGGGGGCGGAAGGACCGCAGCGTTAGGGTCTCAGCTCGTCGGCTCCGGCCACTTTATCTCCAGTCCTGGGCCACCTCCACCCGGGACAAGACTTCTCGACCAGCAGCCCCTTTCCAACACCGCCCTGCTCTCCGCTGTGGGGGACCCCTCCCTCGAGGCATCGAGGGGCAGGAACCTGGGGGTCCTCTATTCTGGGCCAGGCAGCAGCTCCCCCCACACTGGTGACACTGGTGTCACCACCACGGCACTACTGTCACGCCACCACGTTGTTTGCTGCGCAGCTGCGTCCCTGACTCAGAGGTACCAGGGGCATCGCACTGTGAAACTGAAACGCCCCCACACCTGCGCACACACAGAGCCGCCCGCACCAGACACACTGAGGGCTGGAGGCCGGGATGGCCTCCCACCCCCGCCCAGGGGTGCCAGGCCCAGTCAGTCCGCTAGCCCGCCGGGGAAGCTGACACACAAGGGCAGCCTCACCTCTTCCAGCAGCTGCCACAGAGAAAAGGCACGCCCCCCCCCCCCGATGGGTTGTAGGAGTAGTTTGCGTGTGCGCACGCGACAGCTGAGCTGCAGCCACGGCACTCTGTAAAGCCCTGCAAGCCAAGCCCCACGCACAGGCGTCTCTCCCTGGACACGGCGCTTGGTGGCCACAAGCAGCAGGTGGCCTGGGTGCTGAAGGCCTGGCCTGGGAGCCACCCAGCTGTGGCCTAAGGGTCCTCCTCTCCTACTGGCCGCAGCAGCCAATGCCCTTCATGCTGCGAGTAACTGCCACCAACCGTGTTGGGCCCAGACAGTCCTTTCTAACCCACGGCAGCCCACCCACAGCCACCTCCTTCTCTGGCCTGCAGAAGACCCTCTTCTGGAAGCCACCACACCCAACGAGGAGCAGACACAGGCCCCCGACCCACACGCCGACACCACGCCTCGTTCCCCCCGCAGCCAAGCACCGCCCCGGCAAGCACAGCCCTTTCCCCCACCATTGCTCGCTCAGCGCCGGACAGGGACTCGCGAGGACCGTCCGAACTGCAGCCCCCATCTCAGCCCAGGCGACCATCACTTGGAGCCCTCCACGGAGGGGACCTGGACACCGTGGCTCGTCCAGGGGCTGGAGGCTGGAGACCCCGGGGAGGGCGAGGACGACATACGGGCCTCCCGGCTGCGGTGCGGGGGCGGGGGGAGGCAGGCACCGGGCAAGAGGCCCTCGCAGGAGACAAGGACTGTGACTACCAGCCAGGCAGGCACAGAGCAGCTGCGAACACCTGCAGGGGTGTCACTGTCCAGCCACCGCGCCGCACACCTAGAACTGGAATAGACGGCACTGAGCGCCACCCGCAGCTGACAGAGCAACAGCCGCTGCAGAAGGCCAGGCCGAGGGGCCTGGCTGGACGAGGAGTGGAGCCAAGCCCCAGGGCCCACATCCTGCTCCACCAGGAATCCTCGACAGGGCCCGGCCTGCACGAGGACAAGGTTCGCCCGCAGGGACCTCCACCCTCGTCACAAAGCCGTGTGGGCCAGCAAGCCCATTGTGCTCTCTTTGTGAAAGCGAGTGGCACGGAGTGGCGTCCACAGCGCAAGCCAAGCAGCACCAGCCCTGCAGCAGGTGGGTGGGGCCAGGGGCCCGCAGACCCCACGCCCGCCCACAGAGAGACGAGCGTCTGCAGAGGCCTCGCTGCTACTGGACAGTGGTGGCGAGCCAGCGAACACAGATGCAATCCCAGGGCGTGGAGCCGACTCCAGCCCCTTCGGCACCCCTCCACAAGGACCTGCCACTCGCCACCTGCCTTTTTTCCAGCAAGCATGCTTTCCTTCTATAAGAAACAAAGGCTACAGAAAAAACTCCTCTAAGACAAGGACCCCTCCACAGACAGCTCTCGACTCAGCTCCTGGTCCCTCCCCGCACGGTGGCCTGCGACAGCCGGCGAGGGTGGTGCCCCCAACAGCGCTCGGCTGCTGCCTCAGCCCACAGACAGGCTTTCTGAGGCCGGAGGTGCTCACAGCCATGCCCCATGAGACTTGAGAGGGTGGGGGGACCAGCTGCCCTGCACGAGGAGCCCGCTGTTCACACATGACTCTATCTGGAGCTGACGCCCCCCTCAGGCTCAGCACTGACCAAGGCCCACTGTGGCCGTGTTTCACACGGAGCAGCCAACGGCCCTGTGTGGTGACCCTGTGTCCTCACTGTGCTCTCTACTGCCACCTGCGAAATGGCAGTGCGGGGGCCGCACCCGGGGGTGCCCACGTAGCCCACCGGCCTCCAGGCACCACCTGGCTGATCCCAGCAACTGACCCCACCTGCCTGGGCGGGGCTCCTCCTCCAGGGATGACCGCCCAGCTCCAGGTTAAGTTTGGGGACTCTCCCCCCACACACTATAACCCCCCTTCCAAGGGACCGTGAGGTCACCCAGAGTCCCTCGCACCCCATCCCCGGTCATTGCTCTGCACTGATGCTAACTGTCAGGACTGGGCAGTAACAAGAGAGGGACTCACAGCTGAGACAGGGTCTGAGTGCGCCGGCAGAGTCTTCAGACACTTCCCCGTCTTCACGTCCCATATCCGCACGCTCTCATCAAACTGAGGGCGAGGGGAGAGGTCAGGGTCATCCCGGGACCCAGACCTGCCAGTGCCCTGGCAGTGCAGGGCAGCTCAGAGCAGCTGGGCAGCAGCCCCTCCCACCCGCCCCACCCACCCCCGCCGGGGCTGGCACACTCACGGAGCCTGAGACAATGAGGTTGGACTGCGGGTTGAAGTTGCAGCAGAAGACGTAGTTGCTGTGTCCCTTCAGGGTCTTCAGACACTTTCCCTGGAAGGAGCATCGTCAGAGACTTAGTCCTGCAGGCCGACCGCCCCACACGGCACCCACGGCACCCACGGCACCTGCAGAGGTCGCTCACCGAGCTCACGTCCCAGATCTTCAGGGTCTTGTCGTCCGAGGCGGAGACCAGGAGGTTGGAGTCCGAGGACCAGGCCACGTCCGAAATTCCCTGCGAGGGGCACGCGGGGCCACTGTCTTGGTGGGGGGAACACAGCCAGTCCGGGCAGGCCAGACCCTGACACCCAACTAGAGGCAGACAAGCAAGCCCCCCGCCAGGTGACAGCCGGCTTGCACGCTCCCCGCTAAGCTCCACAGGCCCCTCTCCCGCCCATGCAGCCCAGCGGGCTCACCTTTTCCACCCGTGTGACCTTCTAAATAAACTGCCCCTCGTACTTGAACAAACAAACAGCAAATAACCACCAGAAAAGGTTTCAGGGGAGACTCAACATCTTCACCCTGGCAGGCCCGGCACAGGGCCCCACCCCAGTGACTGCTGGCACCAGGCTGCCCACTGGTCACCCCGGAGTGCAGGGCAGACACCTACCAGCTTGTGCCCGGATATGGTTTTCTCAAACTTCCCATCATAAGCACCCCAGATCTTAATGAGTTTGTCTGCAGCTGGAAGACAGAAGCAGCAGAGTCGCCCAGCATCCATGACCTGGGTCTTCCCACAGGAGCCCCCAGGAATAGCGGGAGAGGCCCTGAACCACAAGGAGGGCCAGCGCCCTCTCCTCTCCTACCCCCGCCACTCCTGGTGGCAAGGGGCACAACCCAATGGGGAGGGACTTCCTGACAGTCAAGCTCTAGGCTCACAGGCAGACCGCACTGCACCGACCCAGAGGGGCGGGCACCAGAGGCCCCCCCAGCAGCTGAGGCCCCACTGGCACCTACAGGAACTCGCCAGCCACTCCCCGTTGGGGCTGAACTTCACGGAGGACACCGCTTTCGTGTGGCCAGCCAGGGTGAACTTCAGCGCGTAGTTCGGCTTCACGGGCGTGGGCTGGAAAAGAGACGACGCTCGTCAGCAACAAATGGGCGCCACCACTCGGTCTGGCCAATGCCAGTCTGGGTTTAATCCCCAAATTTCACCTCCAACTCAGACCTGCGTTTGGGCTCCAAACCAGTGCCAAGTGCCTCCTGGAACTCCGCCTGCGGCACGCCTCCAACCAAACAAATATAAACTGGGCTGCTCTTCCTCCACCTGTGGCCCCACGCAGTGTGGGGACCACCGCCCCACCCCCCGCTGTGGGAGCTCTGGGCGGGCACCCCCAGCAGCTCGGGCAAACCTACAGTCCGCCTGCTGTCCGCAGACCTGCCCTGGAGTCAGAGCTGTGGGTGGGGGCAGGGTGGCTGGTGGGGAACGGGGGCTTCACAACAGACACTGTCTTCGGAGGACCGAGGAGCCACGTTGTTCCTAAAGCCCCCTCACCAGGGGACAGGGCTGGGAACCACCACACAACACGCAGATGAACAAAACCGGCAACTTCTGACCGAGGAGGAAGGGCAGGCTGTTGAGCCTGAGACCGCCCAGGAGCCCCGCAGCCCAGGGGCCCCCGCAGGTCTCCAGCGCCCCTGGGGACTCGCCTTGCTCTGCGCAGCCGACGATGAAGGGGTGGGCTGGGCTCTGGCGGCCTCCGTCTCCGGCTTCTTCTCCTCCGTCGCCATGGCTCTGAGGCCCGCCGGGCGGAGTGGGAGGCCCGGCGGAGGGGCACACAGCTCCAGACAGAGGACTCACGGTGGGGCGTCTGCTGATCAGGACCTGCATCAGGGGGCCCAGGACCACGAACACACCACGGTTCAAAAATTAATTTGCAGGAAAAAGGATAAAACCTGTTTGGCCAAGGTACTGAGCTCAGGTGCACTGTTCCAAAAAGAGGAACCTGACTTTGACCTCGCTCCTTGCTGATGCTTCCCAAACGCTCCACCAGACACCCTGGCTACCCTCTTCCGTGACTGTCCAAAAAGACCGGCCTGCAAGGGTGCCGGCCGCTCCACAACCCCGTGTCTGCAGGCACGCAGTGCAGGCAGACAGGGGCTGTCTCCCCTAAGGGCCCTCATGCCTAGAACACCAACCGAATGCCCCCAGTCAGGAAACTCGCCAGCCCAACTGCAGGGGCCGGAGCCTCAGGACGCACAGACTGGGAGCTTATCCAAGTCCTCAGACGCATCCCAAGTGACACGATGTAACGGCCACGTTCAAAAACACAGGTGCTCAGGGCACCCTCCTCCTCCTCACTGTCACGCCTGCCTTGCTGTCGCTCTGTGCCAGCTGTAGGCACAAGGTGTTTCCACAGGGCTGGCAACTCCCAAGACTACAAGACACGGGAGGGAAGCCCTGGCCAGAGCCAGCTCTGCCCACCTGCGGGAGCCTGTGTGCAGGTCACTGCAGGCGAGGCTCACACCGCAGGAGGGGACACCATGACAGTCAGAACTCCCCTGGAGCAGCTGGGCAAAGCGCTGCCCAGAAGCACACCAGGTGGTTCGGAAACTAGGAAAGCGTTAGTCAGAGGGGGGCCACCAAGCTGTCCTTGCACACATCACTGGCCACCCAGCTCCAGACAGCTGGAACCACCACCAGTGAGTCTACACACTAAATCGTAGCCTGAGGCTCGAAACTAAAGTTTGCAGGGACTCCCAGCAGTGGAAGTCTCCACCCAAGCAGGGAGGAGTCACAAAGCCACACAGTGGAGCGGGGCCTGCGGGGCCTGCGGGGCCTGCGGGCGCCCCCCCCCCCGCTGCCTGCAGCAGAGACGGAGCCCCGAGAGGAAGGGCAGGGCGCTCCACCTGACCGGGAGAACGTGATCGCACACCACTGAGGCTCAAAACAGCGCCTCGCCATCCTCTCCTGGGTGGGGGGTGGGGGTGGGCTGGACAAGTGAGGGGGCGTGGCTAAGGGCGAGGACTGCAGAGGTGGCAGGCAGACCACACAAGGTTGGGCACTGTGGAGCACAGCAGGCTGCACTCAGAGTGAAAAGAGCCCTTCAGGGGGCCCAGACAAGTCGTTTTAGCATAAAAATTGGGACCCACCAGGAGCTGAGGCAGGACTAGAGCGAACAGGCTGCTCCCAGGTGAGCAAGCAGGATGTCCAGCCCGGCCGCCCACACCTGGGGGGCCACGGCTAACACAAAAAAATCAGCAGTGCTTCTGAGAGCGCTGCCTGACTCCGTGCCCTACCTGTGTCTACCTAAGGGGAGGGTGGGTGGCAGGCTCGCATTCTCCATACACGCTCCGGTGGTTCCGTGGAACAATTCTTTTGTGGCCACTGGGAGGATCCTTAGAAAGGTCTGAGGAGGTGAAGGAGGCAACAGCTGGAAGGTAGCCTCCGGAGATTCCTCCTGCTGCCTGCGGGCTTTTCACCCAGGTGAGCCCAGCTGCCCCAGGCCCAGGCGCCCAAACCTCGGGAGATCCCAGATGCACGTGAAGTGCGGACCGCTGAGCTCCAGGGCGGAGGTCAGGCCCACAGGTGCGGGAAGACAGGTCGTCGCCGGGCGGCGCGCTCTCCCGCCTGGGTCCTGCTGTGTCCGGGCTCACCTCCCGGGCACGGGCCGCCTCAGAGGCGGCGTCGAGCAACGGGTCTGTCCAAGCGCCGGGAAACGGACCCGGGTGTCTTTCCACATTGCCCAAAAGGACCCTCGAAGACCGGACTAGAAGCTGGCCGTGGCTCCACGGCGAGCCGCCGCAGAGGGCAGGCAGGCCGTGGGGGTCGGTGGGTCTGGGGGCTTTCTTTGGAGCGGCCGCGGAGACAAGGGGAAGTGCTGACTGGCCGCAGAAAGAAGTCGCAGCCCCCGGGCGGAGAGCCTGTCACTAGGCCGTTGGGGAGCGACCTCACGGGTGAACGCCCGGGATCCCCGGGAACCGGTGAGAGCCCGTGGAGGGATGGGGCACGGGGCCTCCGGGGTCGAGGCTCCAATGAGGAGACGAGGGGCGCAAGGCGGGTACCCGGAAGGCGAGGCGGCGTGGACGCGCAGGGCATCTGCACCGAAGGGCCCCGGCGGGCCGAGGCCAGGCCCGCCGGAACACGTGCGGCAGCGATGGTTCGGGGGTGCAACGACGTTGGTCTCCCGCGCGTGTTCGCTGGCTAGGCATCCCCCGCTTACCTCCCGGGCCGTGGCGAACGGCAGCAGACGCTCCGGGAGTCGCACTGGCCGCCGACTGGGCGGGAGCCGGGCCGAGCTTGACTAGTCGGCGCGGAGCCAGAGTGCGCATGCGCGGAGGCCAAAGCGGTGTCGGGGCGGGGCGAGAGCACAAAGCCGGCCTCTCAAAGGGACGCTACGGGCAGCGGCAAGGGGCAGAATACCTCAGGCGGGGCCAACGCCTTAAAGGGACAGTATGCTGTGTGCATTTTCTGCTTAAAAGCCTTAACTCCAAAGGTGGACGGTGCAGGCCGTTCTTCCCCTGCACTTTCTAAAAACTGAAATATAAAGACACTACCGCAAAGTGCTACTGTGCCCCTCGAGTGCTCACATCCTGAGCTCGCCCTGCAGCGGTGCCCCAGGGAGGAGCTGACGGGGCCCCAACGTTTCTTCTGGGCTTACGTCCCTCTCCTGCATCACGCGCGCACGCGCGCGCGCGCTCGGAGCGGCAGCTGACGCGTCCATCGCCTACAGCCTGGCCCTGGCTGTGGTCTCCGCTGAGTGTCTCCACGATTGCGCGGGACCCTTACCTTCCTACTTGGAAGCGAAGACCCCGAGCCCCGAAAGGTTCCGGATCCCGGCTCTGCGCCTCAGTACTGGCTCTCCCGCAGGGCACACCCGCTTCTCTCCTAAGCCCCCCACCGAGGAGAGCCTATCAAACATGAAGGCTGCCTTGCCCTGTGCAAGGTGATGTCCCTGACAGGTATTGTCACCTGCAGTTACACAGGGGAAGAGGAGGCCCACGGAGGGGGACTCAGGAGCGGAACGAGAACCCGGTGCCGCTGTCCTGGCCCCGAGCCCTGTGCATTCTCCCCGTTCTGCGCCACCTCTGCTGCCCACGTGGGTCTTAGAGTCTTAGAGGTGGCGGTGGTCTCCCAGCTCGATGCCCCACCCCCGCCCCCCGGTCAGAGTCACACGCGGTCTCTTATTCCCCAATTAAAAATGGGGACACCGAATATGACATCGGATACTGTGCAAACAAAAGGACAGCGCATTTGAAATGGAAATACCTGGGGAAATGAGCTGCATGGTTGCCATAGAGACAGACCAGCAGACTGGCAGCTGGTCCGGAGCCCCAAGGAGGCCAAGTCCCCGTCCCACCCGGACCCAGCCCCCCCAGCGAGGCTCGAGGTGGTTCTCTGCGCCCTAAAGGCCTGTGCACCGTGCGCCTGCTCACCTGGAGCATGAGACAGTGACTAAAGAAGTAACCAACCAGTTCAGGGTGAAGAAGGGCATCTCCATCCGCCTGCCTGGCCTGAGCTGGTTCCGCCTCCCAGCTGGCCTAGTGCAAACCTCAGAAGCATAGTCGGAACTTCTAAAACCCCAGCTCGAATCCGTCACACCCAGTTTAAGACTCAGAGCCGGCTTCCCATGGTCCTCGGTTCAAACCCAAACTCCACTGAGAGCGTTTACCAGACCCGCCTCCCCCTCCAGCCTAACACCACCCCCAAAATGTGCGCCCCAGGTCCCAGCACCAAGTTGAAAGTATTACATCCAACCCTCCAACCCCCAGGTGGAGCCGGATGAGGGCGCTGACCCCAGAACTCAGAACTCAGACCAGGTTCCCAGGTGAACTGGCCTCACCTCCCTCCAGGAGGTAGAAACTTCCAATGAAAATTAGAAAATCCTCAACTTTGTTGAGTGCTTTTCCCATCCATCACCATAGTCATGGCCAAAATTCTGAAACCGAGTAACAGCAGATAAAGCGATTTAACAAAAACTTCAAAAAGCTCGTCTAGCCCTGGCCTAGTTGCTCTGTTGGTCGGTGTGTCATCCGGGCCCAGGGGTTGTGGGTTCCATCCCTGGGTCAGGACGCTCGCCTGGGTTGCAGGCTGATCGGGCTGGGTTTGTGTAGGAAGCAGATTGATGTTTCTCTCTGAAGTCGATGAACATAGCTTCGGGTGAGGGTGTTAAAAAAATAAAAATAAATTAAAACATGTCAAAGTCTGAGGCCCTGGCTGGGCAGCTCAATCGCTCAGTTGGTTAGAGCACCATCCCAGGGCGCCAACATTGCAGGATTGATTCCCAGTCGGGGTCCAGACAAGAATCAACCAGTGAATGCGTGATTAAGGGGAGCAACAAATCGAGGTTTCTCTCTTCCTCCTTCCCTCCCTCACTCTCTAAAATCAGTTAAAAAATGTTCGTTGGATGGGCGGGTGGATGGATGATGGGTGAGTTGGTCACTGAAAAGCAATGCTCTCTTCCCCAAAGAAGAGAGCTATGCATTGTGTCCGCAGGGACGGTCAAGGAGCCCTTTGGCCGTGGCAGAGCTTACGTGAAGAACATCCCCTTCTTATCGGACTCGAAGCTTTGGGGAAGCCACATTTGGTCACCTGGTGATACACATTTAGTCAGGGACAGTGGAGGGCTTTCCATGAGGTGGCAGAGGAGCAGACCACGGGAGAGAAACTCAGACGCTCCCTGTGGCGGGCTGGGAGCGGGGGCACTGGCCCTTTAACAGCCAAGCCCGCAGCTTTGGATTCCGATGGCAGTTGATAAGGGAGGGTCCTGGAAGACGAGGGACGCGGGGGAAGCCCAGAATCCTGGGCTCCCAGGAGCTGCTCACCGGATTTCCAGACTGCACGGCCAGCCTCGGCTAGGCCGCTGTTCCTGGGAGCTGCTGACACCGCCCGGAGGGAGAGCCCGAGGGTCCTGCCCGCCCAGGTGAGTGGGGTTTGTGTTGAGTTCTTTTTCCCCTGGTCCTTACGCCTAGACAGCTGGTTTGGGAGAGTTGTGTCCCCGTTGCCCCCTCCTTGGGCTCTGTTCTCCCTTCCCCCACGCTTCCTTGCAGCCCACCAGGACAGGCGTTCTGCCCACCGCCCCTGTGTCCCCAGCAGGCCACTCCCGGCCCTGGTGCCCAGAAAGCCGTTGCTAGTACTAACTGCGTTCCCATCCTTGGCAGTCTGTCCCAGCCTCGGGTTCCCGGGCAGAGGCACAGCTGAGACTGTAAGAATTGCTGGCTCTTGACTCGGACTGCGTGCGGAGTTCTCTCCCCCAGGGCCTTCGCCTGGTGTGCCCCCGACCATGGACCCAGCCCTTTGCCCCCTTCTTCCTCTCACCCCCAGGAAGCTCCCCAGCCTCCTCTCCGCTGCATCACCTCCCCACTGGTGTGATGCTACCGTTCTGAGGTGACTCCATAGGCTGCCTCACCCGAGCATGACCGAGCGTTCCGTTTGCCACTGTCTCTGGCAGTTAGTCCCTCAGCCCCAGGGACATGGGGACCTGAAGGTCCCTTCCTCAAGGTCCCCAGGCCCAGCCCTAGCCACCCCACCTGCTGCCCATGCTTCTCTGTCTCTTCCTGTCCCTGCCAGCACCCTGGTCCTCGCTTGTCCACTGCCCCCACTGCTGGGGCTCGTGGGAGCAGGGATAGCCTGCTCAGGCCACAGTGCCTGCTGATGGGGGGCAGGGGCACCTGGTAGATGTTTAGCCAAGACCCTCCCAGTGAAACCCAGAAAGTTTGCTTTCACTCCCTGCTGCTTCAAAGTCCCTGCAAGGAACCCCAGCTGCCCTCAGCCTCGCAGGGCTCCAGGCCTGGGGGTCTCAGGGATGGCCCCTCCAGGCCTCGCAGGGTGTGCTGGGCCCCAGCCAGGCCCGAGGCTACAGGGCTGGCCGGGCAGCTCCAGAGCAGGAATCCCTGGAATGCAGTCCCAACTCCCAGGCTGGCCCCACCCGTTCCGGTCTGCAAACCCCCTCCCCACCCACCCTCCTGGGCTTAATCCCCGCTGGTGAGAGAGAGGTGCCTCCTGGAGAGACAGAGACAGCCCCCTGGACTGGCCACTGGACTCAAGCCAGGGGTTGGTCTCAAAGCTTTTGGATGTTTTTTGAGGTCGTCTGTGGGGTGGGCTGTGCAGCAGGGGTTCAGGGGCGTCTGTAAGGAGTATAAACTTGGCTGCTAGTGTTGCACCTGCTTCCCGGTTGCGTTACAGTAGTTCCATTTGTCCTTGCCATTAAACCCGCACAGCTGCTCCCCCTGTGCCCCTACTGCGCGCCTTTCTTGGCCCAGGGACTGTAAATTTGGTCTCCCCAGAGCCCACGTGTGGTGGTAAGCTGTTCTGATCTTCACAGACGAGGAGCTCAGAGAGCCTTGGTGACTTCCCCGAGGCCACACAGCAAGGAAAGGAAAGGGCTGGACTCTGCACCGGGGCGGGGGGGCCTCCAGCGTCCCTCTCCAGCCCACGGCCCTGCTGGTTTGCAGGTTCCATGTCCACATTGCCACACGCGGCAGCTGGGACGGCAGCAGCCCTGCAGCCCGCGCCTGTGGCTCTCTGCTTCTGAGGGCTTCCCACACCCTGCCACCCCCTGCAGCCCACCCCACCCCCAGGCTGCCTGTGGCCCTCAGCTGCCCCTTTGGGGCTTTCACGACTGTGAATTGTTTCTGTGGGAAAAGATCCAGGAGCACCAGACTGGCTTAGGAGATGGGAACATTCTCCATGGGGACAGGGCCAGCATGCTACCCTGGGGCCCCCACACCTGGCACTGGAGGAGGGCGCATGGGCTGAAGAAGGGTGCCCCGAGGCCGCCACACCAGCCCTCGCCTTTTTGGGTTCCCACAGCTCTCTGAGAATTCCCCAGCAGAGGAGTAACTGCCTGAAATAGAACAGCTGACACAGGGAACTGGGGGCCAAAGTCCGGGGCCGCCAGTGCCCAGCGCCTGGCCGCGGGCTGCAGGCCAGCCCCTCCATCCCTGCTCCCCTGGGTCCGCCTCCCACTCCCCACTTACTCCCATTTTTTAAGGCTGTTTAAACTTCCCTGAGAGCAGCGTGGGGCCAAGCACCTGCAGGGACCGTGGTCGAGGCCTCCCCAAGGCTGAGGCTGGCAGAGGCCTGGGCTTGCTCACAGCCACCTTCCCCTGGGAGGCAGCCGGCGGGGGACAGAACCCCAGGCTGAGCACCCCTCATGCCCAGCCTGGCAGCCCTGGGCAGGCAGGCCTGCTTTGGGAAGAGGTGGACGGCTGGAGGCCTGGAGCGGAAGGGATGGGGCGAGAATGATTCTGGATAGTTCCAGCCCCAGACACGGGGTCCCCATCAACCTCAGAGCGTTCAAGCCGTTGGGAGTAAAAGGGGAGAGGCCAATGAGGCAGGAGGCTGTGTAGGTAACAGAAAGAATGGTTCGGAAAGCCAAAGGAAAGAGGGGGCTCAGGGCCCGCTGGGCACATGGACTCACCTTCCCCCCGCAGGCCCCTCCCTCCAGAGCCTTTGCCAACCATCAGCCTCGGGGCTCCAGGCTGCGCCAGGATGTTCCCTGCAGCAGAGGGTGTAACAGTGAGACCCCTGGAAGCTGCCTAACCGGCTCCCCCAGGGGCCAGGTGAATCAGCCATGGCACTCCCTCCCAGTCCCAGGCATTCCGCAGCCCCCTGATGAAGGCAGGGAGCTGGGGACATGGAGCCGTGGAGGGCCACTCGTGGCAGATGGAGAGAGAAAAAGCCAGCCGCGTTAGACTGGGCTCAGAAGAGCCGATTCTGCGGAGCTCTGTGTGGACAAAGAGCGTGGGCTTCCTCCCAGTCTGCAAAGGCTCTGGAGAGATCCACCCGTCCCAGGGCCCCACCCCCTGAGGGGGACTCCAGGGCAGGGCGGGGTCCTCCTTGTGACCCCTCTGTCTGGCTGCATCTGGCTGCGGTAGGAGGGTGGCAGTGGCCTGTCCGTGATAAGGACGTGCTCCCCACCCTCTGTTCTTGGAAGAGACTGAGGAGGACTGGCGTCCATTTTTCTGGAAACGCTGGTAGAATTCACCAGTGAAACCACGTGGTCCTGGCTTTACTTTGCAGGACGGTTTCGAAGTCCCATCGATGTCTTTACTTCTGGGTTCATTCGGATTCTGTGTTCTTCCTAAGTCATGTTTTGGCAGCCTGCGTGCTCCTGGGAGTGTGTCCATCCCGGCCAGTTACGTGCCTGGGCTTTCCCATCGGTTGGTTACAGTCCTTTTGATTCCTGTGAGCCTCATTCCTCCTGAGATTAGTCTTCGCTTTTTTTAAAGATTGGTTTATTTATTTTTAGAAAGGGGAAGGGGGAGAGAAAGAGAGGAAGAGAAACATCCGTGTGTGGTTGCTTCTCCCACGCCCCCTACTGGGGACATGGCCTGCAACCCAGGTATGTGCCCTGACCGGGAATCGAACCGACGACATTGAGGTTTGTAGGCTGACGCTCAGTCCACGGAGCCACACCAGCCAGGGCCAGTCTTCTCTTTTTCTAGGTCGCTGCAGATAAAGGCTGGTCAGTTTTGTTGATTCTGAAAAAAGAACAGCTTTTAGTTTAGTAGATTTTCTCTGTTGTTTTTCTCTTTCTTTACGTATTTCCACTCTAATCTCCCTCACTGCCTCCCTTTGGCTTGCTTTGGGATTAGTTTATTCCTTTTCTGATCCCTTTAGGTGGAAGTTC
Organism: Tonatia bakeri; assembly: GCA_004024845.1. NCBI lineage: Eukaryota > Metazoa > Chordata > Mammalia > Chiroptera > Phyllostomidae > Tonatia > Tonatia bakeri. The sequence goes on along the minus strand of PVIA01001092.1, from coordinate 92,119 downwards.
AGGTTACTGATTTGAGATACTTTCTGCCTTTTGACATAGTCACTTACAACCGTAGATTTCTCTCGGAGTACTGCCTTCAATGCTCCCCGTGACTTCGGGTGTCTCTGGGTTTCTGAAATCCATCCCGTATTTTCTGTCTGCCCGCCCGATGTCCCCTTTGACCCACCGCGTGTGTAAGTGTGTAAGGGTGTGTCCTCTCAGCTCCACGTTTGCAATTTTTCCGCTTCCCTTTCTGTTATTGATTTCTCACCTTATTCTAGTGTGGCCCAAGGAGATACTTTCGTATTTATTGATTGATTGATTGATTGATTAGGGGAGATGGGAGGGAGAAAGAGGGAGAGGAACATCGATAGTGAGCCCGCAGCCCAGGTACATGCCCTGGCTGGAACTGCACTTCCGACCTTTTGCTCCATGGGCCGACGCCCAGCCCAGTGAGCCCCACACGGGCCAGGGCCGCTCGGAGAGTCTTGGCTTTGTATGTTTCGGGGCTCTGTGGTGCACACGCACATGTCTGTAACCGTGTGGTCTTGATGCACAGGCCCTCCATCGTGATCTGATGCGTCTGTCCCCGGCCGCGGGACGTGTGTGGAGGCCGGTTTTGTCTGGCGTTAGTGCGGACACGCAGCTCCGTCTCGGCTACTGTTCTGCTCTTTTGCGTTGACTTCTTCCTGTGGTTCTGGCGCGCGTTCCTCGTAGGTGGCACACAGTGGGGCCGTGGTTTTGTTGTGGTCTGTGTCTCCACCTTGTCAGTCCCGCCCCTCATCGGAGGGTTTAATCCGTGCCCCTCCGAGCGTGGTTGCAGACACGGAGGCGCGCACGATCCCGTGCTGCCCTTCGCTCGCTGTGCTGTCTTCTCGCTCCCCCGCGCCTCCCCGTTCCCGCAGGGTCTGCGTTTGTGCTCCGCTCGCTGCCGCACCATTTTCTCCTCGTGTTCACTATGTGTGTTTAATTTTTCTATCGGTTACCCTAGGGGTTACAATGAACACCTTAATCCTTAATAAGTGACTTTGGCTTCAGTTTCGATGCCACCCAGAACTCCTCTGTGGGGCTCTCCGTTCCTCCCGCTGTTACTGTTGTCGGTTACAGCTTTACGGATTGTGTGCCCGCTGACAAAGATTTACAGTTAGACGTTTACGTAGTTTTCTTTTAAACTGTGTGGCGGGGAAAGAGGTTTTAACGACCAAAAACGTGTCGGTGCTGAGTCTCCTAGTTCCCGGTGTGGGCACTGCTCCTGTTCGTCACTCCTTTGTGGGCTGGAGCGCCCGTCTGCTGCTGGCTCAGGTCGCCTCAGCGGGCCCTGTTCGCATTGCTTCAGGGAGGAGTCTGCACACAACAAACTCTTTCAGTTTTTGTTTATCCAGGGTGCCGGAATTTCTCCTTTACTGGAGGATAGTTTTTTAAGATCTTATTTATGAAGAGAAGGGAGGGAAAGAGAGGGGGAGGGAAACATCGGTGTGAGAGCGGGACAGAGTTCACCTGCCTCTCGTGTGCACCTTGACTGGGGCCAGACCCGGAGCCCGGGCGTGTGTCCTCTCCGGGAATGGGACTGGTGACCTTTTTGTTGTGCGGAGGGACATCCAACCACCTGAGCCACACCAGGCAGGGAATATTGGAGGATAGTTTTGTTGGATATAGAATTCTTGGTTGACAGGGTTTTTAAAAGTTATTTATTTTTAAAGAGAGAGGAACATCAGTGTGTGGTTGCCTCTCATGCAACCCCTACTGGGGACCCAGCCTGCAACCCAGGCATGTGCCTTGACTGGGAATCGAACCAGCATCCCTTTGGTTCGCAGGCCAGTACTCAATCTACTGAGGCACACCAGCCAGGTCTGTCTTCAGTCATTTCAAAGACATTATTTTAGAGTCGTGGGGTTCCGTCTCAGAGGTAGGTGATATGGGAAGGGGGCCCATGGGGCCATGTGGTCACGGACCATCAATGCAGAAAGCTTTCCTGGGGGTGGCAAAGCCAAGAGGGACCACCACCATCATCTTTTCGACCAGTAGACCCCAGGAGTGCCAGGAGCACCCCGAGTCATCACAGGGCCCGCAGGAGACTCAGCGGGGCGCACCCCCCAGGCCGGCCCTCCATCTGCTTTAGCACAGGACTGCTTCTCCACACAAACCCGTCTAGGCCTGACATTGACCATTCTGTCATGGGGGGATGAACAGCCCAGAAGTTCCCTGGCATGCTCCCTAGCCCGACTGCCCTCCCCTGCCCTGACCACTGGCAGGCACGCCACACGCTTCATCTGTGATGGTCTGTGCGTCCCCTACTGCTGGCCCCATGGTGGTGGCGCTCTGTCTCACTCCCTGCCGCACCTGCCGAGGCAGGGGGCAGGTGTGTAGGGCAGTGCAGCCTCCGTCGGCACCTCTGGCGTGACGGAAGGGAGCAGCAGGTGCACTCTTACGAGAACTCGCACCTCACGTGTCTATGCGAGAACCCTGGGGGGCCTGGTACTCACGGTCCCCATCTCACTGGGGTGCAGGCTAGGACTCTGGAGGGCAGCCCCGTCTCCTTGCCTCTGGGCCTCACAAAGGTGGCACAGCCCACTCCTTCTGTTCATCGCCGGGACCTCCCCACTCTGTGCTTTTAAGGGTATCGCTGTGACTTTGGCCAAATGATCCACTGGGGGGGGGGGTGGCGGGAGCACAGGGAAGTAAGGCGGCTTCCCTCCAAACCCGGCCCCTCACTCGGGCCCCCCACACCAAGGGGAGCAGTTAATGAACCCAGACTTGGGCATTTGCTCCCTCCAAAGTGCCCCTCTTCTTCCTTTCCACAGTGCAGCCTCCTCTAACGTATTTTGCAGGTAAAATGCAAACCCCACCCTAGCTGGTGTGGCTCAGTGGACTGAGTGCTGGCCTGCGAACCAAAAGGTCACCAGTTCAATTCCCAGGCAGGGCAGGTGCCCGGGCTGGAAGCCAGGTCCTTGGTGGGGGGCGCCCAGGGGCAACCACACGCTAATGTTGGTCTCCCTCCCTTTCTTCCTCCCTCCCCCTCTCTCTGAAAATAAGTAAAGGCTTTTTTACACACCTGTCTGGGCCAAAACCATGGCTCGGGCTGGTCCTTGAACCTCCCTGTGCCTCCCTCTCCGTCAGTGAAGCAGGTGGTAGTCCCTGCCTCCCGGAGCCAACTGCAGATTTGACGAAACCATGTACACAGAGCTACCTCGCCTCACTGTGCCCGGCCCAGAGTGGCAGCCAGAAAGTGGCTGTGTCACTAGAAAGCAGTGTGCCCGCCCTCCAGAGCTCTCCGGAGCTCAGCCTTGCTTGGCGGAGACAGAAACTCCTTTTCTCTTTCGTTCTGAGAGCTGATCCATCTCCTGGGGAAAGACTCACGGTCACCAGGCCTTTAAGAGACTGATGTGCACATGGTGACACGACACCATGCCTGCTCCGCGCCTTCGGGGGCCTGGGGCACGAAGGCTGCATTTGGGACAGGAGGCAGCTGAGGCCCTGGGCCCCATCCTGGCCGAGCGTGGGTTCAAGGACAAGTGCCAGCTTGAAGGGCACGTAGCCTTTTGCAGGGCGGTGCAGGGGTGAGCGGGGCAGCTGCCTTAGCTGGTGGAGGTCTGGCCGCATTGAGGGCTGCAGATGGAGGCTGGAGGGCGGGACAGGTGTGCGGAAGAGACAATGTACTCATCCAGCAGGTATTCCGGGAGCACCCACGAGGTGCTGGGCCTGTTTCATGGGGGGAGAAGCCCGCTGGCAGGCTCTATACGTGAGAGACCCCGGCAGGGCAGTGAGCCGAGACCTAGGGGACCACAGCCCCACCTTCCCCCCTGCCCCTCCCCCTCCCCCTCTCAGAGGGTCAGGTCCTATTTTTGTTCTTGTTGACAGATGAGGAAACCGGGCTGGGGAGATTAAGTGCCCCACTCTGGGCAGCCCGTTCCTGGGGGCCCATCCCCCGTGGTGTTGAAACTCCAAGAACAGGGAGAGAATAGTGGCTGTGGGGACAATCAGAGTCCCCCAAGTCCCTTCCTCAGGCAGCCTTGCTTCCCAAGGGGCACCTGCCGGGCCTGAGGCATGGTCAGCCAGGGGGTTGGGTGACCAAGTGCAAGTGGCTGCGAGTGTCCATCACTCTTGCAGACTCGGCTCCACAGACCGTTCCAGCCACAGGGAAGACCCCTCCACGAAGGCACCCGGGCTACCCAGGGTGGGCAAGCTGGACTGGTGGGCCCGGGGACAGGAGAGGTGGAACCTGGCTCCTTCCTGCAAAGCCAGGAAGCACCCAGACTGGGGACAGACTACAGGGGGACGGGGAACTCCTCTAGTCAGTGGGAGGCCCAAAGAGGGTCATCCATGTTCTGGGTGTTTGGTGAGCGACCGTGACAGCCGGCCTTCCAGGGACAGCTTCTGTGAGGTCAAGGGGCAGAGGCTCTGTTTTGTCCTGGAAGGAAGTAAGGGGGGATCTTTGTAAGTAGTTAGTGAGTGGACCATCCTGATGGCCAGTGTCCAGGTGTCCGAGAGAATGGAGCGGGCTGGCAGGATGGCGGCAAGACCTTGGCGCTGAAACAGAAGTCTGTGTGTGGGGGCACCAGACCTGGACTTGGAGAGGGATGCAGCTGGGACAAGGGTTCTATGGGGCCAGTCTGCAGACCCTCACCCCCCCCCCACCTCTGCCCTCTTGTAACTGAAAAAGGCAAAGGTCTTCCCCAGGCAGAGCCCTCCTCCGGAGGTTTGCTAAGGGCTGCAACATGTCCTGGACACCCAGCAGGGGACAGTGCAGTGGCTGGGGAAAGTTGGGGCCTCTCCGGAGAAGCTCATGGTTTTGGGCTGTGAAGCTTGCGCTCCGCCTCCAGTGCACCCAGTGACCCCAGGGGCTCGGGATGTGTCCCACCAACAGGAAGAAACCCACCTTGCAGTTGTGAGGTTCAGGGAGCTCCAAGGAAAATTCATTTCTGACGTTCTCATGGGGGTGGGGTGGTTGACACACACAACGCGCAGCTACCTTCAGCTACAGCGGAGTTAAACTGTACTTGTTCACACAGCGGTGTTAACTGCCACCTAAACCAGATCCCAAAGCTGTCCATGAACTGAGCCTTTGAAAGTACAGAAAAGGGGCCCAGCTCCTTGTTTTACTTTTGGGGCCCACTGTTGGCCTCTCGGGTTTGGGACCTTTGATCTCATGCCTGTCTGTCTTCACTCGGCAGATGGGAAAACTGAGGCCGGGGTCGAGGTCCCCAAGCAGAGGTAGGTACACGGGATCCCGGGCGCACAGCCATTGTGGGTACGAAAGGCGGGTGGAGTGGAGGGGTAGAGGGGGAGGGTAGATGGGGGCGCGGCCGAGCGCAGCTCCTCCCCCCGCGGGGCGCCCCTGCGCGCGTCCCGCCCCAGCCCCTGCCCTCCCGCGCGCGTCCCCGCCAAGCTAATTAGGAACGCGGTTTGTTTACAAACAAGGGCGCTCTGCTGCTGCGCGCCGCCCTGGCAGTGCATGGCCCAGTTCTAGGGCGACCCCTTACCCGGGGCTCGGAGACCCCGGATGCGGGTAGCGGCGGTTAGGCGGGCGGGCTGGCAATGGCCGTGCTCCCGCCTTTTCACGCCTCTGTGAGGCACCAGGAAATTCGCCCGAGGCGCAAGTCTCCTGCAGTAGACGCAGGGCTGACTCGGGTCCCCGCCTCCTCGCCGGGGTCGGAAGGGTGGGCGGGCGCCCCGCCCCAGCGCGCCCCCCGGCCCGGCCCCGCTCGCGGCCGGGTCCGCGGGGCGGGTGGCGGGCGGGGGCGCGCGGGGTGGGGCGCGGCGCCGGCGGGGCCGGGACATGTAGTCCGCGCGCCACGGCCTCCCCTGGGCAGCCTCGGCGCGGTCCCGGCCACGGACTACGACTCCCGCCAGGCGCCGCGGCGCAGCGCATGAGCCCTGCTCGGCTCCGGCGCGTCTATTATGCTGCCGGGGCCGGCGAGCCAAAGAGGAGCCGGCCGCGCGGGCCGGGAGGGGACGGCCGCCGGAGCCGCCGAGGCCAAGTACGCCTTTCTCTTGCTTCCTTGCGCGCGCGGGACGGCGGGCGGCGTGGGCGGCGGCGGGCCGTGCCGGCTCGGCAGCGCGGCCCCGCGCTCCCCAGCGCAGGCCGCCGGCGCGTCTGGGGAGCGGAGCCCCCGGGCCGCCGCCACCGCCGCCTTTGTGCGCGGCCACGATGCAACAAAGCGCGGCAGCCGCCCGGGCCCCCTCCCCTCCGCCCTCCTCCCGCCCGGCCGCCCGCGTCCCGGGCTCGGGGGCGTCGCTGCGGCCGAGGCGCGCAGCCTGGAGTTGGTACGGCCTGCGCGCCCCGCGCCAGCCGGCCTTCCGCGCGCCCTGCCTCACGGAAGGGATTTTTCCCCCCTTTTCTCTGCCCGCCATCTTTTGGAGGGGGAAACTGGGGAGGACGCGGCGGGTGAGGTGCGCGGCGCGTCCCGGGTCGCGTCGTGCGCTCTGGCGCCACTTTCCTTGCCCCCGCCCCGCCTGCCGAGGCTTCCAGCTGCCGCCGCCGCGGCGAGGCTCGCGCTGGGGTGTTGGACGCGGCCGGGGCTGGGGGTGAGGTCAGGCCCGAGCCCCGGCCTCGCGTGGCCGCACAGGAACCAGCGGCGTGGCTCGGGGGCTGCGCGCCTCCCCCAGCGTTCAGGGTCCTGTGCTAACTCTGAGCCCCTTGTCAGGGTCGGTGCAGTCGGGCCGGGCGGAGACGCAGTTCCCGTTTTGAAATCAGCCCGAAAAACGCTTAATCCGGCCGAGGTCGAGTTGGAGCGCGAAAAGCAGGGTTGCTCCCTCTGTTTCCTACTCGGGGTGAGCACCGGCGTGACAGCAGGGTCCAAGGCCATCGGGCACCCCAAACCTCTAGTGTTGCCGCGTTCCACTGGTCTTACCGAGAATAAAGCTGGGGGTTCGGGGGAGAAGGGTCCTCTCTTTCCCACCGGTTGGTCCTCTGGGGGCAGGGCCAGGTGGAGGCCTCGTGCGGCCTCCTTTCCCTCGGGGCCAGGGATAGTTTTGGAGACGAAAGTGGGGCCGGAACGGAGTCTGCAAGGAGATGCCCCGAGCAGTCCGGTGGTCTGGCTGGCGCGCTCTTTCCCTTGGGCCTGATCCCTGAGTGGCCTGCGACCCTTACTTTTGGCGGAAAGCTTTCTTCCAGAAGTTCGTAGCCATGTTAACTGGGTTCCTGACTGCAAGTTAAGGAGTGGGGGAGGGTGTATTTCAGTCGGCCGGCTGCCCGGCTAGCTGAGCCCCTCTTCTTCAGGCCTTCCCGTGCCCCACCCCCAGGGGAGACCCGGAGGGATGTTCTTTGGCGTGAGGCTTCTGTTCTGGGTCCCTGGAGAGCTTCTAGGAAAGCCTGAGACCGAGGCAAGTTTGCCTGGTCTGGCCTGCTTCTTGGGGGCACTTTGTTCTTTGAGGGGGAACCCAGAAAAGCTCTTAAGTCCCTGCAAGGGGGAGCCCCTTGGAGTTAGGGACTCTCTCGCAGCCCTGAAGGCGGGCCTTTGGTTTGCAAATAGAGGTCTGTGTTTGCCCTTTTCTGCCCCAGGCCTTGCTGTGCGCTGGCGGTTACTGATCCGAGGAGGCTGGGACAAAGCAGTGTGGAGGGTGGAAGGCCACGCCAGCTGAGGGGGCATTTTCCTGGCTGTTAGGATAACCTGGGGGCCCCATGGGGGGGGGCCTGGGCGGCTGGAAACCTGCCTCCAAACAGTTCCTTCTCAGTGGCCACTCCTCCGAGGTGGGGGGAGGCGCTTGGGAGGAGGGATTTAAGACACGTTCTGGAGGTGGGCGGTTGGCACAGTGGTGACGTTTGGTTTGTTTTTGGGAAGTGGAGTATTTGCTTTTCTTCAACGACCGTGGCTCCCGCGTGCTTGGGAAGGAGCTTTGCATACAGGGGTTTATACACACACTCTCCCACTGTGGACTCACCGACCTCAGTAGCCCTGGGCAGAAAGTGAAAGTGGGGGGCGGTGTGAACAAGTGAACCCTCCAGTTCCCCGCCTTCCTGTGCCCGCTTCCCCCAGGTTGGCACGCTGCCAGCCGACTGTGGCGAGCTGCACGGCCACTTCCTGGTTCTCGGCGGCAGGGCTGGCCCGAGGTCCCCAGAGTGGGGTGGGCTAGCGGGTTGCAGCCTCGGTGACCAGCACCCTGGCTGCCTGGCTTCCTGTCCACTGCTTGTGGGCTGGGAGAGCCGCATTCCTTTGTGGGTCCTTGGGGAGCTCCCGTTGAGGAGTTCCCCACCCCCCAAAGCCCGCCCCCCTTGAACACAGCCCCAGCTGCGTCTGCTGGGAGCAGGCCTGAGTCCGCTCTGCAGGTGTCTTGGTTTGGGGGGCAGTTCCAGCCTTTGGCTCAGTGGTGTGGGTGGCAAGTGGCCGGTTCCTCCTCTTGTGTCCCCCTGACAGACGGGCAGGGTGCAGTTGTGGGCAGCCGGCGTCCCACGCGCAGGCAGGCCCAGGCTCCCAGCGCCTGGTGGACGCATTTCTCTCTTTGTAAGGAAACTCAAGTGAACTGGGGCAGAAAGTGGGTGCTCTGTGTGCTGCAGACTCACCTTCTGGGAACTTGGGGGTGGGGACCCTGGGGACCCAGGTCTGCTTGGGCACCCTCTATCCCACCCACCTGAGGCTCTGCCACTGTTTCAAGATATCCACAGGTGTTTGGGTCACTGCCGGGTGCCCACTGCTGGCACCTTGAGCCTTGTCAGTGGCCCTGTGGGCATGCAGCCCGGGTGGCCTGTGCCCCTGTCCTGGGCACCGTCCGTCAGAGCGGCTGGGGGCTCTGAGAGGCACAGCCACGTTGTGGGGTCCTTGACGAGGTGGTGATTTAGTGCAGGGACAGGGGCAGGTCTTTGCCTGTGCTGCCTCAGTGCCATGGGCCGAGTGGGGTCCTTGTGCTGTCTCTGACCCCTCAGGGAGGGAGCCCGTTCTCAGCCTCCCTGCGTTTCCAGGCCTTTCTGACCTCCATCTCTAGCTGGCCGGAAGAAGTTGGGGGATGGCGCCCCTCCCTCCTTGCCACAGCCCCCTGATGTGTTCAGACAGCGTCAGGGTCTGGGAGGTGTTAGGGAAAGTGCATTTGCAGCGCCCTGGGAAGCATTCCTCGGTGTCCTGTCGCTCAGCCAGGTTTCTTGCTGGTGACGGGCAGCTGGGCTCGGCAGCCGCCGTGCAGTGTTTTCCAGAGCAATGTTTAGGAGGGTGATGGAAGGCCAGGGTGGGCACTGCTGTGTCGCAGACACTGCGCTGTCCTGAGGAGCTGGGGCTTGGGCGTGTCCGTCCTGAGAACAGAGACCCGAGCTCCTGTGCCAGGAGCCAGTGCTGGGCCTCGGCCCTGCGGGCTGCAGGCTCCAGATAAGGCGCGCGCCCCCGTGTTCTGTCACCCTCGCTGCCTCCAGGGTCCTGCCCCGAGGCTCTGGCTGAGGGGTGGCGGGGGCGACAGCGGAGCCGACAGGAGTTGCCTGGCCAGCGTGCAAGTGCGTGGGTGCCATCCCCTCTCTGGGGCTCCGGAAGCCTTCCCAGTGGGCATGGGGGGACGTGGTGTGGACACCTGGGAGGCTATGCTTGCGGGGGGTCGCTGGGAGCCTGGCAGAGCCCGTGATTTCCTGAGGGCCGGCCGGCCGAGGGCCTGCTCTGGGCTGCCTGGCATGTGGCTCCCGAGAGGCGAGAGACGGCTGGAGGGAGGGGTGGGCAGGGCCACCACCCGGGACACCCCGGTGGGACGGTGGCCCTGGGCTCTCGGCCTCTCTCCCAGCCCCAGCACCCTGCTTCATCGGCCTCACTTTTCATCTTTTAGGTGGGATGACAGGATAAGGGGCCTCCTTCCGGGGGCCACCACCACCAGGGGTCCGAGGAGAGACCAGAGACCCGCTGGGGACTGCCATGTCCTCGGACCGTGCGGTGTGCTCCAGCCTGGGCTGCGGACGCCTGCATCGGGCGTGTGTGGCACGGTGCTCCATTGGGACAGGCAGCTCGAGGGGCAGGGCTGAGCCCAGGTGCCAGTCGGTACCCACCCCTGAGCATGGGGAGGTGGCCGGATGCTTCGGGTCCCTGGGCTCTGTGACGAGGGGTGGCTGCAGGACCACGTGCAGGACAGCCAGGCGTGGTATGGGGGAAGGGCCTTCCGGGGGTTCACGCCCTGGTGCCTGCGTGCGGGCGGGTGGGCGGCTGCGACCTTCCTGGGTTCCATGCACAGGGCTAGAAGCAGCGCCCGCTGAAGACACGGCTTTGCTTCCGGTCGGGGAGGAGCGGCACCCTGCTGCACTCCTAGCCCTGTTCCCGTGAGTGCACAGACTGGTGCCTGCGGGCAGTGCGCGGCCCCGGGCGGCCCTGGCCGCAGCTGTGTTCTAGAAGGTGCTGGGTCGGTGGAGCCTCGGGCACGCCGAGCCTTGGTCCCTGCATGGCCAGCCCATGGAAGCAGGACCGCTGGCCCAGAGACAGTGGTTCTGCAGTTCGGGCTCCAGGACAGGGTCGGGGCTCTGGCCATGTTGCCCTTGTGAGTCTCGGGGGTCTGGCTCCCTGCCCTGCACCCCCCAGGAGTGACCCCCAGCAGTCTGTGTTCGGCGGGGACGCAGGTGCCAACTTAGCGGGTGTCTTGGGCCCATGTGGCATTGACGTTCTGGCCAGAAAGGAAACCTTCCATGGTGAGTGTGCTAGGTGCCCGGGTCCCGGGGGAGCTGTGCATGTGGAGTTGTGAGGACACGAGCAGGGTGTCCGAAAGGGAGCCACGGCTGCAGACAATCCTCCAGACCCAGGGGAAACGCCCCTGGGTCCGACCCCTGCCTACCTTCCGGGCTTCATCTGCCCTCTCACCCACCTCCCCGCCCCCTGTAGATAGAAGCCCCTCCATGTTGCACCTGGAGGCCAGAACCCCTGCCACCCTGGTGGGGCCGGCTGTCCAAGAGCACAGCTCTGTCTGTGGCTGTGCCAAGGCATGGAGTCATAGCAGGAGGGCTGTCGTGCTGCTGCCACCGAGTTTTCTGGGAGTTTGCGGAGTGGCTCTTGCATTGCAGGGGCAGGCCTCACAGGGTAGGCCTCGCTGTCGCTGTCTGAGAGCAGGTGCGCTTTGGGCCCCGGGGCGAGTGTGGGGCCTGGTTGGGGCTGCCTTGCTATGTCAGAGGCCCTTCGGGTGACAGCATGGTGGCATCATTTCCTGCCAGTGGGGCGTGCTCCCAGGCCCTTGCCTGCCTGCCTGCCCTCCCCTGGGGCTCCTTGTGTGGCCGCCTTGGGGCCCCCAGCCCCACCAAAGGTGGCAGTTGGCTCTGTCCGTCACTGCAGCCGCCCTGTCCTCCCAGATCCTATTTCCCGAGGCCCGAGGCTCTAGGGCGGCTGCTGGTCTGGCTGGTGGGGCTGGGCTGGCCTGGCCACCTGGGTTCTGGGTGCCCTGGTGGCCACTGTCAGGTCAGCACTTCCTGCAGTCTCAGCCCCTCGTCCTGGCGGCGTTGTCAAGAGGGGGCCGTGAGAGGTGGTGGCACGGGGTTTGGGGTGGGCTGATGGCTTCGTAGAGGGCCTGGCTCTGCCTCTTTCTAGCTGGGTGCTCTTGTGTCTCCTCGTCTCTGAGCCTCCACTTGGAAACTGGGGCTCCTGGGACCCCCACCAACCTGAGCCAGGAGACCAGGAGGTGGGGTTGGAGTGACACAGTGGGGAGGCCCCATCTGCAGGGGTACAGGAGTGAGCCTCCGGCCCCCCGGAGGCTGTGTTGGGAGGCCACTCTTGCTGCTGGCAGGGTCAGTTCCCATAAACAGGGCGAGGGGGGAGGCTGGGGTCCCGGCAGGCCTGCCCTTCCCCCCAACCCTCCTACTGAGGTGGGTGCTCTGTTCTTGGCTTTCTCTTCACCTCTGCTGTGCCACCCCACATCCACACCGCCACCCCACTCCACACCCACACCGCCCCCCACATACCTCCTCCCCAGACCAGACACAGGCGCCTGCCCCTGGGGCCCATAGACATGCCCCCATGAAGAGCCTCCTGGGGACCCTTTGGCCTGCATCCTCCTCCGACCCCTGCTCTCAGTGGTCCAGGCTCCTGCAGCCTGGTGACAGCTTGGCCCCTGGGTGTCCCCCCCATTGCCCGCCCCAGTGAGGGCGGGCTCCTGGCTCTGGGCTGGGCCAGCTGGGAAGTGCCCCTTGCTTGGTCCAGCTCTTGGCCCACCTTCCAGGCCTTGCCCACCTGGTGGCTGGAGGCTGGCATCCCCTGCCACCCCTCAGGGTCAGCTGTCCCAGAATGCCTGGCTTTGCCCAGGTGCGGCCTTGTGTCAGGAGAGCCGGGGCAGCTGCTGCCGAATTTTCTGGGTGTTTGTGCGGTGGTGCTGGCCAGAGGTTCCCCCATGCTGCCTGTTTGTGCCGGATGCTGACGGGTCTCTCTGGGCTGAGCGAGGGGACAGGGGTTGGGTGTCCATGTTAGAGTCAGGTCCCAGCGTTCAGGAACCTGGGAAGGGGCGGGGAGACGGTGACCAGGCCAGCTCCACCTCGCAGCCGGGAGACTCAGGCAGGCCCTCCTGGCTTTGGGCGTGTGGGGGACGGATTGGATGTTGTAGGGTGCCCTCCCTGTGGGCTGGCCCCTCATGGCGTGGAATGTGTGTGACCTGGAGAGTGGCCGGGCGACTGGCCCTTGGGGTCCTTCGTTCAGGATTTTGGCAGAACCCCAAGTCTGGGATTTTTTGCATGATTGCTCGAGGGCTCTGTGGTCTGGGTGTGTTTCCGCTCTGGGCGGTTTCAGATCCTCTCATGTCAAGGGCGGGTTGTCAGACTTTCACCAGAGCTGCAGGTGCTGCCTGTCCTCGGCGGGGCCCTGGGGGGTGGAGGCGCTTCTCAGAGCCTCAGTTTCCCTCCGAGGACTTGGGCCCGGCCCTGCCCTGCTGTCCCCGAGGGAGCCCCAGCTTCCCAAGGCAGGCTGGGCCGAGCCGCCTCAGAGTCCCGCCGCCATGACCACGCCGGGGAGTGTTGTCTGTGAATAAGTAGTTTTCCGGAGCGAGGTGGCCGCCACTGCAGGTGTGTGGTAGGCGGGGCTCAGATAATGACGCGGCTGCCCTGCTGCCCCAGTGGCGAGGGGCGGGGACGGAAAGTGGCTGCCAAGTTCCAGGCTGCAGGCCACCAGCCTGGCCAGTGCAGAGGGGCTGCCAGGGCCGGGGAAGTTGTGCTCCTGTGTGCAGACCCCTGGGAGGATCCCCCCACCCCCCATTTGCTTGGGGCTGGACAGTGGGCCAAGGCAGAGTTGCAGCTGGACTTCGTATGCTGTGTCTGGGCGGAAAGTGCCTGGGTCTCTGGACCCTCGCTTCCCCACCTGGCCTGGTTCATTCTCTCTGAGCACCCCTCCCCCGCGCAGAGGTCCTCTCCCCTGCCAGGCAAGGGGGCCTGGGGAGCAGGGAGCAAGGTCCCGTGCCCCCAATCTTGGGGTTGCCATGGGAGTGGGGGTGCAGGGTCCAGAGCACTGGAGGCAAACGGCTCTGCCTCTTGCTTGTGGGGGGGTGGCGGGCCGTTTCAGAGCCCCCTGGGCAGTCAGCGCTGGTGCACTGCTTCCTCCAGACCTCCCCTGACTCGTGCTGGGGCCAGGGCGCCAACTCCTGGCCCGTCGGCCCATCTTCTCTCGCTCACTCTCACTCGTGAGACATCAGCAAGTCTGTCTCTGAAGGGTCAGGGCCTCAGCGTTGTGCCCTCAGCACTGCGCTGCCCATCCTCAAATCCAGAAAGTGGGCGGGCGCTCGATGTGGAAGGACATGCCCCCCCCTCACATGCTCAGGTGGCGCAGGCGCGAGGGCTCGGGCACCGTCACCCCCCCCCCATGTCTGAGACCTGGGCTCAGGGAGGTCAGCGGCGAGGGAGCTGGGTTGGAGGGGACGGTGACCGCTCCTGGGCCGGTCTCCTGGCGGTGTGCCCTCGCTGGTGTCCAGGCCCACGTCTCTTCTCCTGTTTGTCCCGCGCTGGTTTTCAGGGCCAGCCCGGCCCCGTGGAGGCCCAGCTGCTGGCCCCAGTTCTGATTTCTCTGAAAGGGCAGCTTCCCTTCCTGGCCTTGGAATGCGGCCTTGATCCCCCACCCAGACCTGGACGGCTGAGGGGACAGCTGCTGTGTGTGGGGCCACGCACCCCGGCCTGGAGCCGACAGCTGGGCTCTGGTGGGATGTATCAGGCCGGTGGGGCGAAGCGGGGGTGGCTGGCGGGACCCTGGGGGCCGGCAGCGCTGCTGAGGCTGAGTCCAGATGCGGTGCCGTGGCCCTGAGGGGCCCCTCTTTGGGGAAGTGCCCTCGGGTCTCCCTTCTGACGGAGCATACTCTGCTGCCTGGTGGGGAACCCCCAGTCAGCCTGTGGGTCTCCTTTGCTCTTTTTCTTTTTTTAAAGAATGTATTTATTTTCATAGAGGAAGAGAGACATCAATATGTGGTTGCTTCTTACGCGCCCCCCCCCCCCCGCCACTGGGGAATTGGCCTGCAACCCAGGCATGTGCCCTGACTGGGAATCGAACCACCAACCTTTCACCTTGTGGGACCACGCTCCGCCCGTGGAGCGGCACCGGTTAGGGCTGGTCTTCTCTGTCCACCGCCCAGAGGGGACAGGGTGGGGTGGCCTGTACAGTTTCACGGCCAGGGAGCCTGCTTAGCCTTCCTCTCTCCTGGGGTGGCATAGCAGGGACGTTTCCCACCGGCCGTATGGGGAGGTGGGTCCCCCAACCTCTTACAGGCTGGCTGGCTGTCTCTCCTCCCTGCCGAGCTGGCATCGGGGATGAAGGACAAGCTGGGAGGGGACTGTGAGGCAGGAGGCAGCCCTGCTACCTTGAGAGGGGACATGTGTTTGCAGGGGTCTCAGGCTGTGAGGTGGTCTGGGGTGTTGGGGTGGGGCACCCACCTTTGTGGATGAGGGGGGCCCCCGTTGCCCGTGCGGCTCCTGCAGCCTGGCAGCGCCCGTCTGCCTGACACACTGACCCAGGCCCGGCCAGGCCCTGTCCTCCTGCGTCCCACGGAGCTCCTGGGGCCCTGCTGCGTTGGTCTCCCCCTCTGAGGTCGAGTGGGGGGGTCCGACCCAGGCCACAGGGGAAGGGCTCCCAGTGGCCTGCATTGACCGCTGGCATCAGGCGTCCAGGGAGCGCGTGGGGGCCCTGAGCTCTAAGGTGTTGACTGTTGGGACCCTGCCCCCACCCTGTCCGTCGGGCTCAGGCTCCTGGCTCCTGCTGGGCCTCTGGCCGCTGGGCCGCTCTTGGGCACCTGCCCCGAGACCAGGATGCGTTCTGTGGCCGTGGCTGGCTCCGGCTTCCTGCTCAGCCACGTGTGTGGAGCAGTGGCAGGAGGGGGAGGCCAAGGGCCAGACCAGCTTGTCCCTGCAGTGAGCCACACCCGTCTGTCCTAGAGTCCAGGGGACGCTGGTCTCACCTTGGCAAGGTATCCATGTCCCCAGATGGTGTCGAGTCCCTGCCCCTCTGGGCTGTGCAGCAGCCCCAGGTGCCAGCCCCCAATTCCCAACCTGCCTCGACCCCCCCGTCCCCTGGCCGCTGCAGCTCCGGGGTTGGGGGGGCCCTTGCCGATGCATGCGGGTCTTGCTGCTGGTCCGGCCCTGGCCTGCATGTTCTGTGTCGGGTTCCTTTGATCTTAAAGAGCCTCGTGGGGGCGCAGGACTGGGACGGGCACCGGGAGACTGGCTTCCACAGCCTCGGGGTGCCCAGGTTTCTGGGAGGCCCTGCAGGTGGTGGCACTGGAGCAGAGGGCCTAGAAGCAGGCGAGGGTGTGAGGAGGGCAAGGGCCACTGTGGGTACAGCACCCAGGACCGGGAGGGGAGTCGCTGGCCACACTGGGTGCTGCCGGTCAGAGCAGGGACGGTGCTCTGATGCTGAGTGATGGCACCCCTGGAGGGTCTTCAGTGGGGAGGGTAGACCCCTGAGGGGCTTCATGCAGATGCCAGCAGGGGGCAGCGGTGCTCAGACCAGACGGGGTCAGACAGGGGCGGAGTTTGGAAGACCCGACCTGCCAGCTGTGGGCACAGGGCCTGGAGGTGCTGCTAAGCCAGGTCTCTGGGCTCAGGGCCTTCTGGGGGTGCAGACACGGCCTCAGTGCTACGAGCACCAGCTGACGCGGCTGAGGTCCCTGGGGAGCCACCAGCCTGGGACCAGGACACTGTGCTGACCCGCCCACTGGCCCTGCTCGCCACCAGAGGATGTGGGTGGGTGATCAGATGTCCTTGGGAGGTCGGCGTGCAGGGCAGGCTTGCTTGCTGTGTGCGGTGCGCCCGAGGGCTTGTTGGAGCCCCTTTTGCTCTGGGCTGTGGTGGAGGGAGAGTGGGGGCCTTGTCAGCATTTGACGTCTGATGCTCTGGGGACGGCCTCGATCGTGGCTCGTGCTGCTGGCGCAGAGGCTGGCAGGGGCCCTGACGCTCTCAGGAAGGTCCCGGGTGTCACCGACCTGCCACTGCGAGTTGTAAGTGGCTGGTCCTCCCCGAAGCCCACCTGGCCCCTTGTGTGCCGGTGCTGCCACCAGCCACGATCGATGTTAAGGGAGTGACAGGTGTGCAGAGCTGAAGCGTGGCCACGCACACAGGTGCCTCTGGCATCGGTTCCTCGCACAGCTGCCACTGCCTGCCCCGTGGCTGGAAGAGGGGAGCTGGTTCCCACCTTGGAGACGTTGGGGTGTCCTGTGCATTCTCAGACTGGCTGGTGCCCCTCTGGGTCGAGTCGGTGTCTGGCGACCTCTGGGGCTGTGGTGTTGCTTCCTGCCCAGCTCCCCACTGTCCTGCTGGCCACAGCGCTGGGCGAGGTCTGCAGCCGCTGCCCCCACCCCCCTCTGCCCACCCCACCAGACACTGGGCGCCCACTGAGACTGCCCTCCCGATTGGCTCAGGGCTGGAGGTGTCACAGCCTGTCTGCCATCACAAACCCAGAGCTGGCTCTTGGTTCTCGTGGTTACGGTAGAACTTGGCTCACGTGGTCGGCAGCCCCGCTCAGGAGGGGCTGTGCCTGCCAGGCTTGGCTCTGTGGGGTCCCCTTTGTTGTTCTATAGCTGTGACATTCCCTAAAAAATCGCCACGGCCGAGGACAGTGTCGCCTGAGCTCTGGCAGGCGGGCGGGCGGGCGGCAGGCAGTGAGCCAAGTCAGGCCCTTGGCCTCCGCCTGGACGGCAGCTGCCTCCCCACCCTTGGACCTCCCCACCCGCCCAGGTGGCTGGTGAGCGTGTGATTGCCTATTCCCCGGGTCCCCTGGCTTGACCGCAGCAGAGAGTGGTCTCTTGGCAGGTGAGCACAGGCCGGGCCATGGCAAGGGGCTCCGCCATGCGCACGGGAATGCTGGGGGCCAGAGAGGCCAGGGAGGCGGGCATCCCCTGGTGACCGTCCCTCCCCTGGCAGGTGCTGCCTGGTCCGGCCTGGAACCGGGATGCCGCGCCTCTGTGGGCAGCACGGAGGGAGCGAGGGCCGCACCAAGCCCCTGCTGTGACAGCCAGTGAGTGCGCTACCGGAGGATGTCCGCCACGACGACGGCCGCCCCCCCGGGGATGCCAGTGGCCCCGGGCCCTGTGAACCCACCCCCACCAGAGGTGTCTAACCCCGCCAAGCCCGGCCGCAAGACCAACCAGCTGCAGTACATGCAGAACGTGGTGGTGAAGACGCTCTGGAAGCACCAGTTCGCCTGGCCCTTCTACCAGCCCGTGGACGCCGTGAAGCTGAACCTGCCCGTGAGTGTCCGTGGCCCCGACACGTGGGTGGGTGGTGCCCGAGCTGCAGTTGTGCCAGTCAGCCTGGCACAGCCCTGCCTGCAGGACAGGCACCGCTGGGGCCACTGCACCCAAGGAGCCGGAGGGACCGCTCGGGGGTGTCGGAGGACGGTGGGCAGCAGCCTGCAGGTGTGGGGACAGCCTGTGGCTGGTTCCCGGGTGCTCTGTTCCCCTGGGCTGCCACCCCGGCCAATGCTCAGTGCGGAGCTGCCTTCCAGCGGCTCCTCTCTGGACCCCAGTGGAGAGCCCCGAGTGTCACAGGCCATCAGCACCTGGTCGCTGTGCTCTAGCTCCGGCTTAGCCCCAGTTGTCCGTGGGGCCTCAAGCGAGGTTTGGCATGGGGGCAGTGGGGGCGGTGCTGGGTCCCTGTCTTCAGAGTGTAGCCCAGCTCCGGCGCCCAGCTCTGAGGACCTGTGTCCATCTGAAGCCCCTGCCAGGCCAGAGGCCAGCGCCCAGCGCCCGCCTGCCCTCGGGACAGCCTCAGCTCCGCTGGGAAGGCCCAGCCACGCAAGGCCGCTGTCCTCAGGGTTCTCTAAGTCATCCTGTTGGACCCACCAGTAACGCCCCCAAAACCTCTGTGCCAGGATTACCACAAGATAATCAAGAACCCGATGGACATGGGGACGATCAAGAAGAGACTGGAGAACAGTTACTACTGGAGTGCGAGCGAGTGCATGCAGGATTTCAACACCATGTTTACAAACTGCTACATTTACAACAAGGTGAGAACACGTTTGTGGTACAGGCCAGGAGGCCTGTGAGCTGCCCGCCAGCCCAGGGCAGGCCCCGGCGGGGAAGAGCTGAGGGTTGGCCTGCAGGCTGGACGGCAGCTCTCGGATGGGCTGGGCATGTCACACTGTCACACGTGGTCCCCACACACTGGCCCTCCCAAGAACCGTGGCCTCGTGTGGACTGAATCCCCATGGGAGGAAGTGAGAACCTTTTCCGAGGAAGGTGACACAGAGCAAACACTTGAAAACGTCCATAACCACGGCCCTGGCAGCCATGGCTCAGCGGGGTGGGCACTGGTCTCACAAACCAAAAGGTCGTGGGTTCGATTCCCAGTCAGGGTGCGTGCCTGGGTTGCGGGTTTGGTCCCTGGTTGGGCACCTGTGGAAGTCAGCCAGTTGATGTTTCTGTCTCTCATGGACGTTTCTCTCCCTTCTCTTCCTCCTTTTCCCTTTCTAAAATGAAAAGTAAAAATAAAAACCGGAAACATTTTGCCCTTGGCCCTAGACGCCCTCCCTGTAGAAACCCTGCCAGAGTCAGGGCAGGCCGGCGGCAGGGGAACTCCAGCACCTGCCCGCATAGCAGCCGGAGACGGCTGACGACGTGGGGCACTCCGTGGCAAGGGGAGGTGCCCATGGGAGGGTTTTCAGGGCAAAGAGCACATGGGGGGAGTCCCCTGGGGCCCCCACCCCAACCGAGTGGGGTCTCTGTTCTGACGGTGGTGTGGTGAAGACGGACTCGCAGGGTGCCGAGTGGGGGGCTCTCCTCCTGTCCCCGTGGCAGTGAGGATGGCTCTGGGTCCCCTCGGCTCCCTGGGGCTTTCTGGGGGGCATCTCCTCGAGCCCAGCCAGTGCGTCTGCTGTCAGCGCCCGGCCCTTTCCCGCCATGTAACCCGCACTCTCCCCGTGTCTTCAGCCCACAGATGACATAGTGCTAATGGCCCAAGCCTTAGAGAAAATTTTTCTGCAGAAAGTGGCCCAGATGCCCCAGGAGGAGGTTGAGTTGTTGCCCCCCGCTCCAAAGGGCAAAGGCCGGAAACCGGCTGCGGGAGCCCAGAGTGCAGGTAAGGGGGGCGGGCGTGGCCCTCCTGTGCCGGTGCCGCTGGCGGACGTCTCCATGCCTCGTGTGGACCGTCTGGGCGGAGATGATATTGACTCCGGGCACCGGGTCTCAGCTATGGCCCTCGGCGGTGCTGACTCTGTCTGCAGGCTTTCTGAGTGGGGGGACACTGGTCTTGCTGTGTCCTCTGCTGCTTCTCCGGCCTGGCTCTGAGCACGCCTCTCCTGGATGCCTGGGCAGAAGTCACAGGCGTCCCGTTTGTCCCCTCCTGGGACCTGGCCTTTCTGGCCCTCATATTCTCTGTGACAGGAGAGGGGTCCTGGGGAGCGAGGTGGGGGCGAGATTAGGACTAGGAACCCTGGGGTCTCACCTGGTCTGGGAACCTGGAACAGAGGGGTGCGCTGGGGACAGCCCAGCCCTCAGGAGGCTGGCCATACTGGTCTGCATGGTCTGCACGTGCCAACTCTGGCCAGGCAGCCGCGTCTGGGTCACTCAGCTGGTCACTGATGGCTCTGAGTTGGCCCTGATTCCTCGGGCGTAGGCCTGGCTTTTCCCTCCCAGGCTTGTGGCTTGTGCTGGCTCCCACCTTCCGACTCGGGCCCTGGCCGGAGGGGGGCAGCCGTGGGTCAGTTCAGTGGGCTCTGTGGACGGGGCCGAGCTGCAGGGCCAATAGTCCCGGGAAGAAGGGCTCCTTTGGGGCCTAGATGGTCTAGGGGGAATGGCCCAGGAAGCTTTCAGAAGGACTGCATTTGCTCTGTCTGCCGGGCAGAGCCTGGTCTGTTCAGCCTCCTTTCCTTGTCCCCAAGGTGCGCAGCAAGTGGCAGCCATGCCCTCTGTTTCCCCGGCGACCCCCTTCCAGAACGTCCCCCCCACCGTCTCCCAGACGCCCGTCATTGCTGCCACCCCCGTGCCAACCATCACCGCAAACGTCACGTCGGTCCCTGTTCCCCCAGCTGCCGCCCCACCCCCACCCGTGACACCAGTCATCCCCGTGGTCCCTCCCACGCCACCGGTCGTCAAGGTGAGCGTCCCTGGGGGGCAAGGCCAGCCTGAGGCCTGAGCAGGGGTCAGGGGAGAGTGCTGGCCCTGGGCACCTGGCCCTGGCCATCGCCTGCCTGGTGGACGTCTGGTGCGTGTGACGTGGGAGTGGCCCTTGCTGTGCTGTGCCCGCGGGGTCGGGCCGCTGTTCCTCATGCCAAGGAGGAGACCAAGGCTCAGGGACCTGCAGGTCACACAGCTGGTGAGGGCAGGCTGCACTCGAGCCCCCAGTTCAGGGCCCTTGCAGGGCTCAGATCCAGGCGGGGAAGGTGTGTGAGAGCTGGGTGGGAGGGGTCCCAGCCTGCCCCGCCCCACCTCTGGTCACAGGCTGATTTCCTGGCCACCGGCCCCTATTAGGGCAGGGAGGGCAACGGCCCAGCCATCGCCCGCTCACCAGGGTGCTTCTCCCATCAGGGCCGGCTCGGCCTGGAGCAGCCCTGCAGCCCCTGACATGCTGTCTTCTCCAATTTGCCCCTCACAGCGACCCCCCGGGGCAGGCAGTGTTCCCCCATGTTACAGATGAGGAAGCAGGCGCTCAGAGGGGTTAATGGCTTCCCGGAAGGTAACGCCGCCTCTGGCTCCCCTCCCCCGGCCTTCACTGCCTGCGCCTCTGGGTGTCACCCGCCCAGCCACCTCCAGTGCCCGGCTGGTCTCGGAGCATGTCCTATTGGCACGGCCGGAAGAGCCCCTGGGCCTCTTCGATGCGCGCTTGGCATCTCGTGGGCACCCGGGAAGTGTCTGCGGCCGGCCAGCTGTGTCCCTGGCAGGCTGGGGCAGCGGCCCCCATTGGCGCTCTAGATAGCAGACCCCTGTGGGGCGCTTGTGGCTCTGAGGGGCTCGGCTGCCTGCCTGAGCTGAGAACGCACGAGCCGGCTGAGCTGGTCTCGGGGACACTGACTCCTCCTGGCTTTGGAACAGGGCTGCGATGCCGGAGAGCCTCTGGCAGGTCCTTGTGCCTGGGGAGGCCCTGGCTCCCATGTGGTCACTTGCTGGACACGCCCCCTGGGAGTGTCTGCCCTGGACACACCCACACCAAAGGCTCCCTGGAGCCTCTAGTGCTCTCCTTGGGGAAACTCTAGCTGGCTCGCTCGGCCTTCAGGGTCAGGTCCGGACCCGCCCACTCACTCAGCCCGGCAGTCCCGGTTCCATGCCTGCTGCTGTTGCCTGTGTCCTGCCCCCACCCCTCCAGCATGCCTCCCCCTCTCCTGCGCCCCACAGTTGTCCTCAGGGCACCAGTTGTGAGGCCTTGTCTGGGAGTTTCCCCTCTGTCCCTGAGGCAGAGGCCCCCTCAGTGGCGACCCAGTTTGGTGCCCACTGAGCCACGCCTGACTCTGGAGCCCCCGGCGCGGCGCAGCCCAGGGTGCTGGTTAGATGCGGGTGGAGTGCACGCTGCACCTCCCAACTTGAGTGTGCCAGCCCACTGACTGTGGAGCCGTGGGGCAAAGGGAGAGGGCAGCTCGGGGCAGGTTCCAAGTCCAGCCTCACCACGACCAGCTGTGTGACCTGGGGCCCTTGACGCGGCCTCTCTGTGCCTCCGTCCCCCATTGCGCGGGGCAGCTGGGAGGATGGCCGCGGCCAAGCACGGCAGGCATGGCTTCGCTCGGGGCCTGGCAGGTGGTCGGTGCTCCAGAAGCGCGGCGGGGGACGACCCACCCCTCACGACCGGGCGTGGCCGTAGCACTCACCGGGGGTTTTGCCATCGCAGAAAAAGGGCGTGAAGCGGAAAGCGGACACCACCACGCCCACAACATCCGCCATCACTGCCAGCCGGAGCGAGTCACCCCTGCCGCTGTCGGACCCCAAGCAGGCCAAGGTGGTGGCGCGGCGGGAAAGTGGGGGCCGGCCCATCAAGCCGCCCAAGAAGGACCTGGAGGACGGCGAGGTGCCCCAGCACGCCGGCAAGAAGGGCAAGCTTTCGGAGCAGCTGCGGCACTGCGACAGCATCCTCAAGGAGCTGCTGTCCAAGAAGCACGCGGCCTACGCCTGGCCCTTCTACAAGCCGGTGGACGCCGAGGCGCTGGAGCTGCACGATTACCACGACATCATCAAGCACCCGATGGACCTCAGCACCGTCAAGGTCGGCCGGCAGCGGGCGGCCCGGGCCCTCTTTCCCTGCCCCACTCCTGGCCTGAGGGGCTGGGGCGGCTGGGGCAGGCGCAGGCTGTGCTCTGCACACTTGTCCCGGGTTTGTAGCTTCGTTGCCATCCAGTCCCTTGACCCTGGTTTCGCCACGTCTTTCACGTTCCTTCCTGCCTCCCACCCCGCAGCTTTCGAAGGTCCCTATCAGGTGGGACAAGGAGGCCTCCCCGCCCCCCCCGGCCCCCCCGAGGGACAGGGAGGCACTCAGTGCACCTCCTGCCGTCTGGCAGCCTGGGTAGGCCTCTCTCCGCCACCCCAGCCTGGTGACGAGGCAGCTTCCCATACCCCTTAAGCCCACAGTGAGGCTACTTCCCTGGACCAATGCTGTGGCTGTGCCGTCCCTGCTGGGAACCCGGCGATGTTGGCTACTTTTGTTTTTAGAGAGAGGGGAAGGGAGGGAGAAGGAGAGGGAGAGAAACATCATGTGTGGTTGCTTTTCAAATGGCGCTCCCTACTGGGGACCTGGCTCACAACCCAGGCATGTGCCCCGACTGGGAATCGAACCAGTGACCCTTTGGTTCTCAGGCTGGTGCTCAATCCACTGAGCCACACCAGCCAGGACAGCTGCTTTGGTTTAGGCCATTTTTCCCCTGTGTGAGTGAAATGCAGACAGTTCTTGTCATGGTTCAGGCAGAGCAGAGGCAGGTGGACAGTGGACCCCACCTTGTTTGCCGCTGACCCTCTGGCCGGCGATAATCCTTGGAAATGATTTGATTGCCTCTTTCCGGATTCACTCCTATTTCTGGCTGGCTCTCTCCAGGTTGGTTTTGACTGTGGGGACAGCGGGAGTGTGGGCTCCCAGGTATACCACCCCTGAGTGCTGTGTGGGGCCCTGGCTCTGGGCTGAGAGCTGTCCGGTGGCTCTCCGGTGGCTCTCAGCGCCCAGCAAGGCTGGGCTCCTGTCTCACTGTCTCCACGCGGGCCCAGGTCTCCTCGAGGCCAAACCTGGCTTGGACCTGGGGAATGAGGAAGGGGCGCAGGGACGGCGTCTCCCAGAAAGGGGAGTGCTCTCACACTCCTGCCTTCACCAGGGACCCAAGGCTGCTGCTGCAGGCCCCCACCTTTCAGAGCCTTGAGCTGAGCCAGCGGGAGAGGGGAGTCTCTGTCACACCAGTGACACTCCCCTTTGCCTCATTCCCAGTTGCCACCTTGCAGCGTCCCTCGCTGGTGGCACTTCTGCTCACCTGCTCCACTGTCCTGCTGGGACGGTCTGCTGCTTCTGCAAGGGGTGGGCTGGCTGGCAACACCTGTGTTTTCACGGAGTAAAAACCAAACGACACTTTGTGAATTGAGTGGACCCCCAGGGTTGGTGGGGATCTTCCTGGAAGCTCCTGTCCCCCACAGAGGACCCCGAGTGTCGAGCTGGAAGCTGTGGGAACGACGGGGGTCCCACAGTGGCTGGGCAGCAGGAGCCTGATCCGATGAGTGCTGGTTCCAGCCCAGGGCGTCTGCCTGGTTCTGGGGTCCTGGACCAGCCCCTGCCAGCCCTCCAGCACCTGTCCTCCCCCTCTCTGGGCTCCTGTGTTAGAGATCTCTGGGCGGCGGTGGAGGGTCCCGCGTCTGTGTGCAGGGGTGGGGAGTCGGCTGCGACTAGGATGTGGGGCAGGGTCCCTTACGCCCCGCCCCTTTGTGTTACAGAAGAAGATGGACAGTCGCGAGTACCCGGACGCACAGGGCTTTGCAGCCGACATCCGGCTAATGTTCTCCAACTGTTACAAGTACAACCCGCCAGACCACGAGGTGGTGGCCATGGCCCGGAAGCTGCAGGTAACCCGAGGCGCTCTCGGGGGCCGGGAGGGGGTCCTGCTGGGCACCGGTGGGATCAGCAGCCCTGGGTGGGATCTGGTGAGACATAGGCGTCTCGGGGGACAACCTGTGGGGAGGCCGCAGAACCTCACCTGCCCAGCACTTTTGCCCTGACGGCCCTCGGGGACTTGGTGACAAACGGGCCCCTCTGCCTTCTGGGAGCTACAGGTTTAGGTCGGGGCGGGCAGCAAGCAGGACTCTCTGGCTGGACGCCGAGGGAGGGACGGCTGACGTCCCCTCTCCTGCAGCCTCATTGACTGTGGGTCTCTGTAAGCTCCTGTGCTGGGGGTGCGGGGGTGGAGTGGTCCCTAGCCCGTCAGGGGGGATGCTCGTGGACGTTGCGTCGCTGACAGCGGCCACTGCAGCTGTGTGCGCGCCTGATGACCGTTGCGGTTGAGGGCATGTGGGAGGAGCTTCTGCGGGAGGCCGGTGAGGCTGTAGGTGCCAGACTTTGCGTCTGCGCACCCCACCCGCCCACGCAGATGCGTGCGTGCGCGCTCTTATACGTGCACGTTGCCGTCAGTCTGACCGGTGTCCCTGTGTTTTGGTGCCCAGGACCTGTGTTTACTCAACTGTGGACCGTGTAGACGGTGCCCTGGTACTGGCGGCACCGCTATTTCAAATGCTTTGCAGGCGGCCCCGGCTGCTATGGCTCAGTGGACTGAGCGCCGGCCTGCCAACCTAAGGGTCGCGGTTCGATTCCCAGTCAGGGCACATGCTTGGGTTGTGGGCCAGGCTCCCAGTAGGGGCTGTGCGACCAGCAACCGCACGTTGCTGTATCTCTTTCTCTCTTTCTCCTTCCTTTCCACTTTCTCTAAAAAGCAAACAAAGTCTTAAAAAGTTAGTAAATAATCAGAGCTTTTTTGGAGGACAGAGTAAGACTATTGGCATCTTTCATCCTTTAGTAGCTTCTCCATTTCCTAAGCTGTTCCTAGCCCCTCATTGGGATCCTTTTGAAAACTCTGTGGAGGTGCTCTCGGTGTCCCTCTCGGCCACCAGGGCCCAGATGCGGGAGGCAAGAGGAGTCTGCTGTTTCTGCCCCTCCCCCCCGGGGGGGCCCTGCCCTTGACCCTTCCTGCCCCCTCTGTGTGTGATGTGGCGAGAGGTCCCGGAGGTCCCAGAACACCCACCAGAAGCCGCCAGGACCCATGGTTTCGTGCTACAGCCGTGTGAAAGGCCTGGAGGAGCACTGCGTCCAGTGCTTGGCGCCACAGTGCTGGCGGGAGGCGGGGCCTGAGCAGAGCGCCTAGGCCGGCGACTCTGCAGAGGCTGAGAATCTGCACGAGCCACACACGTGTGGTAATCACGCCGTGTGTGTGTGGGGGGGGGGTGCACGTCGAGCAGGCCCATTCGTTTCTGAGGGTGTCAGTGTGCCTCTGGGGAGAGTCTCAGCCCTGGAGGAGTCTCAGGACCAGAGCCGTGGGCCCCTCTGGGAGCCGGTGCCGCATCCGAGGGTCACAGCTTGTGGGTATAAACCTGGGTGGATTCAGGCTGCGAACTTGGCAAAGCAAAGTCTCCCCTCATGGCTTCCTGGTCGCAACCTTCACTGACCATGCTCTCAAGACCCAAGTCCCACTGGGTGCCAGTCTCGACAGGGTGATACCTGTGCTTTTTAAAGAGCCTGCTCCTGTGCGCTGCAGTAACACAGCCGCGCAAAGAAGCGGGGAAATGGGGGTTGGCTCCCAGCGCCCAGCCGGGGACCCTGTAGCGGGCCAGAGCTCATGGGCTAGTGCTCCCGCTGTCTGGCTCTAGGTGGCAGGCCCCTGGGGCCTCGGGCCCACCGGCAGAGAGGAAACACCGGCCCGCAGCAGCGTGTGTGGCTGCCGGGGCCCACACGGCTGGCCGTGCCTGTGGCTGTGGCCCCGCACCTGCTGCCTGGAGAGGGAGGGGAGCGAGCTGGCCATCTCCTCGCAAGGCCTGGCATTCTGTGCAGCCTCTTTATGGGTCTGAGGGCGTCTCGGGAAGTGGGGGCTTCCTCTGAAGGGCTGCCCCGGGCGGCGTCCGAGGCTTCAGGCGGCCCCTGCTCTCCCACAGGACGTGTTTGAGATGCGGTTTGCCAAGATGCCGGACGAGCCGGCAGAGGTGCCCGCGGCGCCCGCCCCTGCGGCCCCAGCGGCGGGCAAGGGCACGGAGAGCAGCCGCAGCAGCGAGGAGAGCTCCTCAGACTCGGGCAGCTCAGACTCAGAGGAGGAGCGGGCCACCCGGCTGGCCGAGCTGCAGGAGCAGGTGAGCCGCACCCGCATCCCTCCTCCCTGTGCCCATCCCCCGCTGCGGTGTCCTGGGGGGGCCCCTTGGCCGGGCCTGCAGGCCTGGGCTGTGTGGCTTTCCCGGAGTCTGGCGGGCCCTGGGGCCTCGGTTGCCCCAGAGAGGCTTGGGAGGGGGGCAGTGGTGGAGACCAGGCCTTGTGGTCCCGGCAGCCTGTAGCTGATGGGTGCGGGCTCCCCCCAGGCACAGGGCCATCCCACCCCAGCCTCCAGCCACTGCTGCCTTCCCCGACCTGAGTTGTTTGGATGATGAGTCGAGAGAGAGGTCTGGCAGCTGGCAGGTGCTGGATTTCTGGGGCTTCTGGCAGGGAGAAGAAACAGCAGAGTGGACATGGCCCTGCCGCGGTCACCAGAGTGGGGTGGGCGTTGGACTTGGACCCGAGCCACGTTAGACACGACCCAGGCGGGGTTGCTGTCTCAGCCCCTGCACCTGCCGGAGGCTGGGGGCCTGTCTGCCCTCCTCCCCAGTGTGGGGTGAGGTCGCTCCCTCGCGCCCCTGGGGCTGCCAGAACAAGAAGCACCGAGAGACCACGCAGCATGCCGCCGGGCACACGCCGCCCTGGGTCGCGGCAGCCTCCCAGACCTGCTGTGTGGCGGCCGTCGCGCAGCCCACCAAGCCTCTGTGTTCCTCACCTGAGAAATAAAACTGATGAGAACAAAGCCACCTGCCCTGGGCTGAGTGTTTATTTCATCAGGCTGTCCTTGCTGCTGTTCGAGCCCCCGGGACCAGGCGCCGTGCCTGCAGTGTACTCAGGGCCAGCGATGGGCTGGCGGCCCATGAGGCGAGGTGGGGGTGGAGCATGGCTCTGGGCTTGTCTGGTCCCCTAGGTGTGGCACGGCCCGCGGAGCCCTGCTCAGCCGCCTGCTCTCTTGCAGCTGAAGGCCGTGCACGAGCAGCTGGCCGCCCTGTCTCAGGCCCCCGTGAACAAGCCAAAGAGGAAAAAAGAGAAGAAGGAGAAGGAGAAGAGGAAGAAAGACAAGGACAAGGACAAGGAGCGGCACAAGGTCAGGTCTGAGGACGAGAAGAAGGCCAAGGCCGCCCCGCCCGCCAAGCAGGCTCCCCAGAAGAAGGCACCCCCCAAGAAGGCCAACAGCACAACCACGGCCAGCAGGTGGGCCCAGGCCCTCGCCACTCGGGTAACAAGGCAGGGGCCCGGGGTCCTCGTCCACCCCCTTGAGGGACTGCCAGGAAGGTGGCGGCTCTGGAGGGCCCTGGAGCCAGCCTGCATGCCTGGTGGAGACCTCAGCAGCTTGAGGCTTTAGGGACACTTCCCTGACCTGGGCCTCAGGGTTTAATTTGGGGACATTGGGCTCAGTGACATGAGCTCTTGGCACTTCACTCCTGCCAACCTGGTAGGCAGAGGGTCGCTGTGGCATAGGTCAGCTCTGTGGTCTATCCCCCAGGGCCAGGTGCTCCCGCTGACAAGCAGGGCTGACGGTGGGAGGAGCACGGGTGGGGACAGCTTCTCAGGAGGGGTGGCAGTGTGCAGGGGCCCAGCTCGTCTGCAGAGGGCGGGACGCGCAGGTCAGCACCATGGGGGCCGGCAGACCTTTCCTGGTGGGCATTAGGGTGAATGGTCACCGCCGAAGTCAGGGGAGGGGTGGTCTGAGGTAGCTGAGCTTGGCTGGCTCTGTGGGTGTGTTTGCGTTTCGTCCTCCGAGCAGATGGAGAGTTGTGAAGAATTTAAAAGCAGTCGGGTCCCGGCCTGTTAGTGGGGGCCCGGGCAGGAGAAAGGCTTCCCCCTCTGGAGGCGACTGTGGTGCAGTGGGCAGGCGAGGTCGGTGTGGCCAGGGAGGGGCCTCGGACCGCTTGGAGAACTGTGTGGGCGGCAGAGGGGTCGGGCCTGGTCTCTGGCAGAGCTGGGAGGGGTGCACAGAGCTGGGGTGGGGTGGGTGGTGGCAGAGACCGGGGTGTCGCTCCCTCCCTCTTCTTTCCGGGAGCGGGGGTGAAGTCAAGGTTTCTTGCACTGCCTGTGTCCAGGTTTGGTGGCAGGGTTAGGCTGCCCCCAGAATGGGCTGTGGGCCACCCCTGCTCTGCCCTGTCCCGGGCGGGTTTGTGGAGCTGGTGTTCCTTCCTAGATGTTTGCTGGGACTCGCCGGTGGAGCGGTCTGGGCCTGGAGCGTGTGGTGTTGGACAGCGTTAACCAGGAGCTTCGTAGACAGAGGGCTAGCCGGGTTACGAGTTTGTTCTTGGTGATTTGGGGCTGGGGGGGTGGTCTGTGCCTGCTCAGACGGCGCCTCGTGGGCAGCGGAGTGTAGGCTGTACCCTCCGACCTCTTCCCTCGCGCAGGGCCCGGGCCCAGGGCCCTCCCTCTGGCCCCTGCTGGTGGGAAGTTGTGTGTTTCCCCAGTGCGTCCGGCCAGAGATGGGTCGGTTTTATCGGTGGTTCTGCCTTCTCTGGCTCTTCTCTGCTGGCCCTTTCCTCCTTGCTGGTCTTCTGTTTGCTGCCACCATTCCTTGCGTTGGACTCGGTGCGCTCTTGTTTCTCCAGCTGGTCCTGGTGGGAGCTCTGAGGCGCAACGAGAGACGTTTCTCCGTGCTGAGCGCCGAGCAGTTCCCCCTGACGCCTCCTTAGCCCATGCCACGCTCTCAAAGCCTCGGGATTTCATTCCCTTCAAAACGTCTTCTCGTTTCCCTTCAGGCTTCCTCCAGGCCGCGGGCTCTTTAACAGTGCGCTGTCTGAACCCCACATCTGGGGACTCTTCTGGCAATGTGTCGGTTGTGAGTTCCAGCGGTCGGCACTTTCACGTTTGTTAGGTCTTGTCTTGTGACCCACCCAGCGTGGGTGTGGGAGGAGAAGTGCCCTGGAGGAGAAGTGTGTGAGCCCCGGCTGGTGGGTGCTGGGTGGCCTGGATGTTGGTCAGTGGGGCAAAAACCCGAACAGACAGAAAAGTGTCAGTTAGGTTGATGTGGTGGGTAATTGTCGGGGTCTTCTCTGTTGCTGGTTTATTTGTTTTATCAATCACCGAGAGAAAATGACTGAATTCTCCAACTGTCCCTGTGGAGTTCCCCCATCCCCCTGTAGTGTGCTGCTGGGCTCTGCTTCGTGAACTGGGAACTTGGCGTTCAGGTGTACGCTCACTCGAGGTGCTGTGTCCTCTCGGTCAGGTGGCGCCTCCATCCAAAGCCACTCTCTCTGAAGGGACTCGAGCTCCTGTGGCTTTCGAAATTTGGAGGAGTGTTTACACGGTCAATTTCCCCCTCTCTCCCTTTTTTTTTCAGCCTGCTTCTGTCGTCACATTTAAACTAGGTGGAAACCTCTAAGTCATGTCTTGTTTCTCTTTTCTTTAGAGATTTTATTTATTTATTTATTTTTAGAGAGAGTAGAAGGGAGGGAGAAAACATCAGTGTGTGGTTGCCTCTCGCATGCCCTCAACTGGGTATCTGACCCACACCCCAGGCGTGTGCCCTGACTGAGAATTGAACCAGCGACCCTTTGGTTTGCGGGCCGGCCCTCAGTCCACTGAGGAGCCCCACCAGCCAGGGCCAGGTCTTGTTTCTCATGCAACCCGCTCATGTCTCGCTTTTAATTGGTGTTTTCAGACTGTTTACATTTAATGTGTGATCCACTTCCACCTCATTCTGCCAGTTCAGTTTGCCAGTTCAGTGCGTCCTGTCTGTCCCTCCGGTTTTCATTCCTGTCCCTGCACCTGCCCCCGCCTCTGGGCTGACTTGAGCACGGAGATCGGTTTTGTTGTGTTGAGTCTGAGGTCATGGACCTGTCAAGTCGCTGCCGGTGGGGAACTGAGGGTGGCTGTTTCCTGGGTGAGACCTGGAAACCACCCAGCCGGAAGCAGGGTCTGCCTGTCCCTGGAGACGCACCAGCGGCCGGAGGCTGCCTGGGGCACTGCTTTGGACACGCCCCTTGGTAGGAGTCCTAGTCCTGGAGAGGAAGGGCCTGGGCAGAACCGGGTGGGGTGGGGGGCCCGAGGAGACGGGGCTCCATGTGGGCAGGCGGGCAAGGGGACGGGCTCCACACCGCGACGCAGTCTGCCTTCTGCCTCAGACAGCTGAAGAAGGGCGGCAAGCAGGCCGCGGCCCCCTATGACTCGGAGGAGGAGGAGGAGGGCCTGCCCATGAGCTACGACGAGAAACGCCAGCTGAGCCTGGACATCAACCGGCTGCCTGGGGAGAAGCTGGGCCGCGTGGTGCACATCATCCAGTCCCGGGAGCCCTCGCTCCGGGACTCCAACCCCGACGAGATAGAGATCGACTTCGAGACTCTGAAGCCCACCACTCTGCGGGAGCTCGAGAGATATGTCAAGTCTTGTTTACAGAAGAAGCAGCGGAAGCCATTCTGTGAGTGGCCGTGTGGGGTGTGGGGTTTGGTGCTCGCAGCCCCCCCCCCCGCCCCGCCTCCTTGTTCTCTCTGCAGTGGGGGAGGAGTGGGGGGAGCCTGGCAGCCCCTTGCCCCGGGTCCTGCCCATCTGTGCTTGACTGGGGACAGAGCACAGGACTGAGACCCGTCCCCCCACCCCAAACCAGGTGGGCAGCCAGGACCCTGGGTTGGCTACCTGCCCTCAAGTGCAGTCAAGGTCCTGGGCACACACTTTGCTGTGTCTGCGTCTGGGCACACCGGCTCCCTTTTGACCGGCTCCTAGGGTCAAGGAAGGGCCCTGAGCCTCCTTGGAGGAACTCAGCTCTGGGGCCATGTCTAGGCTCACAGGACTGGAACGAGGTCCCGGGGAGTGGGAAGAAGTGCAGGTCCGAGGCAATCCCAAGGTGGCAGGAGAACCGGGTGGCAGCCGAGGCCTACCCTGGACTCCTGAGCCTGCGTGGGACCCCTCAGGGCACGTGGCACTCACTCACTCTGAGGGACCAGTTGCCTTCTCATGGGTGGAGTGAGAGGTTTGTGACCCTCTGCGGTCACCTGTGGCCTCGGGCGCTGGACTGGGTTCACTGCTGCGCCCATGGCAGCGAGGAGAACCCTGAGTCACAGGGTCAGGGCTTCAAGTCATGGCCCTGCACCTCCACGGGGGTATCCCCGAGCCACACGTGTCCTCTCTGTGCTTTCGTCTTGGGCTTCCTGAGAGAGGAGGCATGGCCACTCGCGACGGCAAGGAACCTGCCGCAGTCCTGGGGGTCAGGCCGGGATCCAGAAGATCCCGGCGGCCGAGGGGCACTCTTGGAGGCCGGCTGCCTGCCGTCTCAGCTCCTCCTCCTTCCACAGCGACGAGCGGGAAGAAGCAGGCAGCAAAGTCGAAGGAGGAGTTAGCTCAGGAGAAGAAGAAGGAGCTGGAGAAGCGGCTGCAGGACGTCAGCGGGCAGCTGAGCAGCAGGAAGCCTGCCAAGAAAGGTATCCATCCGCAGCGTCCCCGCGGCCACGCCTCCCAGCTGCTCAACCCAGAGGGGGCGGGGCCAGGCTGGCGTTGGTGACTCCGCCTTGTCACGAGACCCCAGCTTCCCTGTCCATAACCTGGGGACCGAAGCCCAGCCCATGGGGAGTGTGAGCAGATGGGCGGTGTGTGTGACTGCCACTTCCCAGAGTGCCTGAAGGGGGCTCTTGGAAAGGGCCCAGCAGTGGTGTTTTGGGACTGGACCCTGAGGCTTGGGGGACGTCAGGCTGACCCCCAGCCCCTGCCGTGAGCTTTCTGGCTGCCCCCAGGTTGTAACACCGGATCCTAGCGTGTCGATAACCAATGTCCTGGGTGGAGGGCAGCTCTGACTCCCAGCCTGGGCCCTGGGCCCAGTGGGCTGCGGGTCTTATTTCCAGGGGTCAGGGCGTCGACTCCTCGCCTCCTTCCTCCAGAGCCTGTGAGGAGGGGCAGAGACCTTTTCCTGGCCCTGGGACGGTGGGGCCCGGGTGGGGGCCGTCAGTGCCAGGTTCCATCTCAGTGACCATGTATCAGCCAGTGCTACGGCTTTGCCAGGCCCTGCTGCCTGCCTGCGCCCCGAAGTCTGGGAGGCTCCCCTCGGTCAGCCCTGGGGAGCACAGCGAGGGGTCCCGGTGCTGCCACCTGGCTGATGGGGATCTTCCTCTCTCAGTGGGTGGGGATGCTCAGCCCCCGCCACTGCCTATGAGATCCTCTTAGTAGATTGCCTTCGTTTTGTCCATCTCGGGGGTCTTGGATGGGTGAGTGTCCAGAAGTTCTGGTCAGTTCTGACACTGTCTGCTCAGCTCCACAAGACCAGCCCACCCCGGGGTCCAGGTGTGAGTCCCATGCACCACGGGGTCCCCACGTTCCCACCTCAGTTCCCGCCGGGTCCTAGCGGCGCCGGAGAGCACAGGACTTACTGTTAGGGTTTACCCGGAAGGCTGTAACCAGGCGCAGCAGCCAGGGGTGAGAGGTGGGCGGAGCCAGCTGTAGGGACCAGGAGCTGCCCCGCCCTCCCAGACAGACAGCCACCCTCCCAGCTCCTCCCTGTGTGCCCACCTTGGCCCCCTGGAGATGGGGTGTGGGCTCTGTCTTCTGGTGACCAGCCGCATCCCGTGCCTGTCTGGGGGCCCCAACCGGGGTCACTCAGCATAAACTCAGGTGTGGCCCAAAGTTGCTGCTTATAAATATGGACACTTCTTACCCCTCCAGGAATCCCAAGGGTCTTGGGAGCCATGTGCCAGGGACTCAACAGACCCCAAATAGAGACCTTCCCGCACCGTGACCTTATTAACACATCTGTCCGTTTAGATAGATGTGTCGCATTTATTAAGTGAGCGGGTCAAGGAGTGGGTGGGTCGTGGCATGTAGTGGGGTGCCAAGGGGCGGATGCTCTGGGAAGTCTGCCTTGAGAGAGGCACAGCGCATGCGCGGGGCGGGCTGGAAGGGCAGGTGGGTGGAGCAAGGAGGCGAGGTGGGCGGGGTGAGCGAGAGCCCGCCCCTCACTGCCCCCCCCCCCCCGCGTCTCCCCCAGAGAAATCGGGCGCGGCGCCCCCTGGAGGGCCTTCCCGGCTCAGCAGCAGCAGCTCCTCCGAGTCCGGGAGCAGCACCTCCAGCGGATCGAGCTCGGACAGCAGTGACTCGGAGTGAAGTTGGGCTCCGCTGGCGCTCAGCCCCACCAGCGGCCATGTGCCCGCCCGCCGGCCTCTGCAGTGTTCCCTCCTGGATAATATACTACTACTTTTGTTCATGGTGTGCAGGTTTCTTTTTAATCCAGTGTCATGGTATCTCCCCGTTTTTGCTTTAATAGGTCAAAGGTCTTTTGTTGCGTGTGCACTAGACTTTATGAGCAGGTGTGAGACTGCAAAACGTCTTTCCTTCGCCGCCGAATTCGGCCGCTCGGAGATGGCAGCTCCAGACGCTAACCTGGTAACCGTAGAAACCATGGAGGATGTCAGCCGGATGTTCCTGCAAAGCCCCTTTTCTTAGGCCTGACCCGGTCCGGCAAGAACGCTTTCAGAGGCAGCTTCTCCAGGGTGGTTCTGCATTTGGGAGCCGTTGGCTTTGCAAGCAGGTGTTGACCTCCGCACTTGGGCCAGAGCTCTGACCCTGCTGTCCGCGCCGCCGCCCGCAGCCGAGGACGGTGCGCCTGCGGGGCAGGGTGGCGCCGGGTGGCCAGGGTCACGCAGGCTCCCTGGCAGAGCTTCTCGGGTGGGGCAGGCAAGGGTGGGCCCGCAGGGAAGGGGGGTGCAGAGCGTTTCTGACCTTTGTGCGGTCAGGAGTCCCCCCGGGTGGGGGGGCACAGCGGCTGCGTGTGCAGCGGGCAGGTTTCCAGACACTGAAACTTTTACCTCAACTTTAAAAAAAAAAAAAAGATGAAAAAAAAGACTTTTTTGTAAGGTTCAGCAATTTTCTACGAAAGTCCAGCCCCGTGTGTGTGTCCCCCACCTTGTGTTTGCGCTGCCGCTGCCGCACACTCCGGAACCATTTTCCAAGTTCGTGTATATATAAATACTTTATTTATTAACACCATTGGTCGTTTTTAGAAAAAAGAAAAACAGAACAAAAATGCATTACGAACGGCGGAGATGCAGGCCTTCCCTGCGGTTGGCGGGAGCGCCCCAGCCCCCCCAGGTGCTATCCGACCCGGCCGGTGCTCAGTCCCGTCCGCGCTGCCGGCGTCGGGGCCTCCTCGTCGCTCGTCTCTGTGTGGGGGGGGTGCGGGGACTCGCAGGGGCAGCGCCTCCCCGCTGCAGCGCACCCTGTGTGTCGGGTCTGCCTAGTTGTTTTGTACTCTTCTGGTCTCTGTAGGGCTGCTCTCAGAGCCGCCAGCTTAGGGAACCCCAGCTATATAATGTAAGCTTTGTAACCTGAGAGGAAACAAATGTATAGTAAATCTAAGTCTTGATTTTTAACTTTCTATTGTAAGAGAAAATATTAATAATATACAGAGTTTAACAGAAGGTTATGTTTTGGTTTTGTTTTTCCCAGAGGCCACCACGTGGCCTTTGAGTGCAGGGATGCCCCCCACGGCCTGTCCAGGGTCGGAGCATCGGCCCAGAGCACGTGGTGGCCTTCTGGGCCCCAGGACCGGGTGCCCGACACCTCCCAGCCTCCGGCAGGCACGGTGACCCTGTGCAGTCTTCCTCCCACCGGCACAGCCAGGCACGCTCTGGCATGTCTGTGTCCAGGGCTAGAGCCTCTGGCTCCAGGAAGGGCCCTCCCTGAGGACCACACAGGGCTCCCTGCCCCAGCATTTTCTGTGCAGCAGAAATGGCCAAAACGGCATTCTCCCAGACACGCCTGTGGGCGCCTCCTCGCGGCGGGTGCCCGCCCAGCCACTCGTGGCACTCCTGGTCGCGTAGGGGGCTAGTTTTAAAGTCCCGATGTTGGTTCGGATTGCGTCGACTCGCATGGCCGCCGGTTCCTGGATGGAGAGAGGACTCCGGTGAGGGCATGGATGGTGGGGTGGGTGCCATTGGTCTTACCACCGGTGATCCTACACCGGGCGAGTTTTGAGCCAGTTTGTTAAACTTTTAAGTTTCGTTTATAATAAAAATGTAAGTGGATTTTAAACTTGCCATTTTTTAAAGTTACCCTTGGTTTTCAAAGGTTTTCTAAACAGGTCTTTAATGGCATATTTAAACCATGACTGAGGGATCGGTACACGGCAGGTCTCACTGGGGACCGAGTGGGCGTGTGCAGCCGGTGCACAGCTGGCAATGGGGGACCCCGGCGTGGTGCCTGGGCGGGGATCCCGTGGAGTGCCTGTCCAGCGTGGGGAGTGAAGGGTCACCTGTGTGAGCCAGTAACGGGAGAAGCATCTGGTCCTTGAGGCAAGCGAAGTGGGAACCTGGGAGAGCATGTCTCTGTCCGCTGGTTCCACGCGCTGTAGTGGTGGATTCGCAGACCTCCCATCACCCAGCAGAGGCTGCTGGCTTCGATGGCTCCCTGGGGGCTGCCGTCCACACCAAGCGGCTGCGGGTCGTGGGCTTCCTGTCCAGATGTCCCCACGGACGGCCCTCCAGGCTGGGCCCCTCCCCCACCTAGAGCTCACCTGTGGCAGCAGGTCGTTTGAGTCTGTCCTGGAAGACAGCAGCCGGACCTGCAGGGTGGCGTGCCCCGGGCCGCTCAGCGGGGAAAGGCTCAGTGGGTTGGCCGTGTGGACCGAGGGGGCAGGCTGCGCCGGGCTCGTCCCGGGCTGCAGGCGCCATCTTGCTCACACATTGCGAGTCACATTTTCTTTTTTTTATTCTTGTTCCTTTGCGAAGTCACATCCTTCAAGGTCGTCTGGGGAGGAGCAGTCCCCGAAATTCGGCTCTGTCGCATCCCGAGTGGGGCTGCTCCTTAGTACATGTAACACTTCCAGGAAGTTTTCCTTTTTTTATATTTAAAATGTTACTTTTCTGTATGGTGTGCATGCCGGTTTACCGTAACTTTTCTTAACCTTTTTAGTGCCGTTTCTAGTATATTCCTGTAAATGTCAGTTACTGCAAATGAGTCCAATGTAAGTAGTGTTAGCTTGTTTATTGCAATGCTGGCCGCAACACAACCGAATAAAAATGGTAGAAAGTACTCCTGATGTTTCTGGTAATCATGGGCCCTTCTCCTGGGGCGTTTGTTTTGTTTTCGTAATAAAAGCAAAAAAAAAAAAAGGGTGCCCGTCTGTGCCTTTTCCTGTGCTTTTGGGGTGCTCCTGCTCTTCCCCTCATGGGTACAGACTCGGCAGGAACACCCAGAGCCTCTGAAAGCGGTTTCACAAGGCTGCACCCACAGCTCTGCCCCTTGGCCTGGGCAGGGAGGCACCAGGAACCAGGGAGCATTGTTTTTCTGCTGAAGAGAGTTCAGGTCCCAGTCTTCCCACTCCTGTGGTTCTCTGGGGTGTCGCCCGTCCACAGGTGTGCAGGTTGTCCCTCTGCTCCCGACCGACCTGTCCGTCCCTCCTGCCCCTCAGTCTACATTCAGCTGGCTTGCATGCTCCCAAGACTCCAGGCACCAGATAGCTGTCCAGCGGCCCAGCAGCCCTCGCCTTGTACCCACGTCCAGTGGGTTTTAGGTGCTGAGGTCCCCACTGTGCGGCTTCAGTGGGGAGTGGACGTGGCCTGGAGACAAACTAGAGTTCTGACAGCTTTTTTAAAACATTTCCGTCCCGGAGATGGGTTCTTGTCACCTAAGGTGCAGCCTGGTGAAACCACTCTCCAGGGCATGGTGGGCACCATGCTTGTGTCTCCTCAGCCCACGTCACTGTTGTCATGAATTCCAGGCTCAGCCCCTCATCTGCCACCTCCCCAAGGACAGGGCTGGCTGTGTGCCAGACTAACCTCAGGCAGGTGTCTGCCTACTTTCCAAGTGGCTTAGTGGCAGCTGTCCTCCGAGAGTCCCACTGCAGGGTGGCCTGCATACTCTGATGTGTGCTGACACTGGCTGTGGTCAGAGTGCAGCCAGGGCCCAGCCCCAGGCCCTGGCAAATGCAAAGGCTACCTTGTCCCATGTGGGGCTTAAACCCACGGACCTGTCCACTGGGGGCCTCTGGTCAGGGCTCCCAGGCAGGCGTGCCCTCCCTGCAGAGGCCTCACTTAGGGCAGAAGGGCCTGGCTGCCCTAGGACTCCAGCAGGGCACCGAAGCAGCTGGACTCCAGGCCTCAGGCCTGCTGCAGACATGGGGGACGTCCTGTGGCTCCATGGGGCCAGTCCCAGGGTGCCAATTTCTAACAAGCTCGCCCAGCTGCTGAGAGAACTGTGCCCAGCACGGCACGGGGCGTGCTGCATGTACAGTGGCAGCGAGGACGCACACCTCGCAGGTGCCCCGCTAGTCAGACAGTTGGAGTGTGACATAAATGCTGTCTGAGCAGGGGGGCAAGAAAAAAACCCAGAACTGCAGAGTGTGGGCCACTGCTTGGGGACGCGGCTTTGTGGCTATGGCCGCGCGTCTCTGGGGAGGGTCCCGCTCCTCTGCCTTTCACGTGTCTATACAGGGGTGTCAGCATCAGCAGAGGGCACTGAGAACGGCCAAGCCAACACGTGAGCCGGCGTGAAGCAAGCAGGAGGAGAGTCCTGCCACATTTATTATGTGTGATGGTGAAGGAAAGTCAGCTCTGACAGAGGGACTTGCCCGTGTCCAAGCCATGCCGACTTCAGCTACAGCAGACGTGTGTCCTTTCTCGGGGACCCGACGACTGCTCATGGGGCTTGGCTGCCTGCATGCGCAGTGACTGGCACCCAGGCCCTGCTGGCGGTGGTGGGGGCTGCGGCTGCCTCCCAGCTGGGGCTCAGACACTGTCGGAGGAACTGATGTGGAAATGACAAGTAATTTTTGGTTTCCCTAACGTGTTTTGGATGTAGTTGCCTGCAAGTCCTCAAGTGTGTGGAAGCTACCTGGTGGTCATTTCGGTGACCAGGTTGAAACACAAATGTGATGAGTTTCCTGGTGAGAGGCTCTGCCAACCGTTCGGGTCACATTCGTTCCAGTCTTGGAGTTCGGTTTGCACCTTTTTTGTAGGTCTCACCCTTTAGGCAGAAGTGAGCATGGAAAACAACTTACAACCCGACACTAACGAAATACTGAATGTCAACTGTCACTGAAGAAGACAATAAATTAAATTAAAAAACCTACCAAACTTGAAAGGTTGTTTGTACACAGGGTCCCTGTGGGTGGATTTTTCGGAACCCTGCAGGAAAGCAGCGTGGCCAGGCGGGCCTGCAGCTCCTGGGCAGTGGGGAGGCCAGGCTGGCCAGTCACACTGGCCCCCTGCCCAGGGCCTGGACCCACGCCTCGTCTTCTCGGGAGGCCTGGAAACCCATGATGCCACTGAAGGAAACGGGGCCCAGCCTCACCATGTGGCCCCTGGGCCCGGTGTTCACTCTGCAGTCACATAATTGTGCAGAACTTGGACTGGCCCGTGTCCCTGGAGACCTCCAGCTTGTCCCTGTCACGGACCAGGATGGCCTCATTTCCGTACCGGGAGTACCACATGCTGCGGCTCCTGCCCAGGTAGGTCCTGGGTGGCGCGGACTCCAGCTGCTGCTGCTGCTGCTGCCAGATGAGCAGAGAAGTGTCCCTGTACCGCTGCCGGGCGTAGCCTTCCGACAGGGCTTTCTCTGCCAGCGGGGCGCGACCACTCATCCCGGGCCCGGGACCCCTGCTGGGCTGCAGAGCCTGCGGCCACCCTGAGCCAACCCTCCCAACCGCTTTGCACTAGACGCTCTGATGAACACGCTTTGTGGCTGCTGGGTCTGGGGACTGTTTAGTTAACTTAGCGGTAGAGGTGAGGGTCCAGGCTGTGGGTGGACTGCACCCTTAGGAGGGTGGTGTTGAGGGAAGACTTGAGAGGAACCTCTGAGCATTCTGAAGACACCTAAGAACCGCCCCTGACACGGCCAGCAGGTCCAGGTGGCTCCCTGGTGACAGCCTTCGATCGTGACAGCTGTGGGCACTTTGTTAGGTGTGAAGGTGACTGGGACGAAGCACCTGCCTCGGGGGGAGGGACTGGCAGGTGTCTGCTGTGATTGTGACACCACCGTGTGGACCACTCAGCTTGAAAAGATGGATGCACCACCCTGGCTGGAAGGTCATGGTACATACAGCTAGACAGAGGACCGCTGCGCCCAGGCCGGTCTCCCCTGAGCAGAGTTCGGGGCGGCTCAAGGCGCAGCAGGGAGATCTGGGACTTGTCCGGGGTGCAGAGGTGGCGCTGGCTCCGAGCCTTACATTGTGGGGCTAGTGGGCAGCTCTTCCCCAGGGCGATACTGCAAGAAACAGACAAGCTGTCAAGGGCGGCAGTGGCAGGTTTCATGGCTCAGAACCTGAACTCCAGAGCAGAGAGTTCACCGGCTACTGACGACACAAAGTGTCGGTCGCCATCGAATGAGTCAGATGGAGCCTAATCCTACTTCGTTACTAACGAAGGGGCTGGGGCATCCTGGCACACTGCTTATCGGAGGTTTTGCGTCTGTAACAGCGAAACAAGTCCTGAGAACCTAAAATGGCCCAGGTCACCAGGGGCTGCTTCCAGACCGGCCGCTGACCTGCTAGGGTGTTTGCCTAGGCTGCCGGGCTGAGGCCGGCCTGGTACTCACCCAGCCGCCAGCGCCGCCTTTGTACTCCAGGCATCTGGAGGTCCCTGGACCAGAAAAAAATAGGATGCCCGGTGAAAACCACACGAGGCAGCATCCACAACCACCCCTTCCCCATCGTCCAGTATCGCCTCACTTCGGCTGCTGCTGAGTTCCCTTACCCCTGCCTGCGTTCTGGATCCCCCCCTATGGCACGTCCCCATCGTCTCCCCAGTATCCTGGGTCCCCTTCGCCCCGGGCCCCACCACGGCACGTCGCCATCCTCTCCCCAGCATTCTAGGTCTCCTCCCCCCACCTTATGCCCCCCCGCCGGCGCCGCAGTCAGGCTCCCGGCGGGGTTCTCGGCGACGCCCGGGCCGCGGGGCGGGGCGGGGCTCGGCGCGGCTCGGCGCGGCTCTTCAGACACAAGCAGAGCCTCTTGGCCTCCCGGCCGCGTCTCCATGGCAGCGCCGCAGGCACGCGTAGCCGAGCGCCCAGGACGCGCAGGCCTGCGCGACAAGCCGGAGCAATCGATCGCCCCGAGGGGCGGGGCCGGAGCGCGACCTTGTGGGCGGAGCCTGCCGCCGGAAGAGGGGTTTGGGAGCTGGGCGCTGGGGGCCGGGCCCTCCCGCGGTGCTGTGGGTCCGAGTGTTTGCTCCAGGGGGCATCTGTGCCGCCGCTCGTGTCCTTTCGCTGTTGCCGCTGCCGTTGCTGTTCGCGTTCTTTCTCCCAGCGACCGATGCAATGGCTTTTAAATAATTTAATGCCGTCTGGGCGCGCTGTGAGAGACAGATCTCGAATTCGCTCGCATCTGCACGTCGCCGACCGAGCTCCGCGAGCCCTCTCCGTAGTTCCGCCCTTTTTCTGACTTCAGTTGTATTCAAACGGGCTCCCCAGGCCTACATAGCAAAATGACGCTAGGGGCGCCCCGGAGCACAGAGCCCACGAGTGCGGGATTCCTTCTTCACAGGGACACGGGACGTCTCCAGGCTTGTTCCCTCGGCCCGACCGCACACCAGTTCCGGCGCGTCTCCAAGCGCGTACAGGATGCCTGGGCGGGAAACGTGGTCACCAGGCCGGCGGTAACTCGGTACCTGGAAGGAATCCCGTGCGCTCGGTCATTAAGAAATACACTTCTGAAAGTCTTGTGGGCAAGAGAGGAACCCACAACACAAATTTTAAAATATTTTAAATGCATGACGATAGAACTACAACATATCAAAAGCGTGGGCTTGCAGCTAAAGTGATGCCTGGGGGGCGTTACACGCCTATCTTAGAAAAGTAGGAAGGTTAAGAATTACAGAGCTAAACATTCATCTCAAGACGCCAGGGGTAAAAAACAGCAAAAATTAACCTAAGTACATGTACTAAGGATGAGGGAAGAAATTAAGTAAAAAAATACCCCCCCAAAAAAGATCAAGAGGCTAATAAAAATAGTAAACCCCTGGTGAAAAACAAACAAACAAAACCAGAAAGTACACGGAACTAACACTAAGGATCGCACAGGCTTCTTTTCGGCTAGAGCTGCCAGCTTCCAGCAGCACCAAAACGACCAACACAAAGGGAAAGGGGGAGGCCCCCGACACACGTGCTTCAGGCCTTTTAGAAACAGAGAGGCGTGCCTTTGGCCACCTCCTTGCGTATCTGCAGGGGAGGTGACATTGTAGACTACCAGGGAACGGGCACCACTCGAAAAGGACCGCGCCCCGCGGATGTTCCCACAGCAAGCCTAGAAGAGTCTGCAGTGTCACCCCCCGCCTGTGTGGGGCACTGTTGTGCACGAACAAGTGAAGAGCAAGATTCTCGCGTAGGGCATGGGTGCGCGTACTGAGCAGGGTAAGCGCTGCAAGAGCCGAGACGGCTTCCTGAGACGTGCGAAGGAACGTGGTCGGAGAAAGAAGGAAGCTAAAGAGAGAGGAAAGAGCTTGGTGCACGCGAAGCACCCGCTGCGCCCAGAGACGCGCAACAGAAAGGCTGCTGGGCCCCACTCGCTGTGAATTCATGGCATGATGAGTCTGAAAAAAATAAAGTGTTCTGATATTAAAAAAAAAGAATTAAAGAGGACTTATAACAGAATCTGCACACGTTAAAAAAGATAATAATACCGTGAACAGCCTGATGTCAACACATTTGTAAATTTCGCTAAGTGGACCAGGGCCTAGAAAAAATACAGTTTATCCATACGAGCACCAGAAGAAAGAGACAGCTTAAATCTTGCCGTTAAAGAAATGGACCTGCCTCTTAAAACCTTCCCCAAGGCCGCACTGGGTCTGGATGGCGCCAGCGCGAGTCCTGTGAGCACGGAAGGAAGGCGCGCACCCGCTCTTCTACGGAGATCTCTGGAAACAGGGAGGCAGCCACGTCCTGCTCGCCGTCTGCACTGGCCTGACCTCGACCCCGAAGCGACAAGGACGCGCCAGGGCAGGGCCGTGGGTGGCTCCTCTCGCTCAGGGACATCGATGTGAGAGCCCCAAAGGTAACGTTAGGGCTGCGCGGAGGCCGCGGGACGCAGGCACGGAGGCCCGGCCAGGCTGGGTTGTTCCGGACTCCGCGGTGCGCTCCTCCACAGCAGCCAGCTACAGAAGGAGAAGAGCACAGGGCCTTTCCAATCTCTGCTTGTATTCACGTGACTCTCGCGGTGGAAAAACAACTCTTAGAAAGCTAGGAATGAGACTTGGGTTTGTTCACCCTGGCTAGGCAGCCTCAGTTGGTTAGAGAGCCATCCCCACACACCAGGGTTGTGGGTTCGGTGCCTGTCAGGTCACATACAAGAACCAACCAATGAATACTGTATTTCGTGGTGGGTAATGAGCACTGTTTTGCCCAATTTTTTGAGGGAAAAATAAAACTGTGCATTATACATGGGTAGTACTAATTCCGTATCTATATGTGTTTTTAATTATTTTATTTATGCTTATGTGTGACAAGTGTAACTCTAGAAAGCAATAACCATAACCATATGGATAATAATACCCTGGGATACAATGGTCAGTTTTGTTTCTAAATATAAATAAATGAAAAACTAAATTAATCCCTGGCTGGTGTGGCTCAGTGGATTGAGTTGCTGGCCTGTGAACCAAAGGGTCACCAGTCCGATTCCCAGTCCAGGCACATGCCTGGGTTGTGGGCCAGGTCCCCAGCAGGTGTCACCCAAGAGGCAACCACACATTGATGTTTCTCTTCATCTCTTTTCTCCTCCTTTCCCCTCTCTAAAAAATAAATAAATAAAATCGTTTTCAAAACTTAAAAGAGTATAAAAAAGCGAAGGGTGGAACATGGCCCAGGTCTCCTAGAGGAGAAAGTCAGCGTGAGGGTCCACTCCTCTGGCCTGACTCATTGGAGTCACAGTAACTCCTAGACGGAGCACAAGTGCCAGCATGGACACAGGGTCCAGTGATACAGACGGCTCCCTGGATGGACCTCAGCGGCGGCACTGCGATGTGGTGGGGGGAGGAGGAGGGAGCAGATGTCTCCCTGCTCCGCCCCAGGGCCACACGGGCATCGCTGGGAAAAACCTAGCCCCACACCCATCCACTGCCCAAAGCTAAACGCCAGGTGGGCTGTAGGCCTAAGTGAGAACAGAGAAACGACGGTGACTTAGCAAGATGGCAGAATAGGACATCCTTGTGACTTTGGGGTGGAAAGGTTTTCAGTAACTGGTCACAAACAAACTGTAATGTTAACAGCGTGTTTCTGAAAGTGCACATTGATTCCCACGGCGGGGTGTGTCTCGGGCTCTGATAGGGCCGGACATGCACCCTGGAATACACAGCGAAGGGGTGGGAGACAGGCTGGTCGCTGTCGCAGGGAGGGACAGGTCAGCAGGGGAGGTGCCGGAAGGGTCCATGTGGGGATGGCTTAGAGCTGGAGACTTCAGGACAAGCCCACGTTGAGCTTTCGCAGACTAATGTTGCTACACATCTGCACATCCCCAGGGTGTGTACACATGTGCATTTCCTGCCTCTTCCGGCTGCGAGGGCCGGAAGCAATGACAGCCCAATAGCCGGGAGCCCGCCTGCTGCCGAAACCTCGCTTCTGATTTCTCCACTGGAAGGAAGTGGGGTTCCTGGGGGAAACGGCGGGAGCTGGGACTGGGTGACAGATATGCACAGTGGGCCCGGAGCGTCTAGCCGTGCCAGCAAGTAAGGGCGCACTCCAAAAACAAACAAAAAAATGACCCAAAGTGGGAGCCACGGGGGGGTGTCTGTCTCTCTGTTGCTTAATGTAATGTTTCTTGAGCGACGATTCTCATTCTTTCTCATTCTGTATGCTACACCTGTTTAAGTCACAGTTGAATGGGGTGTAGAATAGTCACAGTTGTGCGGACATCAGCACAATTCCAGACCGTGTGCATCACCCCCCGGAGGGGGCCCCATGCCCACCCGCTGTTCTGCCCCACCACCCCCGCCACCCCAGCCCTGGCCACGCACTCACCTGCCTTCCGTCTCTGGGGCGCCTCTGTTCTGGACCGTTCATATGCACGGAGGCAGTCACACCACTCACAGCGTTTGCACCAGCTACTTTTCCTTGGTGCTGCGAGTCCGTCCTTCTGTGTGTGGTAGTGGGCATTGGCCTTCACCCCTCAGGGAGACCCACGCAGGATGCTGACCCTCTTCACCGCGTGTCAGCGCATAGCTCGGGGCATCAGGCACATCCGCACATTGCACAGCCTTCCCTGCTGTCATCTCCAGAACTTTCTGTCTCTCCAAGTTGGACTCTGCACCCAGTGGACACTCACTCCCCGCCGGCCCCTCCTCCCAGCTCCGGGCAACCACCACTCTGCTCCCTGTCTCTACAGATTTACGGGTTCCGGACATTTCCTGCAAGTGGAGGCACATGACACCATCATTGTTGTCTGGCTTCTCTCACTCA
The DNA here is from genome assembly GCA_004024845.1 of Tonatia bakeri. Taxonomy (NCBI): domain Eukaryota; kingdom Metazoa; phylum Chordata; class Mammalia; order Chiroptera; family Phyllostomidae; genus Tonatia; species Tonatia bakeri. Next base: position 47,244 of record PVIA01001092.1, on the reverse strand, counting down.
GCACGACGACCGATCTGGAGGTCCACACTGTGCCCTGGCCAGTGTGGTTCAGTTGGTTCAAGCATCATCCCGTAACTGAAGGGTTGTGGGTTCGGTTTCTGGTCCGGGCACCTTCCTACCTAGGTTTCAGGTTTGGTCCCCAGTCCGTGTGCGTACAGGAGGCAAGAGATGGATGCTTTTCTCTGGCATTGATGTCCCTCCCTCCCTTCCTCTCTCTCTAAAGGCAAGGAGACAGTGCCCTCGGGCAAGGACTAAAATAGTCCACGTGGTTGCCTGTCTCAGCACTGCACTCCTTTCTAGGTCCGAGCCACATCCTCTGATGGACCATGCTTCCCTCCATCTGTCACCCGTTGGCGGACACTCGGACCGAGCCCGCCTGTTGGCTAATGTGGACGGTGCCGCCTGTGGGGACATGGGGCAGCAGGGAGCGTGGCCAGCTCTGTGGGGTAGAAAGGTCACTCCCTCGAGGGCAGGGGCACTGCAGGGGTCCAGTGGGGAAGAGACTAGAAGGACGCAGCCATGCCTCGGGGATCTGTGATACACAGCTGTCCCCAGCTCCCAGACACTCACTCACCAGAGCAGAGCGCCTGTCCCACGACCCTCAGCACCAGGCGACACTCGCCGGCTGAGAGGAGGCAGGACACTGTCCAACCCACAGCCGGGCTTTGATGGACACCAGCCCCAGCGCCGAGTCCTTTATATCAAGGACCCTGTGGGACAACCCCCCACCCCCACCCAGGGTGGCAGCAGTTTCACAAAACCTGCTTCAATGGCACGCCGTTCTCGGGGGGACACTCCACACAGCCCAGCCGGGCAGCAGCCGTGAATGACGTGTGGCTTCCGGGCTCTTCCGTGTGGCTTCCCCGGCTGGGGAGCCAAATTTTTAATTGTATTTAATTTTAATTAACTCAAAGTTTGACACCTGATTCAGTGTTTGGCAAACTTTTAAGCATGCTCAAAACCACCTGCGTGGGCCGATGGGCTTGTTCAGCCACACGTTTCGTGACATCTACACGAAGATCGGACATTGCTGGCGAGCGCTAGTGCCCCGGCTGGCGTGCACGGTGAGTGACACACGCACAGGGGGTTTGGGCCCCCACCCACCGAGAGCAGAATGTGAAACAGCTCAACGGTAAGTTTCCCAGCGGGAGGCACGGTGAAGCGATGGCTTTTCAGGTGCACAGGATCACATGAAACGTGCTGTCAGAATGGACCGCTCAGTGGGTTTTATTCAGCCATAAGCAGGAGGGAAGGACTCACCGATTCTCTACCACAGGAGTGCGCCTTCGCACTGTGCTGGGTGAAAGGGGCCGGACGCAAGGCCACCTGGTGCAAAAGCCCATTTGTAGAAATGTCCAGAACTGGCAGACCCACAGAGACAGGAGGAAGACAGGGCGGGCCGGGTGCTGGGCTGACAGTGGCTGGGTGCCGGTAGCTTTGGGGGTGATGGGAATGTTCCAGGATTCAGATCACTGGTGCTGGGGCCTGGGGTCTGGGCCGCAGGGCCGGCAGATGCCTCCCCTTGGCTGAGCTGGCCCTTTGCCCCCTGAGGGCCGGGGCTGGAGCTCCCTGCCTGGTCTGAGGGCAGTGTGAACAGTGGTGAGGGGGGGGCTGGCTGTGTGCCCGCTCTCCCCAGCTCTGCGATCAGACCGAGTGGGGAGTTGCCCCTCTCAGAGGGGACCCACGCTGCTGTTGCCCGCATCCCAGTGGATGGAGCCTGCCAGGGACATGTTCCGTGACAGCCAGTGCTGCTGGTCACCCCGAGGGTCCCTTGACTCACAGCCAGCCATGTGGGGTGGGGCCTTCCCCTCAGCCTGCCCAGACTCCCACCTCCATCCTTCGCTGAGGTGGCTTGTTGGCACTGCAATGAGAGAGCCTCCCGCAGAACCTTGGGGCCGCCCTGGAAGCCCTACCTGCCTGCAGACCAATGGAGTCCTGGAGCCCCCCCAGGTGCCCCCCCCGCACCCCCCTGCCCTCTCCCCCCCTGCCTTAGAGCCTGGACTGGGTGACCTGACCTCACAGGCACCTCTCAGGAGGGATGGAACTGTCCCGGCACAGCCCCGAGGAGGGGCCCACTCCAGGGGCGTGTGGCAGTACGAGGCCGAGGTCCCAGTCTGAGGTCGAAACCAAGGTCTGCAGCCTTTGCGCTGTCTGAATGTTGAAGCATAGAGCTGTTAAAAGTGTATATTTTTGCCTTTTCAAAAAAACTGTGAAAAACCTGCACCCCACAACCCAGTGGGGGCGGAGGGTCATTCTCCCCGGGAAATAGTGGCAGCTAACCCACCATGGCAGGTGGGGACGGCATCTGGGGAGTGCGTGTTCCCCGCCCGTCCTGGAGGACGATTCCTTCACCCAGGCGTGTCAGGGGGAGTCAAAACATTTGCCTTCCCTTGCCCCAGAGTGGAGCTGTGTTCAGTCAGTGCGTTCTTAATGAGGATGGGGGAGGAGGGGGTAAGGATATGGGGGTGGTGGAGAGGGGGCGGAGGCTGGGTGGCTCCTACCTTCTGAGGAGGCCCAGGCCAAGAGCCTGGCTGCTGAATGAGGCCCTGCGCCTTGGCCCTGTTGATGAGAGGCCCTGAGCCCCCCACAGCCCTTGGGATGGCTGGGGAAGCCCTAGCCTGGTGGCCTGGGAGGCCTGTGCGGGCAGAAAGGGTCTCTGTGTTTGGTGAGGCCTAGAGCCTCCATTGCACCAACTGTCCTGAGCGTGGGAGGGCGCACGCTTCCCAGTTCAGAGCACCTTCAATGGTCCGGGGTCCAGCTCCCGCCACTGAGAGTGAGCCCCTGGGAGTCCAGGAGGCCTGAGCCGTGGGCTCCGATCGCCCGGGGCTGCCTCTGTCCGACCTGGGGCCATCACTGCAGCTCTGCGCACCTTCACCTGCCAAGCAGTGCTCGCCTCCCTCCGGGGCGGCGGTGCGCCTGGTGCAGAGCCTGGAGCGGAGACGCGCGGGAAGTGGGAGTTACTGCGCAAGCAGGGGCGGAAGCAGAGCACCCAGGCACCGCCCCGCGAAGCTCTGGCCCCGACCTCCCTCTGAGGCCTCTTCTCTGGGACCCCCACGGACCCCACAGCCACCAGGCTTCCTGGAGCTCGAGGCCGTGTGCCCGCACTTCCACCCGCTTCCAGCCTTCTGCTCAGACTCTGGCCGGTGCCCCCGCAGTCGATTTCCCCTGCTCCTGCTGTGGGGGAGAGCGTGCACGTGCGGCGTCTTCGCGTTTTTCTGCTGAGTCAGTACGTAAACGCTGAGTCAGGTGTCGTAGCGTTTTCCCTCCTCCCTGGTCGCCCCCCACCCCAGTCAGCGTGTCAAGGGACCCCAGAAAGTTCCAGGTGTGGAAACCCCTGGCGGCAGAAGCATTTGGGGGCTCGCGCAGCAACTGGGGACTGGCCCCTTCACGACCGACAATAGGGCTGTACAACGCCAGGCCGAACGGGGAAGGGGCGCAGAGAGGCGGTGCCTCCCACTCCAGGAATCGCAGCGGCTGCTCCATCTCCATCCGATCTGATGCTGTTGGAATAAATGGGCCCTAAGTGAGGACAGGCCGCACTGAACGTCAATCTCCTGTACAGTGGCATTACACGTGCATGTCTGCTGTACACATACGCCAGGAACCTTGTTAAATGACAGGGCAAATATATCAACAGGCCGCACAGCCGGCTCCTGACACCTTGGAGCCGGGGTGACACGTTTTTATGGCGTCTGCGGAGGAAGCCCTCAGGTGCCACAGTCCTGGTTGCCCCGCTGTGCCAGGCTGTGGGCTCCACACCTGGCGTTTCATTGAACAGCTGCTTTCCAACCACCTACCGCCGTCCCAGCCCAGTGTGCCCAGGGACAGGACAGAGGTGGCCCCTGATGCCACCCAGCTGACGGTCCAGGGGGAGGAGACAGAGCAAGCCCACCAACTGCATGGGGTGTCAGGTGAGCAGGGATGGCCCAGGAGGTGAGGGGTGAGGGGTGAGGGCACCCGGCCTGGGGTGGGGGTGGGGGTGAGCACCACAGGAAACCTGGGCGTACAGGGAGGACTCACTGGGGCAGACTTAGGTTTCACCTCTGGCAGGGGCTCCCCCAGGGCAGGAGAGACAGAGCCTTACCTGGGTTGGACTAGGCCCTGGCTGACTGCGGAGGATGGGCTAAGGGGCGAGGGCCGGGCAGGGGAGGCTGTGGAGGGGCCCGGGGGAGGGAGGGGCCTGCAGCCCCCCTTCCACACTTGGGCTGTGTGGCTGGTATTGGCACTGCCTGCCCCCTGGGTTTAAAAATATATATTTTAAATCCTCACTTGAGGATGCGACTTTTTAAAAATTGACTCTAGAAACAGAAAGGGGAGGAGAGAGAGAGAGAGAAGAAAAACATCGACATGAGAGAGAAACATCAGTTGCCTCTCATATACACCCTGACCAGGAATCGAACCTGCAACATTTTTGTGTCTGGGACGATGCTCCAACCAACTGAGCCACCTGGCTATGGCCTGTCCCCTGGGTTTCATCTGTCACAGCTTCTCCTGTGGACTGTCCGGCACTGAGCACAGGACTTCCTCCACTGAAAGGTAGCCAGTTCGATTCCCAGTCAGAGCACATGCCTGGGTTGTGGGCCAGTCCCCAGTAGGGGGCACACGAGAGGCAGTCACACATTGATGTTTCTCTCCCTTTTTCTCCCTCCCCACCCTTCCCTAAAAATAAATATAATCATAAAAAAACCAAAAAAACAAAATGAAACACTGGGACTGCCGGGAGTGTTGTGATGGGCTCAGGACCACGCAGGCAGCGGGAGGCCCCGGGTTTCTGGCTCCACTGTTCCCAGTGAGGCTGGGCAGCGGCCCCCGGAAAGCGGCAGCCAGGTGGCGACAGTGTCCTCCACACCCACCAGGAGGCAGCAGACCACTGTCTGCGCCGTGGCTGCCTCGGGCGGCGTCCCAGCGCCAGGCTCATCATCTAGGTTTGTCCTCCACGCAGGCAGGAAGGCCCAGGGCGGTGCGAACAGAGGCTCCTTTCTTGGCCGAGCCACCTGTGGGAGAGAGAGACCGGCATTTACGGGGCATCGCGAATAGGGCATCCCAAGCGCGGGGCTGGGGTTGCGCCTCACCAGGGGCTTCGCAGGGAAGGAGGGCGCGCCGCCAGGGATAGGTTCCCTTGCTGGCTGTTGGAGCGGAGGCTCGAGGCGCTGGGGGTTCAGGCCCTGTCCCCTCTTCTCGAGTTCCCAGGGCTGCGAGGCTGGTGGACTCCCAGCCCCCGCGGCAGGTTCCCTCCCAAGCACATTCCCGCGGTGCCACACCCGTTCCCTCGGAGGAAGGCGCTGGACGGGAGCGGGGAGCTCACCCCTGCTGCCCCCAGGCCCGGTGCGCCCTCCCCGCCTCTCTCCACAGCCCCATGCTTCCTCCTCAGTTTGCGAAGGGCCGAGCCTGGCTCTCTGCAGAGGCGGGTTCCCAGAACAACAGGCCCAGGGGACCCTTGAGGTGAGGTGGGGGTGTCCCCCTGCTCCGGCTCCTGCGCCAGGAATGCCAAAGGTGGAGGGGACTGGGCCGTCCTGGCTGCTGCCCAGGGCTGCCCCAGCTAGCACAGGTACAGGGGCCAACCACGCATGTCCAGGGCGAGTGGTCACTCTGAGACGGTTGAGCCCACACCTGCACCCGGCGGCTGGGCGCGGCTCAGAGAGGGACTCAGACTTGTCGGGCGCGGCCCAGTCCATCAGCGGGGAGGACCCCGCGCTCCTGGCAGCTGAGCCAGAATCCACATCATTTCTTTGCCAGATGGGCTCTTTATGTCCTTGAAGTCCCCCCCCCCCCCCCTGTCACAGGCCGGCTGCCGGGAACACTGCCCGCCCCCCGGGGCGTGGCCCAGTAAAGAGTTCAGGGCAGGGTCAGGGAACCCTGCAGCCAGCTCGGGGGTGGCGCGACACAGGGCCGGGTCTGGCCTCCGTTCCTTCCCTCTCTTGCAATTACTTATCTCACATACCCCAGCCCGGACGCCAGGATTTGCCCTCTGGGCAGCTGCGAGTGGCCAGAGTGGCCTCTGGGTCATAACACAGGGGAATCCCTGCGTCTGTGCAGGCTCGGGAGGGGGGCTTCCTGCCGGTCCCAGGCCGGGAAGGAGGATGGGAACCGGGCTCTGGGCGCGTCCCCGGTCCGTGCACGTCCGACGTCGAGTTATTCCGCGGGGGTCGCCTAATGAGCCGAGGGGGCGGGAGAGGCCTCAGTCCAGTCGGTGGCGCCTTCGGCCGCGCGGAAGCGCCCGGCGTGACAGGGGCCACCTATTGATCTTCAGGAACCCTACGCAGGAAGAGGCGCACAGACGGCGACTGGCCTTCACTCCGTAGGCGAGGTCCCTTACCCCGGGCGCAGAGCTCCCCAAAGTCCGGGTTCCGCTAGCAGCGAGCCTGCGGGCCCCGAGCCCCCGCCCTCCGCAACTTTTGCGGATGGCAGCGGGGCAGGAAGTGAAGCGGGGCGGGGGCGGTGCCTGGGTCTCGGGGAGGTGCCCAGCCAGCGCCCCGCCCCGGCCCCGCCCGTGGCCGCGCCCCCCGCGCCCCCGCGTCCCCAGTGCCCGGGAGCCGCGGAGCCTCTGAGTCGGAGCTTGGAGCGCGGAGCCCGCAGGCGGGGCGAACAAAGCGGCGGCGGCGGGGTCGGCCCAGGCCCGGGACGCGCGGAGCAAGCGACCCGCCGGGCCTTTGTCTCGGGCGGGGCAGGAACCGCGGCGGCCACGGGGCGCCCCGCGCGCAGAATGCGGCGCCGGGCGGCGCTGATCGCGGAGCGCTGCGGCGGCGGACGGCGCGGAGCCCGGCCCGGGGCCCAGGCGGACTCCTGTGTGTGAGCCGAGGACGCGGAGCGCTGCCGGGCGCCTACAGCGCGGCCGCACGTGGGCGGGAGCGGCGGCCCGCGAGGAGCCCGAGGAGGAAGAGGAGGGACGCGCGGCGGCGCGGGGCGACCCGGCCGTACTCGTGAAGCCCCGCCCCGGCCGCGGAGCCCGGCGCGGCCGGGCGGGATGCCCCGCGGCCGCCGCACTTTGGCTCGAGCGCGGCGCTGAGCGGCCGGCCCGGCGGGCGCCATGGAGCAGTGGCGGCAGTGCGGCCGCTGGCTCATCGACTGCAAGGTCCTGCCGCCCAACCACCGCGTTGTGTGGCCCTCGGCCGTGGTCTTCGACCTGGCGCAGGCGCTGCGGGATGGCGTGCTGCTCTGCCAGCTGCTGCACAACCTCTCCCCCGGCTCCATCGACCTGAAGGACATCAACTTCCGGCCGCAGATGTCCCAGGTGACGGTCGGGGCGCCAGCGCGCGGACGCGGGGGTCGCCGCCGCGGGCGGCCCCAGGGCAATGGCAGGAGCGGCGGGGCTCCGGGGCGGACAGGGGGCGCGCCCCGGGCCTCGGAGTCGGCTCCTCCGAGGGGCGATCCCGGGAGGCGCGAAGTTGACCGAAGTCCTTCAAGTCCAGGGAGCGCCTCCGCCGCCCGCGGGCTCTGCTCGCGTGAAGGGAGACTCCAGCCCGGGCGGGGCATCCACTGCCGCGGACCGCGCTCCCGGCCACGGGGCCTGCGAGCGTCCCGTCTGATCCCGGGGAGTCCGCCGCGCTCTGGGCCTCGGCAGGCATCGCGTGGTCCGGCTTCGTGCCGCTGCCGTACGCTGGGGAGACCAGAGCGGCGCGGCGGGGGTCGGGGCGGGGCCCGAGGGGCAGGCGGGGCGGGGAGCGAGCGGCCTCTGGGCAGAGGGGGTGACTGGGCCCGGGCGCCGCCCCCTCGCCGGCCTCGCCTCCTCCCCGACCGCGGAGGGCTGAGCCGCGTCAGCTTCCCGGGCCACGCAACTTGGAGTGAAGGGAGCCCCCCCCATCGCTCCCCCAGCTGCTGCGGACAGGGCCCCCTCTGTGCGGTCTTTGTCGTGGCCGAGCGCGTGTGGCCGCCGGCAGCAGGAAAATGTCTGCGGCCCGGCGGGTGCTGCCTTTCACGGCCCTTCAGAGGGAACTTGGCTGAGACTTAAGCAGAATCGAGGCTTCAACCTGCCTTCTCTGGGGCCAAGGGACCCCGCCCCAGCCAGCTTAGCGGGCCCCGGGGGTCCGGGCTGCCAGCCTGGGTCTGGCCAACAGTGCTCCAGAGCAACTTCCCTGCTGGTCCTGCAGCCCCGTACCCCACAGCCGAGGACAAATCCATGGGGACAAGGGCCATTCACAGAGGGACATCGGGAAGGGGGCTGGAGTGAGTCACCGCTTTTCCAGGCTGGGTTTTATGGCCTCTGCCCTTTGGCTGTGACCCTGTTTCCAAGGAGATGGGGGTTCCCGCTGAGAGGAGGGGAGCCTGGCCTCTGACAAAGAAGAGCCTGGGGGGCTGGGCCGCCCTGTCACTCAGTAGTCATACCCCCAGACCAAGGAGGTGGGCTGCCCAGTGAGGGGGCCTCTGGCAGCCTGCCTGTGGTCGGTGCCCAGGGAGCCACCGAGGCCAGCACCCTCTTTAGGCCTTTTCAGGGCTAAGTGGCCCAAGGGCCGCAGAGTGCTGTCACCGATCCAGCCCCCTCCTCTGCCCTCTGTCATCTCTGTCCCCTGGAGAGACAGGAGAAGGAGGGCTGCCGAGGGCAGAGCCAGGGCTGCCCAGCCTTGCTGGCTCCTGGTGGGGTTTTCCCCCAATTGGCAGGGCTGCCAGGGCGTGGGGCACAGGGCACAGCCTGGCCTGGGTGGGTGGTGTAGCAGGGGCTGGGGCTGGCGGGACCTCGGGTCCTGGAGCAGCCCCTCCCCAGCTGTGGGTCTGGCGGGGTGGGGCAGGAGATGGTGCTGGCTGTGGCAGGTGGCTGGCTCAGCCCCCTGTGCCGGAAGTGCGGAGGCGTCCCAGGGTTTCCAGAGCTACTGCCGGGCAGCGTCACTGGCAGTGACAGCCCCTTAGGACCCCCACCCCAGCAACCTGTGGGCCCCGCTGTGAGGGGTGTTAAGGGGCCTGGGCGGTAGGATAGTCAGGTGGGCAGGTGTCTGTGTGTCTTCGTGGCCACACGTGTGACTGAAACCTGGCACGACGCTTCCCGGGTCAGTGACACACTTTGGGGCCTCAGTTTCCCTATCCGTGCAATGGGTGGCAGTGGAAGCCACCTCCAACCGCACTGGGGTGGCTCAGTGAGGGAGGCGGAGGAGTCCCTGGTCTGGCGCTGAGTCAACCGTAGCGGTTTCATGGGATGGTTTCGTGGACGCCGGTCGGTGTGGTCCTCGGAGAGGATGAGGCCCGTGGCCCAGACCTGGCATCTCACACAGGGTGGGGCTGGTTGCCTGGTCCTCGTGTGGCTGTGGCAGGCTCAGGGATGGCTGTGGGTGCTCTGGGAGCCCCCGTCTTGGGGCTGGGAGTTCCGCATGGCTCCACCGCTGTGTTCTCAACAACAGAGGCCATTGTCTTTCCCACGAAGGGCCGTGTGGCTCTGGGGCCGGAGCCGTGTGGCCACCCTGTGTCTCCCAGGGATGGAGACGATGTTCTCTGAGCCCATGGTGGTGGGGTCACAAGAAAAGCCTCCTCTGCCCCATGTTACTGCCCCTGCCCGGGGCTGGGCAGGACCCTGGAGGGGTGTGCCGCCCTGTGTCCTGCATGAGGACCCTGAAGCTCGGAGAGGCCCAGTGACTCATTCTAGGCCACGCGCAGCGACGAGGGGGCAGAACAAAAACACGTGCTTAGGGCTCCCTCACCATGCTGCAGTTTCGAGACCCCCCTCTGCTGTCTGGCTGCCTTTCCAACGGGCGGTCCTGGCCCCTGGCTCCGGTGGTCACGGCGTGTGTGTGCCTCTGCCGGATGGGTGGGCGGGCAGTGCAGCCTGCTTCCCGTGGGGACCTGGGTGCTATGCCGGCGGCGGGTCCGTCTCAGGGCCCTTCCGCCTCCCTGCTGCCGCCCACCCTGGGGCCAGTCTTGCTCGAGGGCCTCCATGGTGTCCCCTCTTTTCTGAGAGGCTGGCTGGCAGGTTCTCACCGTGACACCGTCTTTTTCAGAAGGTAGCATTTGGGGTGCCCTTCCTCTTCGGGTTGATCTCAGCTGGGGTACTGGCCCTAAAGGAGCTGAACAGCCACGTGCGCTTATGGAGCACCTGCTGTGTACGGAGCCAGGGCCGGGAGGTGTAACAGATCCGTTGCCTCTTCGTCATGCACTCCTGGAGCGGACAGGGCATGCTTTGTTTTTTTGGTTCAGAATGCCTGGAAGCCACCTTGGGTTTTAATTAAACTCACTGGAGTGGCCACAGTCTGCTGGTCCCGGGAGGAGATTGCGTTCGGCTGGAGCAGCCTCAGTGGTGGGGTCCCATGGCCACCGACACAGCAGACAGCCCTGGTGCCCTGGCTGCAGTCCGGACCTTCCGGGCACCTCCACCCGCCTCGTGCCTGGGCTGCCCCGGCAAGTGTCCTCCCAAGGGCGGCCGTAGGGACACTGCACCGATGGGCTCGGGACCTGGTACCCCCACCCTCACCCCCCTGCCCCGCACCATGTGGGAGCCATGCTCTGGCCAGATAGCCTGTGGTGAGTGAGGGGTGCCAGCATGCATGGGGGCCGTCGGGTCCCTTCAGACGGACTCTGCGCCTCGGGGTCCCGCAGGGCCTGCCATCCCCCGGTCCCTGCGCTCCTCCATCGCTCCATTCCTTCGAGCCCTGCTCAGCCTGGCTAGGGGCTGGGGCCGGCTGGGCGCACAGGCTCCCAGGTGAGCAGCGGCCCCGGCGGGGGTTGAGAGACGCTGTGGACTGGAAGAGGGTGTCGGGAGCGTTCCCGAGGGTGAGCTGGCGCTCGTGGCTCCAGGCCAAGGTCCGTGACCCCCTGGGTGGCTGGGGGCAGGGACGGGTGGACTCCGGTGGGAACCCGGAAGCCTTGTCTTCTCTTTCAGGCAGATTTTGTTTCTTTAAATTTCGGAAATGTCTCAAACTTAACCTGTGCGTGTAGCGCACAGGACTTTTTCTTGGCCCATGTAGGGGTAAGTTGGGCACTTGGCTGGTGCCCTAGACCCTGCGTGTCTCCTGGGACGAGCATTCCCCCGACGCAGCCGAACCCCGACATGACTCGGCAGCAGTGGTCGTGCCCCGCAAGCCACTCGGGTCTCAGGACATGCCCTTTGCAGCAGAGGGCCCACCAGAGGCCCCGCGCCCTCTCCAGCCCCTTCTGGCCTGGGGCAGTTCCTCAGCCTTTCCTGGGTGCTATGGCCTTGAGCTTGGCCCGTGGCAGGATGTCCCTGCACTTGGGCTTTTGCGCCTGTAGGAGTTACAGCCGTTCGATGCTGCGTTCTCTCGGCGTCCTGTCTGGCAGGTGACATGAGGTTCGGGTTCATCCCACCTCTGGGGAGGCCGACTTCACGCACGCGATGGAGGCGGTGTGTGCCGGACTCGGCCCCTGGGACGTCACTCTGTCCCCTGGCAGACCACCCAGGTTCTTGAGACGTTTCTTTGTGAAGGCGGAAACATCTAGCTCCGCCCCCACCCGGTATGGGTTCGGTGGCCTGTTCTGTCCCACGATGAGCGGCTGTGACCGTCACTGTGCGTCAGGACACGAGGTTATCTCAGGGCCGACCGGCCTCTGTGTGGCTTCGCTGCGGCCCCTCTTTTCTGGGCCCCGCCATCCCTTCTGGCACCAAACGCTCCGGCGCGAGTCTTTGCCCCGCTCAGCAGCCAGCCTTTTTCCCGGTGGTTCCGGCTCCGCAGGGACGGGGGTCCTTGGAAGCCGAGACCCGGGCACCACGTGAGTGCTGCTGGCCGCCCCTGCTGCCCAGCACATGTGTGTGCGTGTCTGTGAGCACACGCAGGTGTCTGCGTGTTGTGCGTGTGTGCGGACGCGGGCATGCCTGCCCACCGTGACGCTGGTGTCGGCTTCTCCTGAGAGCCAGAGGGGCTGCCGGTGGGAACGTGCAAGCGGAGTCTGGGGGGGGGGTGGAATTTCCCGGTTGTCATATTAAAAAAGCGGGAACAGATATGCAGTATTAGTTCTAATAGTGCTCTTTATCTTACCTAGGCGCTTTCCGCAGGGGGCGGAAGTCAGGTCACAGCGGGTGAAGAGACGGTTCTTTCAGCGCAGACAGCTCGGAGATGCACACACGCAGGGCGCATTCGGGTGTTCCATTCCACGGCAGGGGCGGGGGCTGCTGAGGAGGGACGAGCTCGTGGGGGGGCGGTCTCGAAGAGAGGCGCTGGTTTCCCGGGCATGAGCGTGTCCACGTTTCCGCATAGTGCCAAGGGTGTGTAGCGTCAGCAGCCAGGTCCTGGGGAGTGCGGCCGGGGTGGGGGCGGGAGAGCAGAGGCTGATGGTCCAGGGGTCTCGGCTTCAGCATGGACCCGACCAGCTCTGTGGGGCAGGGTCCCCAGGCCTAGGACTAGGTTTAGCGTCCCAGGTCCCAGGGCGGCTCCTGGCACCTGCATGGAGTGAGTCAGTGGGGCGGTGAGTGCATAGTGACCACAAGAACCTGGCTGAGGCCTGGGCCGGCCCTGGTGAACCCGAGAAGGACACCTCAGACGTGGTGGGGAGACTGTGGTGAGGACAGTGGTCTGGGCCCCGGAGAGGGAACCTCAGTGCTGGGACGTGGTGGGGGGTGGGGCTCAGCTGGGCCAGGGCCTGGGGTAGCCCTGGGGAGCCTCCACCCTGGGTCCTCGCTTGAGACCTTTCTTGCCCTGTGGCCCAGGTGACCGGGGCTGTGCCCACCCTGGAGGACACTCCCCGCTCCTTCCAGACAGGCCCGAGTGGGGTTCTGTGTTCTGGCCGCGGCTGCCCGGGTTCGAGGGGTGGGACGCCCAGCACGAGGCAGTGCTGGTGGGGCGGCAGGTGTCTGGCCCTGTACCCTGCGGCTGAGGCCCCACCGGTGGACCCCCATCTGCTGCCCCTTGACCCCAGCCCTGCCTCCTCCCCTGAGGTGACCCAGGACGCCTTCGGGAGGGGCGCTGTCTCTGCTGCTTCCTCCCCAGGAGCTCCTGGGCCAGACGGCCAGGAGACGAGAGCAGTTGTGGGGCTCACTTCCCCCCCCCCCCGGGGCTCGCTGTCCCCATCCGTGCGGCTGTGCGGGTCCTCAGACACCCTTGTTTGGACCCCTGGGGCTGGGGCGACTGCCGAGGGCTTCAAGGAGGAGGTGACACTTGAGTTGGCCTTGAAAACTGGGTGCCCGTAGCTGCCTCAGGGCGGGGCTCTGGGGGAGGGGCTCTCACACTGTTCCCCACCCTCCCCCACCATGTTCTAGCTCCCTGCTGCCTGCATACGCCTGTCCTGGGAGGGCTGTCCCCGCACTGCCCCTCGCTGGCACTGCCCCGGGGCCTCCCTCCCTGTGAGGCATCCATCCTGCTGGGTGCAGCCGTGGGCCCTCACAGACCTGGGTTCAAGACCTGCCTCACCTGGCCATGTGGCTCCTCCTCTGGGCCTGTTTCTGCTCCTGTGAAGTGGGGCTCCGACCCAGCACGGAGGGGTGCAGAGGGGCCAAGAGCTCTCAGCCCGGTGTTGGGATGTGATAGGTGCCCAGTGGACGATGGACCTCCATCTTCTCCCCCACCGTCGGGTGTCCTCCTCTCCCAGACACCCCGGCTCTGGGCATTTGGGCTCTTGGACACCTGGGGCTGTGGCTTCCCCCTGGCCCTCACCCGTGCCCGGAACCCCAGCAGGAGCAAAGCGGGTGCACAGAGTGAGCTCAGGTGCCGGCACCCCTCACGCAGGTGGGGGGAGCCTTGAGGCTGAAGAGGCTTCATGCCCACCAGGGCGGCCCCTGTGGGGGCCTCTGAAGCTCCACACCCTCGGCCTCTTCTCGTCGTCCTGCAGCTGCAACAACTGGCTTCTGAGGAGAGAAGGAACAGCAGAGACGCGGCCGCAGAGGGAGGCAGGCAGTGTCTCGGGTGCCTGAACCGCACGCCAGGGCCTGGGGAGGCGGCACCCAGGCCAGGCGGCCTGGGGGCTGGGAGTCTGCTGCTGGAGGCTCGGTGCTTGTGCTGCGGGGGGGCGGGCGTTGGTCTTTGTAGCCCACATAAGGATTCAAGTGATTATTCCCGACACACCTGCTCCTTGTCCCCTGCCCCTGCACCAAGGGGTAGGCATGTTAAAAAGAAACTTCAGACCACAGTTGCTCCTGTGGGTTTGCGTTATGTTCAGTTTCGAAGGCGGCTGTGCCCGTGCTGTCCAGTGAGAGTGGCCAGGCCGGTGGGGGCACTGCAGCTGCCTGTGCTCCGCGCCCTCCCTGGGGCTCGGGGGCTTCTGGGCCTGTCCAGGGTTGGGGGAGCCCACCCCCAAGTCCCCCGAGGTCCATCCCTGAGGTCCGTCCCTGTTGTCGTCTGTGCAGGGAGAGGGGACACTTATCTGTCTCGAGCTGTCAGGGGACTTTGTGAAGTGCGGCTGCCACCGCCCCCCGGGGCACCCCCGACCAGCTCACTGCTCTGCTCAGGGCTTCGAGGTCCGGAGTGGCATCTCCTCGGCTTCTGAAGGAGGGGCGTCTTCCCACGCCACCACCGAGGAGCTGCCACTGTTGCCGGGACCTGCAGGCTTTCTGCCCCATCTTTGGGGGGGCCTGTTTCCCAACATTGGCAGATGACAAGTTGCCACCGAAACCTCCCAGCCTTGCTGCCCCCATGCCGCCCGTGGGCTGGATGCCTCACTGAAGGGCCGTGTGCTGGGATGGGGGCTTCCCGAGGGCAGGGCCTCGGAGGACAGTGCCTCGTCTGGGGGTGTGTGAACGCGGGGCACGGATGGCAGTGTGCTCGTGCGCGCCTGTCCGAGATCTGGCGTGTCACTGCCCTGGACCCTGAGGCGTGCTTCTCAGCTGCAGGGTGGCATCTGGGTTCTGGGACGTGGTGCGTGTGTGACAAACCCGAACGGACTCTGGGGTCAGGAGGCTAGGCCTGGTCTGCCATCTGCACTGACTGGTGCCACCCGCCTCTGCTGGTGGTGGCTGTCTCTGTCCGGGTAGGAACCGGGCGGGAGGCCAAAGGGTCTCCCCTCGCCCAGGGGAGTGGCTCCCGCCCTCAGTCTTGCTCCTGCTTGGCCACCTGCTGGCCCCGGTGACCTGCAGGTGGCACGCCTGGGCTGCTCCCGGGCAGCCTGGCACTGCCGAGACGGGCACAGCTAGTCGAAGCGCCGGAGGCTCTCGTCCGTGGGCCTGGTCCCTACATGGCGAAGCCCGGGGGGAGGAGTTCTTGTCGCCCACTTGGCAGCTTTGGAAACTGAGGCTCGGAGAGCACAGGGCTCGTGGGAGTCCCAGGCGGAGATGCGGGCTAGGAGGCGGGGGGTGTGTCTGTGGGCACACTTCCGTTGCCGGTTTCTGGACTGGCAGCCACTCTTTTCTCTTAATTTGTGTGCGATACGATTTTTCTCCTCAGAAAAGGGAAGACAGAATTTTTGCACACTACTCCCTTCTCATGCAAATAAACCCGGGGAGAAGTGGGCCTGCAATCTCCCTGGGCGTGTTTGGTGGTGATTTTGCTGCTTGGGCAAAACATCTGTCAGCCAAACGGGCTCGGGGGGGGGGGGGGGGCCGAGCCGCAGGTGCAGCGAGACAGGCGCCCGGGCGGTGGCCGGGGTCACCGCTGGAGTCCTGATTCGCCGGGCAGACCCAGCCCTCGGGGAGGGCCCTGGGCACCCAGGGGCCATGCTTCTACCCTTGAGGATAGGGGGTGGAGTGTTTGCTCCTGGTCCCCTCAGACCCCTGAGGACAGCAAGAACTTCCTTGGTTGAGGCTGGGCCAGATGCCCAAAATGGGGGCCACCCGGCCTCTTACTGCCTGCTGGGTGTCCCCCACCCTGTGGGCTGGGTCTGTAGGTTTGGGCTCAGCCAGGGCCAGGGCTCAGGGGAGAAGCCCCCTCTGTCTCCACAGCCCCCATGCACCCAGGGTCCCTGAAACCAGACTGCCCTGCCGTGGTGGTCTGGACCCAGGTGGGGCCTCCCCTCAATAGGCCTCCCCCCACACTTCCTAAGACTCAGCTGGCCCCTCTGCACCGTGGGCGCCCCTCGGCGGGCACCATGCGCCACAGCCCCTGGCGGCCGAGGGCACTGGCGCAGGGTGGCTGGTGTCCCAGCCTTCAGTTTGGAGGTTGCTGCTTTGTGTGGAGCGAGCACTTCTGGGACCTGGCAGGCACCGGCTTCTTTCTTTCTTTTTTTCAGACTTTGTTTACTTATTTATAGACAGAGGGGAAGAGAGGGAGAGAGGGAGAGAAACATCAGTGTGTGATCACCTCTCCTGCGCCCCCAACTGGGGACCTGGCCTGCAGCCCAGGCGTGTGCCCTGACTGGGAATCGAACTGGCGACCCTTTAGTCTGCAGGCTGGCGCTCAGTCCACTAAACCACACCGGCCAGGGCTGGGCCCTGGTGTCTGAGTTGCTGCTTGGCTGGTGTGAAGGTGTAAAGGGACCATGCCCGGGCCCAGGTGGGCTCCTGGGGTGGGGGACACCTGACCTCAGGGCCACTGCAGCTGTAGTCTGATCTGGGGTGAGGGAGCTGCCCCTTTTCTCAAGGGCCTGCCTTCCCCGCTGCCTCTTTCAAGGTTACCAGGCCTCTCTCACCAGCTCTCCCTGCAGCGCCCATAGCTCACCCAGGCCTGGTGGCTCTCGGGGAACACTCATCCAGCAGCTGCTCAGGGGAGGGAAAGGTGGGTGAGGCCTGGCAACTCCTCTGAGGGGTCCAGAGTCTGGGGGACAGTGGAGGGGGCCGTCACTTCTAGTGGAGGTGACAGGAGCTCTGAACGTGGCTTTCAGGGCAGCGAGGTGGTGGGTGGCAGGGGTGGCTTCACCTGGGGCGCCAAGGAGCCTGGGTGGGGTGGAGAGAAGGTGAAGTGACTGCTGGGAGTGGGTGGGGGCCAGCCTGGAACCCCGGCGTCCCAGGGGGCTGGGGAGGATGCGGGAGGCGGGGAGGACGCGGTCACCCGGCAGGAAAAATGATTAGGCCTGTGCTGGCCGGGGAGGGGACCATGGGGAAATGAGAGGAATGCCAGGCCCCAGGAGCATGGAGAGGCAGGGGTGGGGGGCGGCATTGCATTGGACCCCGCGCGACAAGGAGTGTGCCCCAGTGTTGGCCGGGCAGTGGGGTGGGTGGGGGTGGCCCATCCAGATTCAGCTCCCGGGACGCGAGTCCGCCGTGGGCCAAGGGCCCAGGGCAGGCCTGAGGTCCCAGCTGTCCTTCTGAAGCCTGCCCCAACCGCGCTGGGGAATGTGCGGCCCAGCCCTGCCGTGTCTTCTCGCGGGCTCTGGGCTTCCTGCTTCTTTTCCGGTCTGCTCGGCTGACCGAATCGCTGTCCGGGCTGGATGGGACTGGTGCGGGCCAGGTCCCCAGAGAGGAACCCCGAGCGTTAGCATGGACTTCGCTCCGCCTTCTCCTCCCTTGGTGACTATTTTCCCTTCCGAGCCTTCCGAGGCTCATGAGGGATCGAAAGGTGGTCACCAGTGCGCACCTTCCCCCACTCGGTCCCCCGGGGCTGGGCGTTGGGATCCGGGTATCGGGATCCAGCCCTCGGGGCCGAGGAGTCAGCCCCCAACCCCATCGTGCAACTCCCTTCTGCAGGGCCAGCGAGCTGCTGGAAGCCCGGGAGGACTTGCGTGTCGTTCGCCAGCGGTGCCTGCCTGAGGGAGGAGCAGTTTCTCTTGCAAAGGGCGCCGAGTTGGATTGATTGCTCGGGTCCGCCTTATTGCTATTGATCCGGTGAAGCTTTAACCTGAAACAGCTGTGCCGGGCGCTGTAGGGGCGGCTGGCCGCCGCCTGGACTTCCCGGTGATTTCTCCTCGGGGAGCACTATGTGACACAGGGTGGCCACCCAGGGGCCTCTCCCCACCACCCGCTCCCTGTCTCGGAGGGTCACCAGGCCCTGCTCTGTCCTGTATTCCCCCCACCCCGTTCAGAGGTGGGCCATTTTTCACGTCCTGACTTCCTGGTGTCAGGTGGGTCTCAGAGTGTTGAAATCAGGGCATGTCCAGTTTCTCGGGCCAGTGTTTTCCCTGGCGATGCGGCCTGAAACTTCTGACTGTGCCTGCAGTGTCGTGAAATGTCATGTTTTACAGTCCTCTCTGTGACAGCCACCTGAGCCTGCAAGTGCCAGAGGTACCGCCCGTGCCCGTGTGTGACGGGACGCCCCCAACCTGCCCTTGGACAAAGCCCGTCCTGGTTCCCCACTGTGGGCTGGGCTGCTCTGCAGGCCCCTGTGGAAAGGCCCTTGGTGGGCCCGGGCTCGTGAGGCTGGGATTGTGCTGTCCGGTTCGCCGGGCGGCCCTCGACTCTCCGTGCACACGGGCCCTCACCCCTGCCCTCCGACCCTTGGCCACCGACCCTGCTGAGGGCCAGGTCCCTGATTGCCTGGTTGCTCGGGATAGCTGGTGGCAGAGTGCTGTCTGCACCGAGCTGCCGATGCCGGTTCCGGAGGAAGCGTGTCTCTAGGGAAAGCCTCTCCCCCATGTCCCCCGGGTTAGTGCTGCACGTGCCTATGTGTGTCTGCCGTGACCTCGGGGACAGGCCAGTGCTCTGTGCACAGTCCGGCCTGTGCCACTCACGCCACCGCTGGAAGGGCCTTTGCGCCAAGAAATAAATCTCTCGCTGTTAAATAATTCACCGGATTCTTCTCGGTGGGCACGGACAATACAAACATAGAAGTGGCTGTCGGCAAAGCTGCACTCCACACGCCTCGTGGCTGAGATGGGGACGACACCGAGTCTCCTGGCGAAACCAAAAGGTGCTCCGGAGAGGGGGGCCCGGCAGCACGGACAGGCAGGCGTTGGGGGAACCTCGGAGGACCTGCTGGGCTGGCCCACCCCTCAGGCCTCCGCCATGAGACGCCCACGCAGAGAAGGTCTCTTCGGGAAGAGAAGACGGGGGGTGCTGGGATGGGAAGATTAACCTCACACTCCGATCTCCACGAGGCTCTTCCAGGTGGCAACAGGCTGGGCCAGGCCTGTCCCCCATGGCATTTCTGATTTCCCTGTGTGGATAAGACCGTCCCAGAAACGGGGCACCCAGAGGCACAGGTCCCTGCAGCTTTGCAGGGTGGCACAGGGATGGGGTGGGGGGTCCTCTGGCCTCGCGGGGGAGAGGTGGAGCTGGAGGAGGGGCCTGGACACCCTGACTGTGGGCCCACCTGGCAGCCCAGGTGCTCAGGGATGGCGAGTAGCTAGAGGGACCTCAGAGGGTCCGAAGTCCCTGTGCTCCTTGTGGGGAGGTGTGTTCTCACCCCTCCCGGGCCCGGCTGTCTGCTGCGGAGGCTGTGATGTCAGCAAGGGGCTGGTGGGCCAGGGGCTGCCCCTGGCCTCCCGTCTGCTGCTTCCCCCACCTCCGGCTCTGGGCCGTCTGGTCATGCCGCATCCCTGTCCAGCCCCCGCTTCCACATGGCCACCCCTCCAGGTGGGAACCACGGTCACCTGAGGCCGGTGGCAGGGGGCCGTTCAGGGTGGAGGATCCGAGGACCGAGCGGTCAGGAGAGGGGGACGATGTTGGGGCTCTGCGTGGACCTCTGGGGGCAAGGGGTCCGGGAGGGGGGTTCATGGGGCACCCTTTTCCCACTCTAGGCCTGGGGGTGTGCAGAGCGGGGACGGCCGAGTTCCGAGTGCAGCCTCTGATCCCCGAAGGCCACCCGCCCACCCTGCTTCAGCCTCGGGGGTCCCTGCTGTGTCGGTTCCTGAACGGCGTCCAGCAGGCTGCTCCCCCAGCAGCTCGGATGCGACTGGTCCTTGTTTCTTGAAAAGCAAGGTGCTGAGGGCCTCGAAGTTCCCCAAACGTGCGGGCGTGGGGGTTGGAAACAGGAAATAAGATCCTGCGGTCTGCGGGAACCCATGGCCAACTGCAGGCCCTGCTGTGTCCCCCTAGGCCTCTGTCCTCCCAGGCCCTTTGGCTCCGTGTGGGGAAGGGGCGGGCGGCTGGGGCAGACCCTGCAGTGGGGGGAGAAGCCCGTGGGCCCTGCCTGGGAGCTGGGCGTGTCCGTCCCACGTCTCCTGAGGCTTTGCCAGAGTGGATGGGGGACTCCAGACTTTTTGTGGGGTCCGCAGCCCCAGACATCGGCGTTCCAGGGCCCTGCTTGCATCAGAGGGACATGGGCCACCTCTGGACGCAAAGCCATTTAATGGAGAGACTTCCTCTCCGCTCAAGCACCGTGTTTCCCTTTGCGGCCCTGGGCACCTCCCCATGTGACCCTCAGCCCTTGGGGTCTCAGCCACAGTCCTGGCCCAGCCCACCTGGGAGGTCCCCTTAAGAAGGAAGGGGAGGGGCATGCGGGGTGGCTGCTGGGGTGGCCACATGTGTCGGGGCTGTGTGCCAGGTGTGGGTGACAGAGGGGCATCCTGCTTGCCTGACCCCCTTGGTGGGCACCTGTGTTCAGCCTTGGAGGCTGCTGGGGTGCCCTGCTCTCATCCTCCGAGCGCCTGCCTCCTACTTCCCCTCCTCCGCTCCTCCAAGGCCAGCCACGGCTGTCACTCAGCTGACCTCTGCTGCCCTGTGTCTGCTCTGTGTCCCCAGCTCTGCCCTGTCCCCCACTGGTGCCAGCCCTGGACTGACTGTGGGGGCTCCACTCAGGGCCACCAAAGAGGAGCCTGTCTTCACCAGGGATCTGCAGCTACCCTCCAGCCTCCCTGGGTCTGGGACCCCCTCCCTGAATCCAGGACCCCCTGCCCCTAGGTCTGGGACCCCTTGCTGAACAGAGGGTGCTGTGCGGTCCACGGGCCCAGTGTGGTAGGCCTAGCTGGTGGGTCTCCCTGTGCTGAGAGGAAGCCTGGGCCTCACCTGTGGGCAGTGAATAGCTGACTCCTCTGAAGAGGAAACTGTGCCCCCAGCTTCCTCTCCCATCCATCAGAATGGGGCTCGGGGCCCTGGCTTTAGGAAATAATTGGCGTGGCTGTGAAATGCAAGCAGGATGTGGAGCGAAGCCATTCTCCAGGCCGGGGTTGGGGGGCTCCCCCACATCCCAGGGTGCTCTGGCTGCCTGGGCCTTTGTCCAGTGGGGGAGTCCTCTCCAGGGGCCAGGGAGAGGCAGGGAGGGAAGTCTTCAATCTCTTGTGATTTAGAATCTGAACTACGAGATGATGAAATTCCCCGGCGACCAGAACACACTCAGCTCTGAGCTCCCCACGCACTGGTGACATGGGCTCCGAGTTTGCAGGATCTGCCCCAGAGGCCTCGGAGCATGCAGCTCCTCCCCTGCCCCCCCCTCTGTGGGATCCTTCCCTGTGACCACGGAGCGCTGAGCAGTGACCGTGCAGAGGGACACCTGCCCCCAAGGGCCCCAAGGCTGGGGTGTCAGGTCCCTGACTTCCCGGCCCTGGAGGGGCCCTGATCAAGTGCTACAACACAGATGGATTCTCTGGCCCTTTTGGGGGGTCTGAAATCCGGCCGCCCGTCCTCCAGTGGCTCCAGGGAGGGGTCTCCTTGCACCCTCCAGCTCCTGGGGGCCCAGGCGTGCCTTGGCTTGTGGCCCCATCACTCCAGCCTCTGCTCTGTCTTCTGGCGGCTTCTTCCTCGCTGCGCCTCCCTCCTCGCTGTGTCTCCCTCCTTGTGTCTCCGCGCGACACTGCCCTTGCGTGCGTACCCCAGGATGATTCTGCCCGGGACCTTTATCTCGGTTACACCCTCAAAGACTTCCATTCAGATGAGGTCAGACTGTGAGGCCGCGGGCATGATGTGTGGATGCATCTCTGGGTTTTCTCTGCAGGGGGCACACGCTAACCCTCTGCACCGTACTTGCTCTGTCCCCTGTCCCAGCATCCTCTGGGTGCTTGATGCCTACTTGGCTGGGGCTTCTGGTGGCGAGGGGGTTGGGGATCCAGGCCCTGCTGAATGACTGAGCCCGACAGGGTGGTGAAGAGGTGGGGGGCTGAGGGGTGGGCACGGGACAGTGGAGCGGTCTCGGGGAGGTGGGCTGCATCACATTAGGCAGAGGAGGGTGGGCAGGAGGTGGAGAACGGGGACGTGGAGAAACGTGGAGAAAATCGTGGGGCTGCCGAGGCTGCCAGGGCCCAGACCCGGGGCGTGCGGCTTGGGTTCCCCACGTTGCAACTGCCCGGGGCCTGGGTGGTCTGCTGGGGGCCGGGTGAGGCCCACCGGTGGCAGGGTCTCCGAGGCACCTTTGGGTCTGCCACTTCGATCTCCCCTTGGCACTTAGGAGGCTCCGCCCTAGGTTTCTGTCCCCTGGGCTCTCCTTCCTGGCCCTGCTGGGCCCGCCCTGGGCCGCCCCATGGTGTGCAGCTGCTGAGCCTTGCTGGGCTTCTTTCTCAGCATCTCGGAGCCGCTCCACTGCTCTCTCACTTCCTTCGGCCAGCCCCATCCCCCCACCCGAAAATGACACTTGGGCGGCGGGAGGCTTGCAGGCCCAGCCTGGGAGCTCCGAGTAACAGCCTCTTCCATGGGGGGTGGGCCATGGCCTGTGTCTTCTTTCCTGGTGCCCCGTGGCCGGCCCAGAGTGTGGCCCGATGGCCCTTCGGGTAAGGGATGGCTGAGGAATAGATGGTGGATGGGCGTTGTGGGGGGGGTGGGGGCTTGGGGCTGTCCGAGGCACTCGGTGGAGCCTCTCTGGGCTGCAGGCTCTCCGGCTGGGGCGTCTGACAGCCCCCTCCCCCACCACAAGCCTCCAGCGGAGCAAAGCTGTTCCCTGCTGGGCAGTGTGATAGTGAAACAGTGGAAACGACCTGAATGTCCATCGGGCGGGGCCTGGGGGAGGGCCCTGTGGCCCCGGGCCGGGGTGGGGGGGATTCCCAAACACCCAGCCCTGCATGGCTGGCAGAGAGGGGGACAACGTTCCTGCCGCGAGTGACGAAAGGCCAGGACCTGGAATGGAGTGTTATTCCCAGCAGTCAGTTCTGTAAAAAAAATAAAGAAATAAAGCAGCAAGCGGCGTCTAGAAGTGGACAGAAAACAGCCCCGTGCAGGGACTGGTGCCTCAGGGTGAGCCATCCTGCGGGCTGCGCCACTCCCACCCACGTGGCTGAAACGGGAGGAGAGACAAAGCAAAGTGTCACTCCCTGCAGTGACAGCCCTGCACTCTGCTTTTAAAATCGGACTGGAGGCCCTAGCAGCTGGCATGGGGTGGGGGAAGGCCTCTCCCTGTGGATGGGGCCTCAGTTTCCCCACCTAGTCAATAGGAGCTGGTTATTGCAGCCCAGGGATCACCGAAGGGCAAGGCCTCTGGAAAGGGGAGGGCCGGAGAGACCGCTGAAGCAGAGGGAGCCCTGGCCCACTGACTGCAGGGCCCTGGGTGCCGCAGGTGCCTCTGGGTGCCTTGGGCAGCTGGCCCCTTGTCTCCATGGGCAAGTCTTGGGGCCTGTGCTCCCCAGACTTTCTGAGCAGGTGGGGCCCTGGCTGCAGCGAGCTCTTGGCTCTGAAATACCAGCCCGGGCTCCTCTTTCCTGTGCAAAAACAACTGGGGGCGTTTCCTGCCCCCTCCTGCCCCTGGATGGGCTTTGTCCCCAGGCCCCAGCCCGGCCTCCCTCCCCCGCTTGGCTCCCACCGGTGGGTGGGGGTGGAGGGTGCGTCTGCAGCTGTGAACATTCCTGACCTGTAGTTCAGGGGAGAGAACCCAGCTGCTTGCTGGGCAAACAATGGAGCCCCGCTCCCCACCCCCCACCCCCACCCCCCACCCCCTCCTGCTCTGCCCTGGGGCCTGGCTCTGGTTCTGCTGGAATTTCCAGAAAGTGCAGCTTCTCCGTTTGATCTTCATGCTTCCGACTGTCGCTGAGATGATTTCCTGCTCGTTGGAAAAAATGAAAACATGCAGCAGCATGGAGGGAGGCAAAGGGCCCTGGGTCCTGCACCCCGCAGGCAGGTGCCACCCTCGTGTTGGGGTCACCCACGCCCACTGTGGGCAGCGCTGAGGTTGTATCTGCCCTTTCTCCCCGTAGGTCAGGTGTGGGCATGGTGTGGGTGGATGGGGGTGGGGAGGCCCCGCCCCCGGGGGCGTGGTGCATGTGGAGGTGGGGCGGGGGGGCGTCGCGTCCAAGATGAATCAGAGAACACACAGTTTGTCCTGCGGACCGTTTTTAAGTGCACCGTGCGGTGGTTATTAAGTGCAGTCACTTGGCTGCCTTCGCCAGTGCCGTCTCCAGAAATTTCTCCTCTTCCCGAACAGGAACTCTGCACCCATTAGTTACCCCTCCCCCTTCCCTGCTTTCAGCCAGCCCCTGGCAGCCACCCTTCTACTTCCTGCCTCCGGGACTGCGACCAGGGACCTCGTGTGAGTGAGATGATGCAGGATTTGTCCTTCCGTGACTGTGAGCGGCGGCTTTTACTCAGCATCCTGTCCTCGGGGCTCGTCCCTGGAGTGGCGGTTGTCCGGGTGGCTGTCTGTTATCATTGTTACTATTATTATCGGGTGTCCTTCCTCTTTAAGCCTGAATAATGTTCCATTGTATGGACATGCCACATTCCGTTTATCCGTCACCGTGGACGGATGGGTTGCTTCCACCTTAGTGCTTGTGAAAGATGCTCGGGGAACGTGGGTGCGCAGCTCTCTCTCTGAGACTACGCCTGCACTTCTGATGACCCTGAGAAGTATGTCTGTCAACCGGCACTCCTGGCGGGGCCGAATTCAAAACCAGAGTCCCTCAGCCCCAGCTCCTAGAGGCCTCTTCCGCGGTTCAGGGAGCAGCTGCCGACGGAACCGCCAGCCGCTGGCACCGGGCTCCTGCCCTCGGAGTAAACCCTTAGAACGGAATGCGCAGCGTTGAGTTTCCACCAATGGGCTGAGACCTGCCCTCCAATGGGAGCTCTGCGGCTGTATCCTCATTTGCCTGTTTACAGGCCAATCAGAGCGGCTCCATATCAAACCGTGCAAATTTGGATTCCTCATTTGCATAAAAGCAGACCAATCGGGGACTAGGGTGGGCATCCCTTTTTCTGGAAGGGGTGACCTTTCTGTTTCCTCTGGAGGATGAGTGTCCCTGGTTTGCAGACTGTTTATCGGAAGAAAGTTTCTTCTTTCACAGCAGCCTAGATCAGGGGTCCTGTCGGCGTTGGGCTGGGGGCAGTGACGGTTTGTGGACGGTCCTCAAATGTGGAGGTGCTGGGCCATAAGGCAGTTTTATTTCTGATGTTGGGACTCTGCAGCAGCGACACCGTTTTCCGTGCCCACTGACGGGGCACAAGGGGGCCGAGGTGCCACCCTCACAGGCCCAGCCCTCCCGTCTTTTCCATGGTCACTGACTCGGGGAAACCGAGGCACTGAAAGCCACAGAGAGCTGTCCAGGGCAGCCGAGCTGCACTGTGAGCGAGGGCATGTCTCCAGTGTCCCTCTGTCCTTGGTGGCCAGTGGTGGTGACTGAGGCGGGCCCCCACTCCCGAGCAATCCAGTGGTGAACTTCAACCAGACGGGGACCAGGGGCCACAATGGCCGCCGGAGGCCCCGCTGGCCTCTCCGAGCCTGTGCCCAAGCAGCGGTCAGGTCCACGTGGGAACAAGTCTGTCCCTGCATGAGCAGGAGGGTCGTGACTTCAGAAGCCAAGCCTGCCATCTAACATTCAAAGGGTGTCCCTGGTGCAGGGGAGGCCCGGGGAGTGGGGGTGTGGGGGCACCTGTGTTGGCATCAGGACCTGCACCCTCACCTGCCTCGAGTGGGCCTGGGCACCCTAGGATGCCAGTGATGCCTGGATGTTTGGGGCTTGAACGGGTGGGTATTTGATTGAAGGAAGGACTGGGACCCCGAAGGTGCAGACCTCGCAGACAGGTGCTGGGAGGAGGCCTCGAGGTTGCCGCTCCAGACTTCGTGTCCCTGCTGCAGATGGAGTGGGGCGGCCTGGCCTCCACCCCACTCAGCCTGGTGCGTGGCGGGTGTCGCCGGGGCAGCAGCAGGAGGAAGTGCCTTCCTCTGTCCCCACAGACTTCAGCCTGCATTCACCAGGCACAAACGGCGCAGTGAGAACGAAGTGCAGCTAAAACCAGGAAAATAAGTGTGTTTGTGTCCTACCGCCACCTGCTTGGGCTTCACAGCCTTTCTCTCGGTCCCTGTCCACCTGCAGATGGGTTCTGCTTCACTCTTCAGCCCTGTGCACCCTAGTAAGCACGCTCGCCCATGTCACCCACCCCTGCACACCCCCTCCCCCACCCCTGCCCTGCCTTCCTGGGACGCCCATGTGTAGTCGCTCACTTTTCACTGAGCACCTGCTGAGGACGGCCCCCGCCCGGGGCACTCCCTGTCCTTTCTAGCCTCAGGGAAGAAATGCTTTTCTCGGCTCCTGCGACTGCAGGGCGGGGCCGCCGAGGGGCCTCCCTGGTGTGGGTGGATGGCGCGTGGCCACTGGTCCCAGTGGGGCCTGGCCAGCTGGCTGTGCAGCCACCTCCCGTCCCCACGCAGGGACGACGCAACGGGTGGCTTGCACACGGGCTGCCGGATGGACAGAGCTGGCGGAGATGTGTCTTGGAGGGAGAGAGCTGGGGGACCGATGACAAAGGTGACGTTTTTTCTTCTGAAAAGGCGGCCACCTGAGGGGCCCCCACAGCCCTGCGTGAGGCCCTGCAGCGTCCCCGGCCTGTTACAGAAGGACGTTTTCTGTCCCTCGATGCTCGTGGTGACGAGACCTCGACATCTCCACGTGGAACTCGTGGGGGCCACACAGGGGTGGTCACCTGGAAGGGACCATGGGTTGGAAGGGGCAGGACCTCTCAGCCTCTGTGAGAGCCGGGGGTGGCCTCTGTGGAGGGGCACAGGTGGGGGTGGAGGATGACACACCTGTTTTGGTTCCCTGACTTTCGGGGCCTCTGATTGGGCCCTTTGCATAGAGACCTGACAGCAGACAATGGACGGGCCGGGGCCCAAGAGCTGTGGTTGGCCTGGAGCTGAAGTCACTTGGGTCAGGGCCCCAGGGAGGGGAGTGGCAGGGAGCTCCAGGGTCTGAACCCCTATATCTGTGTTTGAGAGCTGGCTGGGTCTGCCCAAGACCCCCACCCCAACCAGGGGTGTCTGAGTTGGGGCCTGAATGCTGTGATGCTCAGAGGGGGTGGGCCTGGGCCTGGTGCAGCCACTTCCTGACTGACCACGGGCTGGGGGTCTCTTTGGGGCCCTGGGTCCTTGAGGGGTCCTATGTCCGACTTGGGTCAGAACTGCCGTGGCTGAGGGTCCCAGTGGGCCGGGTCCAGGGCCCAGGGGCTGCCACCTGAATGGTGGAGAGCTGGGAACGCAGGTGGCAGAAACCAGAAACTGTCGCTTCAGCTTCTCCTCCAGACCCACCGAGCTGGTTCACCTGTTCACTCCCCAAGCCTTTGCCGAGGGCGGGCCTGTGGGTGCTGAGGGCCCGGGGCCGGGCTCGCCGTTGCTTCCCAGCACGGGGATGAGTGCTTGCGGTTGTCCCCCTGTTTGGGGGTTCACAGGGGCCACGGTGACGTTTCTCCTTCGATGTTCTCGGGCCAGTGGACGGACAATGTGAGGCGGTCGTCGAGGCCGATGACCAGTGGTCCGGTCAGTGCTGGCCAGGAGGAAGGCATTGGGCCTCAGTTTCAGCAGGTGACCGGGAGACGAAACTGGCGGGGCGCGTCCTGGTTGGTCTCTTGGAGG
This sequence comes from Tonatia bakeri, assembly GCA_004024845.1. Taxonomy (NCBI): domain Eukaryota; kingdom Metazoa; phylum Chordata; class Mammalia; order Chiroptera; family Phyllostomidae; genus Tonatia; species Tonatia bakeri. Next base: position 19,882 of record PVIA01001092.1, on the reverse strand, counting down.
CGTCGTGTCCAAACTGCCCGGAGAAGAGGAGCCGGGAGGAGCAGGGGGACGCTCTGATCTTGACCTCTCAGCCATTTTCCAGAAGGGAGAAGAGATGGAAAATGACGTGGCTGGGGCAAAGGGTGACTTCCCAGACGGCCTTGGCCAGTGTGGTGGCCTGGCTCCGGGCCGCAGAAGGTAGAAGAGGGCCGTTGGGTCCTGGGGGTCCTGGGGGCGGGCAGCGGGGGCGCTGCACCAGGCAGTGGCCGAGCTGATCACGTGGAGCCGCGCTTGCCGGAGCCGTCTCTGAGCCGCAGGGTGGGAGCGGAACCCTCCGGCGTTCCCGGCCGGCTTAGCGAAGATGGCTGCCCAGAGAGATGCTTGAAAAGCAATTTCCTGCTGACTTTGTAGAAGCTGTTTGGTTTGACCCTGACCTTGAAGTCTTGATAACAGAAGCTGCTCTTTATTCCTCGGGCTCCAGCGGCCATTAGCCAGGGTGGCGAGTGTTCGGAGGGCTGCTGGACCCAGCTCCCACCGGGCAGTCCCTGCCTCACCCTGTCTGTGTTCTTAGAGCCTGGAGCCCGAGCCGGGAGCCCGGGCCAGGCCTGGCGTGCCCTGAGCACCCCTTCAGTGTCTGCTGACCGTGGACGGAACGGGGGTGCAGAGTGGAGAACGGAGCTCGCCCACCCCCACACACTCAGGTGTCCGAACTGCACCTTTCCAGAATTGTTTTTCTTGGTGCGGGGACCTCACCAAGTGTTGATGAGGAAGTCCTTTGAGATCAGGACAGGGGTGGTCCTTCTGCAGCTGGCCCCAGGTTGGGGGCATGCCTCCCTCCAGCCAGGGAGCTCGACCTCCAAACCTTTCAGAACCTGCTTCCGGGCTCCGCGGAGCCCCTCCCACTGTTCCTGGGAAGCCCCTTCCCGGTTTCTCAAGGGCCAATGTGTGGAGTGTGTGAGCAGATGGTCCCATGAAGCTGTAACCCGCGTGGAAGGCTGTGGTGGGGAATGGGAGGGAGCCCACCTGGTGGGCACAGGGGCGCAATGGAGCCTCGGGGGCAGCAGGGTCAGAGGCCCGGGGCCCGGAGGGTGCTTGGCGTCCCCACAGTACCTGCAGCATCCAGGAAACCTGGCCACCTTCTCGTGAACCAAAGACAGGGGGTGACCGGGTGGAAGACAGAGGCTCACTCTGATATTTCCTGGAAGTGGCTGGAGGGGACGAGACCCCAGTCAGGGCGTCCTGTGGGAGGAGCGCCGGGGGCAGGGGTGAGGGGCCAGGAAGCTGGCGAAGGCTGGGGCGGATCTGCCTCGGAGGGACCCCGTCCTCAGCCCGGGGGAGTCTGAGCGCCTCCTGAGTCACACCGGGTCATCGCAGGCTGGTCCCCGAGGCCGGAGGAGAGCGGCCTGGGGGTCCAGGAGCACTGGGATCAGAGAGACGGAGCCTCCAGCTGGAGGAGGCCCCTCACCCCTCTGTCTTCACCCTGCATCTTGGCCCAGAGGGCCTTCCCCTGTCCCTGGCCTCAGGGGGGGAGTCTCTTATGGAGGTGCCTTGCTTAGCAGCCAAGGCCACGAGTACCAGACCAGGCCTGGGTCAGAGCAGGGCCTCCCCCTCCCTACCTGTCTGTGCGGTGGGCCCCCAGCCCTCTGTCCCCCTGGGAAACAGGCTGCGTGAATGTGTCAGAGGGTGAATCGGATGGTGACCCCGAGGCGTTCAGCCCATCCGAGCGGCAGCGGACTCCCCTGCAAACCTCGCCGGTGGGCGAGACAAAGCCCGCTGGCCTTTCCGGGTGACAACATCCAGCAGCCTTGGGTGAGGCTGTCCGGAGTCAAGCAGTGGGCCCCATGCCGCTGTGCCAGTCCCCAGGAGACGGGGTTGCACGGAGAGACCCTGTCCTCCCCTCCCCGCAGTCGGCGCAGGGAGACCAGAGGGCCCTGCATGGAGGCGGAGGCTCCTCCGCCAGCTGCTGGTGCCTCGTCTCCCCAGGGCGAGTGCCCCTGTTCAATTGTCCAGACACAATCGAATTCCCTGCGCTCTGCAGATAAATCCCTGGCTGGGCTGCGCTTTCCCTGCCTGGAGGGCGGGTGAACTGCAGCCTTGGCAGGGGCCCTTCCCCAGTGCCGGGGGCAGCCGCAGCGGCTGTGGCGCTGGTGTGGCCAGGAGTCCTGATCCCAGACCCCCCTCCTGAGGGGTGTCTCCCCTCTGCAGAGTGGAGGAGGGGGGCTCAGACCTGGGGGGCTGCTGGGCAGGGGGCGGGGCCTGAGGGCGGACTCCCAACGCCACCTGCCTGCTTGCTCGTGGAGGAGAAGCTTCTGGAAGCGAGGGTGGCCACTCAAGCAGGCACAGCTGTCTGTGGGGACCCCGGCACCTCTAAGGCCATCATCACTGCGGGGCGGGGGGGACAGGGCCACTGCCGATGTGTCCACTAGGACGCTCTGAAGACAGTCCTTCCTCATCCATTGGTTCCTTCAGTCACTAGATGTCCAGCTCCTGCGCCGGGCCACTGTCCAGGGTGTTTGGGCCACGGGGGGAGGAGATGGTCTCAGCTTCTGTCCCCGTGGGTCAGCTTGTCACCTCCGGGCCAGCTGTTCATCGACCCAGGTTTGAAAGACATATCCTGGCAGGCGGGCTGCACCTATGAAACCAGAGTGAAGATGTTTTCAGTGTTTCTTTGAATCAGTGTGGCATCAATAAAATGAGAAATTAATTCACTTTTCCATTTTTTTTATTGATCACAGACGTGGTCAGCTGTCAGTCAGAGGCTGTGAGTGGCAGGCTCAGCAGCGTGGCCTGGGGGTGGGGGGCGGTGCACAGCACCCTGAGGACACATGATTTGTCGCAGTGAAGTGGATCTGGGGCCCCCCGCCTGTCTCAGAAAGATTCAGAGGTTCTTGGGGTTCCCGTTCTGTCGAAGACTGGATGCTGCCATTCTCCGTCTGCCTCGGGGGCTGTGGGGTCATCGGGCGGCCAGTTGCCTGCCCATTCTCTCGCTGGTTCGGCGTGAGTGGGGAGTCTGTGGGTGGCCTGCATCTCTTGCCCTACCCAGCCCTTGGGCAGCGCCAGTGAGGCGTCAGGAGGGCAATGAGGGGCTTGGGGGAGTGTGGATGGAGGGCCAGGGTCCAGCTGCGTGCCGGGTGGCCACTCCACAGCTTCCGCTGATGGAGGCCTGGGACGGGTGGCCCCGAGTGCAGATCACAGGGCACTGGCAGGCTGTAGGACTGGCTCCCATCTCCCGTCTTCCAGGACATGATGTCACAGGGGAGCTCTGGGCACAGGGACTTCAGAACCTCCTGAGGGAGATAGCCCCGGTGTCATCTGTCACTTCTTAAAGCAGTGTCTCCCAGCCCCTTCTCCCCATTTCACAGATGGGGAAACCGAGGCACACAGGGCACAGGTGGCTGTCGCTCCGGGTCCGGCACAGCCCGGTGGCCAGCCCAGGACTCTCACCAGTGGGCATGCCCAACAGCGGGGTCCTTGCCTTCCTGCCCCGCCCCACAGGACCTCATGCAAGCGGCTTCGCCTGTCTGTGCCTCAGTTTCCCGTTTTGCACCTGTCTCAGGCAGAGGTGCGTGAGGTCTCTCGGGGACGAAGTGCGGCCGTGGTGCCCCGTGTGTGTTGAATGCGGGGAGTGAGCTCGGGGGTGGGCAGCCGTCCTGTGTCCCTTTTCGGCACCATCTGCAGAGGGGTGGGGCCGAGTGTGGAAGACGGAGGGGCCACCAGGGCCGGCAGGCTGCCCGTTCAGTGGGGCAGGACCTCCATGTCTCCTCAGCGGGGTGGGGTGGACCCTGGCAGTGTCCCCAATCAGTAGGTTAGACACTAAGTGGCCATAGTGGGCCCTTGAGCTGGGCTGGGGACCCCCATCCCCTGGGGGCCTCTGGGACCTGATGGCTCAGGCTCAAGTGCTGGTTCTCAGGGCCCTGTCCTGTCCTCTTTGACGACCAGGGTGCTCGCCTGGGGCCCGAGTGAGCAGAATGACAGTGACTGTGAGCAGCGGGCCTGCAGCACCCTGGAGTGGGTGGCTGGGCCTGGAGCCTACGTCCTGACGCTAGTGGGACTGTGGCCTCATTGGGGCTGGGGGGTGATGGCCGGGCTGAGGGGCAGATGCCGTGCCCGGTGCAGCGGCCCGGGTGGGAACCCTCCCTGTGGGCCCCCATGTCCCTGTTCCTGAAGGCTCACGGGGCCTGTGTGCCTCAGTTTCCCAGAGGCTGGCCTGGGATGACCTGCAGCTGAGGGCAGAGGTTCGGGGAGGTCAGGGGCCCAAGTGGCTGCGGGGTGGGGCGGGGCCAGGCCAGCGCTGGGCCCCGCCACTCTGAGCCCCGAAAGGAAGCCTTGCCTTGCTGGCTGCCATTGTGGTCGGAGCCGTGTAATTAACTCTAAAAATGGGAGGCTGAGGAGGAATTAAAATAAATGCTGAGTGGAAATGAGGGACGAGTGCTGAGCGAAAAATAGCGGAGCCGGCTGGCATCTGCTGCGTCCTGGGGGTGGTGGGGGGCCGGGGGCCCGAGCGGGCTGGGATGAGGGTTCCGTTGGGGGTGTGCCCGTCTTCTTGGGGAACCAGGCACGTATTCGTCTCCCAGCGCCGGGGACCCTGAGGTTCAAGGTTGCCGTGTCTGCAGGACTGGCCCTTTCTTCGGGCCTCTGAGACCGAGTGCGTCCTGGCCTCTTCCAGCTTCTGGTGGTCCCCTGGCCCCCGCTGCCTCGTGGGCTCCGGGGGCGGCTCCCTGAACTCTGCCCGTCGCCACGGTGCCTCCTCCCTGTGGGTCCGTGTCTCCCTGCCCGGCATCTTTGGGATCTTTTTTTTATCCTGATAAAATGTGTACAACGTAGCTACGACTGCTTCATCCGCTGCAGGTGCGTGTCCGGGACCCTGAGCACACCCTTGACGTCGTGGCATAATCACACTGCTGTTTCCGGGACCTTTGCACCTTCCCCAATGGGAAATTTGTGCCCATGGAACGCTAGCCCCCCGCCCCGCCCCGGCACTCAGCCGTCCTCTGTCCCTGTGAGGTCACCTGTCCTCGCTGCCCTGCGGGTGTGAGGTTGACGGCCTCCGTCCCTGGTGGACATTGCGTTCATCAGCGGTGCCCGGTCCTGGGTGACGGGGACTGGGCGTGTGTGGGATCCACGAGCAGGTGTTCAGTTTACACGAACTCGGATGAGATTAAGGTGGAGATGCAGTTTCTCCTGGGAGTGGCCACGTTCCGGGCGCTTGGGGGCGTGCAGAGAGCATTCTGTCATTCCAGGCAGTCCTCTCGTCACGGCTATCCTGGGCCCACGGAGAGATGGGACAGCTAACGGTGTGCAATCCCAGTCGGCTGGGGCCTGGACTGGCTCCGTGCCCTCGAGACCCAGGCCGTGCGCTCGGCAGGCAGGGCCCCATGCGGGGTCCTCGCTGGAGCTGAGATTGGGGATGGGGTGTCCCTGGCCTTTGGAAATTCAGGCGTTGGGGGTGAAGGGGGGTCGTGTCTGCAGTCTACTCTCACGAGTTCAGAAAAATCATTCTCACAGCACCACTCCCCCCGAGACAGAGAGAGGGAGAGACACAGAGAGGGCGAGAATGATGTACGGCAGAGGAAGTGAGTCAGGAAGTGTGTCCTCGCTGACCGGTGACCAGCCGGAGGCAGGACAGGAGGGGTGGCCCGAGGCAGCGGGAGCTCCAGGGCCAGGGCACCGCCCGAGGGGGGCGGGGGGCAGCTGGCTTCCCACCAGAGCTCCCAGCCAGCAGGCATAGGCTGGCTGTCTGTGGCTCTCGGAATGGAGCCGTCCGGCGCTGAGGGAATGGCCGTTGACGAGGGTGACTGGGCCCCAGTTGCTCTTCAGCCACCTCTGCCTGGTAGACACCCCGGTAGAACTGGACCACAGGGCTGAAGGCTCCCACCCCGGGCCCTTGGGGGACAAAATTAACCTGGGGAGGCGCTTTGTGCGAGGAAGCCAGGCCTCAGGAGCCAGGCCAGTCCCCCCGCTGGTCCCACCAGGGCTGGCCCCGAACCCGGGGCAGAGTGACCCAGGCGTCTGTGCTCCCGCCCCTCCCCGGTTCTTCACCTGCCCTCTCATGGGGGCCAGAGCTGGCAGCCCTGTTCATCCCCTGCCCCCCGCCCCCCGCCTCCTTCCCTGCTGTGTCGCCAAGCCCAGCGCAGGCAGGGGCCCCGGTATCAGGGTGCCGGGTGGAGGAGGTGCTGGGTGCTGACTTGGGGGCCCTGGCCTTTGTGTAGCTCCCCACTCTGGTGGGCAGGTGCTGCGCCCAGCCCCCCACGACTTTTGTGGGGTGCTCCCCAGCTGCTGGCTTTGTCCCTTGTAAAGCACCCGGGGTTGGTCTGCGCCCAGGAAGGTGGTGTGTTCCTGTGCGTGTGTGTGCTCATGTGTGCACACACTCCTTGCTTACTCAAGGCCAGCGCCGTTTTTTCCGGCAAGGATCGTCCAGGTTGGAATGTGCTGGGTCCCCTTGGACAGGGCAGGGGCACAGGGCCATGAGTGGCCACCCACAACGTGACATCGGGTTGGCGGGGTGGAGACGGCGTACCCTCTTGGGGCAGGGGTGTCTGGTTGGTGTGCTGCCGCTGGGCCCCACAGCGTCGTAACGGCTCCTCTCCTCTCTCCTGCAGTTCCTATGTCTGAAGAACATTCGCACCTTCCTCAAAGTCTGCCACGACAAGTTCGGGCTGCGGAACAGTGAGCTGTTCGACCCCTTCGACCTCTTCGATGTCCGCGACTTTGGGAAGGTGAGTGAGTGGCATCGTCCTCCAGCTTCAGTCAGCCTGTGGCCCCGGGCTCGGCCACCATGGCAGGCGCTGCAACACAGAGAGGGCTGGGGCATTCCATCTGCCATTTGTCCGCCGTCTATCCGTCTGTCTGGCAGGTTCAGGTGCAGATGCAGGTGCAGGTGGGTGTGAGGTGCCTGATCGCGGGCCAGGGGCAGCAGGACAGCGCCTTCCTGCTGAAGCCACTCAGGGCGAGGCCAGGTGTTGGGAGTCCGGGAGGGTGGAGGGACAGCAGGGTATGACAAGGTCGGACCCTTTCCCTCAGGGGGGACCAGGAATGTTTGCTTCCTGCCCCGAGTCTTCGGCTCCTCCCGAGGGAATGGGTCACTGCCCCTCCCTGCTCCTGCAGGGTCGGTGGAGCTGACTCAGGCCCTGCGCAGGGGCCTTGGTGGTCCCACCTGGGCGTGGCCCTGACAGGTGTGAGGCGGAGAGTGGGTCAGGGCCTGGACCCCTTGGTCCAGGGCAGACCACCCGGAGTCTCCCTGTGTTTGCAGAAAGTGTCCCCTGGCTGCTGTCCAGAGAAGCCCCCCCAGCCCAGGCGCGGGGGATGGGAGCATCCACCCAGCTCTGGGGGAGCCTAGGCTCAGGGCACTGTGGCCGTCAGCCCACTTGTTTCAGATCGAATCTCTGGGACCTGCACCATGAGGACTTCTTGGTGGCCCAGCTGCTGTCCAGGCTGCTTCCCGGACGAGCCGAGGGGAGAGTCTGCCCCTGGTGTTGGGACTTTCCGGAGAGATTCCTGCCTAGTTTACCCGAGGACCGCTGGCCGCCAGGGGCCGGGTGCCCGGGGCAGGGCTGCGTGGATGCACGGTTTGTGACGTGAAGAGGGGTTTGCCTCTGCAGGTACAGATGCAGCGAGGCCAGTGCTTGGAGAGCCCGAGTTTGCAGGGCCCCGAGGTACCAGGTTGGCAGCGTGGCTGGGACTTTCCCACGAGGCACCTGGGCCCAACCAGACCATTCGCTAGTCCTGCAATTCCCTGGAGGCGAGATTCCGGGACCCACTCAAGACTACATCTCCGTGTGTGATCACCCAGATCTTAGTTTTCTGGTTCCTTCTTAAAGAACACAGCCCATCCCCCCTGGTGGCCCTGCCTGGGACTCAGAGGCTACCCTTCCTCCCTCAGCCAGGGCGCCTCTGCTGGGCGCAGCTGCCGAAACTCGGACGGGGCCACGTGGCTTCCTCCTCCCTGAGGGGTCTCCGGTGCCCATGGACTCGCGTCCGGGTGGGTGGGGGCCTTGCTCTTGTCTGCTCCTGCGCACGGTAGTGCCCTGGGTGGGGCGCTGACCGCCGTGGGCTCGGGGGAGGGCCTTCAGAGCACAGAGTGTGCACACACTCATGCTGTTTATACACACACACAGAGGCACCCTTACACACACAGTCACACAGACACACGTTCACACACATATGCTTATACACTGTCACGCTCAGAAACACACGCTGTGCCACACACCAACAAATGCACATTGTCACTCTGTTACAGAGATGCTGTCACACACATTGTGTGTGTAACACAGAGAGACACAGTGTCGCACACACACGGTCACACAGACACAGCACTACACACATACACACCACCACGCACTGTTGCACACAGAGACACCCGTGGCACGCCATTGCACACGCACTCAGGCCGTGTCTGGGCCCAGCTCTGCTGTCATGCTGGGAGGCTCTGCCTGGGTGACGCGGTTTCTCTGAGTTCTGTTTGGGAAGTGCCAGTAAGGAGCCCCCTCCAAAGCCTGCGGAGCAGGAAGGCAGGCTGGGCGTGCCGTGGCCAGCCAGCTGAGCACCTGGTCCTCCGGGCTGTCTCCTGGTCCCTTGGCTTCCTCTGTGGGCCCGGGAGTGTCCTGGGCGGAACATGTGTGCTGGACGTCTGGGCGGGGGCCGTGCTGGCGCCGTTGGTGTGCAGTCCATACCGCCCGACCCTCCTGCCTGTCCCCCTCCACCTGGCTGCCCACCTGTGCATTGGCCTCCCCCTGGGGGTCCGCCTGGACAAGGCACCTGTGGCCAGTGCTGCCCTGCTGAGTGTGACAGGGCACTAGGACCCACGCTCCCTGCAGGGAGCCACCATCCCGAGCCTGCGCTGCTTGGCAAGTACCTCCTGCTGTCCGGGGACGGGGCGCCCTGGACAACCGAACGCAAGCCAAGCCCAGCTGGCTCTGGCGCTTCAGCTGGTGCTGCGGAGGGTGGGGGAGGGGGGACAGGCCAGCTGCCACAGGGCTGGGCTCCGGCCTCCCGGTCCTCCCAGCTCGGTGACCAGGAGGCCCAGGTCTGGCATCCAGTTCCCTCTGGGCTCAGCGAGCAAAGGTCCCGTCCATCTCTTCAGGGACGTGGACCAAGGTTCTGCACTGGCCCAGCTCCGTTTTCGCTGCCCAGGAGCCCAGCCCTGTGGTGGCCGTGAAGATGGGACCGCTCGCCCTGCCTGGCCCACACCACCGCCAGCCCTGACATGTGGCCGGAGTCCCCGCTGGAGGGCAGGCGGTGTCCCCCGTCTCCCGGGGTGAGGCCAGGGGGGAACACCCAGCCTCCAGGCGCTGAGCTGGAGCCTGTGAGGGCCAGGTCGAGAGCCGTGCCCCTCCGCCGGTGGCTCCGTGTCGGGTGCCCGCCGGGTCGCTCGGCTCCCGTTCACCCCGGTTCCTGCAGAAGAAACAGCCAAGGGGAAGGCCCACGTGGCTCCGTCTGCTGTTTGAGCTGAAGAGTGGAGCGCGCCCTCTACTCACCGGGTTCAATGCTCCTGTTTATTATTCATTAAAACGTTTTGCGAGGCTCTGATCTTCTGAAGCGGCAAAGCCGGGCCGCCCACAAGGCGGGGGTGACCGGACCAGCGGGCCGCTGATTAATTAATTGAGTGCGAAGCGGCCGGGCAGCCAGTTCACCGGAGGGCGGGGAGCTCTGTCCTCCCGCCTGCCCGCCCGCCCTCTGCCTCTGGACAGTGGCAGCGCTCACATGGGCAGGCTCCACGCCGTGTGCCGGGCTCTTGCCGTCCACGAGCCCCGCTGTCCTGTCGGGGCCTTAGGAAGGAAGGAAGGAAGCCCCAGCCCTCAGAGAAGGCCCAGCGAGGCGGCCGTCGGCTCTGCCAAGGGCAGGAGGCCAGTGTGGAGGCCCTGCTGCCTCGTGGCGTCCCCGCTCCTCTGGGCGCCAGTGCTTCTGGAGGCCGGTGAAAGCAGGCCGGTGGAGACATCTTCAGGGCTCAGGACAGAGTGTGACGCTGGGGAGGGACCAGAGTGCCACCCAGCTGGCCCTAGGCTGGGCCTGCAGTCGCCACGCTCTGGGACCATGGCTCCTCCCACCTCTGAGGTGGGTCTGCGGCCTGGCCTGCCTCCGATGAGCTGTGGGCATGGCTCAGGCCGGGGTCGGGGTGCACTGGAGCGCCCGCCCATCCCAGTCACTCTGTCCCCCCATCAGCCACCCTGTCCCCCCGACCTGTGTGGCGCTGCCATCCCGCCACACCACTTAGTTCCCGAGCCCCTGCATGGACAGATGTGTCCCCCAGGCTCAGTGCTGTCAGGGAGGAAGGGAGCCGGCAGTCTCAGGTTATCGATCCAACACCCCATATCTCTGGGGCCTGCCTGCGCCACCACGTGCTTGCTGCCTAGCGTGCTGTGTACAGACGGCCTCAGCGCACTGGAGGCCTCTCCACTCTCGGTTCGGTGGCTCTCCGAGGCCTCGGTGGCGGCACGCTCATTTGCTGTACCCCCATGTTAGTGTCCTTGGGGACATGCTCTGCTCTGCTCTCGGCAGCCATTCTGCGCTGATCACTTCTCACGGCGCCGTCACTGCCACGCAGGAGCCTCTGGGACTCCATCTGGGGGCTCAGTCCCCTGAGCGTGGCCCTCCGGAGGTTGCGAGTCCCGAGCCGGGGCAGGTCTCTGAGAGAGGCCGCTGGCTGAGCAGGCGGGCAAGCGATCGTCCCTGTCCTCTTCTTTCTTGCCGACAGTCTGTTTCTGGGCAGGGGGATTCTGGGTGCCTGTGGTGGCAGCTGCCACATCTGGTGGGGAGGCCTGGGCTGGAGATGACGGACGGGAGTCTGTGCCCAGCCTGGCTTCGGCCACTGAGCCTCACGGCTCACCTCTGAGGGCCTCGGTTTCCCTGTGCGTGAGCCGGAGGGGGGACCAGCTGAATGGCCCCTTGAGAGCGACTGTCAGGGCTGCCTCTCCGGCGTCTTTCTCTCCTGTGTCTTCTTTACTCTGAGGGTCCCCCACCAGGGGCTGGGGAGGAGCTTGAATCTCCCCAACTATCTGTCTGCCTGTATCCACAGTTAAGTAAGTTTTAATTGTCAGATTGTTTCTCCCCAAGACCTGAGGCACTAATTGTTTCCATTGAAGCCTGACAATTTGCTGTTGGCTTGCAGAAAGAGCTGAATGAGACTAAGGAGGTGAGAAGAAACAGTATCAAAGGGTAAAGAATTAATTGTAACAAAGTGTCCTTTCCTGGCAGCCTGGAGGTGAATTGTAACAAAGTGTCCTTTCCTAGAGACCTTGAAGCCCTTCTCAAGAATTCTGGGACTTCCAGAGGCCCAGGGCTCTGCGGCCAGTCAGCCCTTGGTCGGGGGCAGCCCCTCTGAAGCACAGGCTTGAGGCCGTGACCTTGCCCCGAAGGGCCCTGCCGCGGTTCTGAAAGCCTTTCCCAGGCCCTCAGCCACGAGCTGGGTCCACAGGCTGGTCCCTGCCCTCCCTGAGACTCAGGTTCGGGAGTGTTTACCCTGGGCCATCCTTTTGGACTTGTGTTAAAAAATTATGATACAATGGACATCACTCAGTATTTACCGCTCTTTAAATCCTCACCGGGGGACGTGTTTATCAACGTCAGAGAGAGGGGACGGGAAGCAGAGAGAAGGAGGGAAACGAGGGTGTGAGAGAAACATCACTCTGTCACCTCCTGCAGGTGCCTGACCCGGGGCTGAGCTGGCGACCTTTAGGTTCCCCGGGCGACGCGCTGACCCACTGAGCCACCTGGCCAGGGCTGACACTTACCCCTCCAACCGTTCCTCCCTGTGTGTAGAGTGCATTGTCTTTCACCGAGTTGATCCCTGTGCTGCCAAACTTTCCACCCTTCCCCCCATCCCCAGCGCCGGCGGGCAGAGGTCTGTTTTCCGTGTCTGCGCCTCTGCCTGTTCCAGGCAGTCTGTGTGAGTGGGGTCAAGGGACAGGTGGCCTTTGGTAACTGGCATCTGGCCCTGAGCGTGACATGCCCCAGGTCCCTGCAGGCCGAGGTGTGTGTCCCTTCCTCTCCGAGGCTGGGGGGCGCCCTAGTGTGTGGACCTGCTGCTGTGGATGCCATCGGAACACCCCGCCCTGTGCAACCCTCTTGGCTGCCGTTCCCTGGAGGCTGGATGTCTCAGCAGGCCGGTGGGTGGACCTTGCACATCGAGGTGGTGGGTGCCTGTCCTGTCTTGGGCCCTGGCTCCCTGACAGCTCCACTCGGAGCTGGTGGCCTGGGCGGAGCCCGTGGGAGCTCGGGCGGGTGCAGCTGGACGTCAGGGCTGTCGTTCCCTGGGCTGGTTTCCGGGTGAGAGAACCCAGTGTGTGGGGGCCCAGTGAGGGCTGGCGCTGCTCCTACCACCAGGGAAGGCTGGGCCCTGGGCCTGGGTTGCGGTCCTGTTGGGTTCAGAGCATCCCTGTAACTGTGGTGGCCGGCAGGAGGCCTCCCTCGAAGGAGGTGGCCGTGGCCATAGCCCCAGGCCCCTACCATCACGGCCCCTCCCACCGGGGCACACGGAGGTGGGGTGCTGACACCTTGATCTCATGGGGTCCTGGTCCTGGTCCCGCTCGGGTTGGTGCCGTGCAGGGGGCCAGGGAAGGTGAGCACTCTGGGATCCCATTAGACCTGGAGGAGGGGGCTTGGGACACTTCGGTGCTGGCTTCATGCCACGTGGGGGGAGGGGCGCTCAGAGAGGAGCCCCCGCTGCAGCCCAAGGGTGTTCCGTGTGGGTCCTGCTGAGTCTGGGCTGGTGACTGGGGCCTGGCTCCTTAGCGGAGGACGCAGTGTTCCTCCTGCAGGTGCAGGCATCTGAAGATGCAGCCACCCACCTATTCATTCACTCACTTGTTCATTCAACAAACGCAGTGGTGTGCTTTCTGTGGGCGGGGGACCCAGTGGTGAGCAGATAGACCCTCCCCAGCGCCTGTTGTTGAGTGGGTGAGGGGCGGGTGCTCTCTCCCATGTGGCTAGGCCTGGGGGCTGAGGGCCCTGGCCGTGGCCTCCTCAGTCCCTCCTGTGTGCCCTTCCTTCCCTCCTTAGTGAGGATTGCCCCTTTTCGAAGGTGATGCATATGACACCGACGACATTTATTAGGTAATTATTTTTCCCATTCTTAATTAATCAAAGACTAATTAGGAGTTATACCACCAATTAGCCTTTCTGGTTCTCACCTGGTAATGGCTCACCCACCAAAAGCGACCAGGAGGAAGTTCTGAGTTGGGTGTGTTCCGTTTGGGAGTGTCCAGGGTGTTTGGATTCCTCCGGGACGGTGACCTTCAAGGGCCCCCATTTGCTGTCACAGGGCACAGCTGACCGTCTCCAGGCAGCGTAGGGGGCAGGCTGCTGTTGGGGAGGCAGCAGAGGGGGCTCTGGGGGGGGGCAAGGCTTTTCCTCGGTCGGTCGTCAGCTGGGCGCTCACAGGGCGGAATCTGGGGAGAGGTGGACTCTGCGGAGCCTCGGACCTCGGTGCCCAGGCCTCCTGGCTGGGTGAGCAAGCAGCGGGGCTCTGGGCACCTCTGCCCAGCGGCCCGGGCTCCCCTCTCGTGGACTGACCCCACGGCAGGGTTCAGGCAGCCCAGTGCCGCCTCCTCTTTGAAGCTGCTCTGGGTCGCCCTAGCCTACACCCGGAGGCCCAGGTCTGGGAACCGTGGCCTTAGCAACCTTCTTGCCAGAACCCTAGTTGTGCTGGGGGCGGGGCACTGAGGCCGACGAGGATGGGCCTGCTTGGGAGCGTCTCCCTCCGGGCCCCCTAAACCCAGTCAGCAGGTGATGGGAGGGCTGGGGATCCCCTTCTGGGCTGGCTGGGTTGGGGCTGTGGGCTCAGCCCCCGACCACAGGTTCCTTCACCTGCTGGGGCTGCTGCTTTTGCCTCCGGGGCTTGCAGGTGTGGAGAGGGTGAGACCTGGCTCCTGGCAGATCGTGGGTGCAAGGGGTGGGTACACGGCAGCACCTGCGCCCGGAGACGGAGTGTGGGTGGTGTCTCAGTGCCCAGGCAGCAGGGGCGGCGCTGAAGCACGGAGGGTGGAGGGCAGAGGGCGGACCCGCGGAGCCGGGCGTCGCCAGCAACTGGCTGTCCGCTTCGTTCCCCGAGACCGACGGCGTCCATCTGGCTACGCTTCCCCGCTGTTTCCGCCTCACGTCCTTTTTGATCTGAGGCTGAATTATTTTAGCTGGTGGCAAAAATGACTCAGTGCCCTTTCTCCCTCCTCACATTGGCGGAATGTTCAAGAGGGATCCCATGTCGGCCGAGGGCCGCCTTTGACCCGGGAGGCTGTCCAGCTGTGTGGGCCGCTGGGGACAGCGAGGCCGTGGGTTCCAGCAACACCCTGACCAGAGCTGGGTGGCCCTGGGGCGGGCGCCAGGAGGCAGCTACGTGGTGCCACGCAGACCTGGAGCCTCAGAGCCTTGGGCTGCCATTGCCCAGCCCCTTGGGGTCCTCCCTCTCCGAGGCCCGGAGCCCATGCGGCCAGCCTCACGGGTTGGCGCTGGGCGCCGGGGAGGGGTGGCCATGGGCACAGCACTGCTTTGTCCTTTGGTGGGACATGAACCACAAACGTGGGGACATGGCCTCGAGGGAGGCTGGCGAGGGGAGCTAGGCCATCCAGCCGCACACCGGGGGGTGCGGCCTGGCCAGGGCGACAGGCCAGGTGAGGACATGAGGGGCTGGAGAGGACTGTGCGACTGTAGGCCTTTGGAGGCTGTGGCTTCCCGGGGCCGAGACTGGGCGGGGCTTGGAGGCAGATTTGGTTCTGCAAGGGGGGCGGCTTGCAGAGGCTCTATCCCTTGCCGAGGACCTCAATCAGCTCACCTGCAAAGGGGCATTGCAATGGCACCAGCCTCCCGGAGCCGCATTGTATGGACAGCAGGTGCTGGGAAGGGCGCCCCCTGGAGGTCAGGTCTGTGGCCTGGGTTCCGGGGTGCTTCCTCATGAAGGAAGTCGGGGTGGTCGCTGGGCGTGGCTTAGGCCAACCCCTAGAAGCACTTGGAAACTCAGAAATAAGGCACTGAAACGGGAGAGTCTGCCGGCTTTGTCTTTCTGCCCCAGCCACTCCCGGATCCCCTCTGTTTGAAGGGGTTTCTGGTCCATTCCATGTCTGACGGGCTGGCTCCCTGTTAACTCAACCAGAGAAAACCGCCCGCGGTGACTTTCAAGTGGAAAAGGAGAAATGTCCTCATACGGTGGGCATGTCATTAGGAAAAGCAAATTAAATCATCTTTAATGGTGTTAGAGTCTCAATCACTTTGGAAAATGGAGCCGGTGAAGCAGGGAAATGAGAAATTGCTGATGCCCTTGGGCGGGGGGTTGGGGAGCGGAGTCAGTAGCGTCCATGGGCCCGGGCGGGGGTCTCGGCGGCCGAGGCGGGTTCGGGGGGGGCAGCGGCGTGGCTCGCAGTTTCACGCCAACTCTCTCGCACGGCCCCGGTGTCTGCCGGCCAGCGGGCTGCCGTAGGCCGACGGTGTGCCCCCAGATTCGCACTCTGGCTCCTCACCCCCAGTGTGGTGGTCTTCAGGGTGAGGTTCGGGCACCATTCTGTCACGAGGCTGGAGCTCCATGGCAGGGGTCCGTGACTTCATAGAGAGACCGCAGAGAGTCCCCTCACCCCTTCGACATGGGAGGACGCAGGGCGGAGACGCCGCTCCGGGAGGCAGGACATTTGCTAGACACTGAGTGCCAGCGCCCCAGTCTCGGGCGTCCAGCTTCCCGAATGTGAGGAATGACCGTCTGCCGACGAGTCGCCCCGTCTACGGTGCTTTGTCACTGCAGCTCCAAGGGACTAAGACAGGGTCCCCCGGCTTTGGCACTCTGTGCTGGGGGGAAGGCAGAAGGAACTCAGCCCTTCAACAAAGGCCTGGCCTGGACAGTTGTGTCCCCTTGCTGCACCTCGGTTTCCTCATCCGTCCTGGAGGTAGGGGGCGGGCGGGGTGGCCTCCTGCTCTGGGCGGCCGAGGGAGGCAGGGACACCCTGTGGAGACGCAGCCCCCGTCTGACTGGTTCGATCGGAGGAGACGTGTCCCTCTGTGTGGCGTTCGTGATGGTGTCAGCGGGACCAGTACTGGCTCTGAGTTGCTGAAGGCACGTTGGAGATTGCATGTCGTCAGCTTACTGAAAAGGGCAGCTCTGTCTTTGGGGAACATAAAAAAAGCCCAACTAGCAGAAAAGAAAAAATGAGTCTTGTTTTTCCCACAGCAGGTTCCCAGCTTTGGGGTGGGCCATAAAAAACATGCAGCTTGACGTTCCACCGTTAGAGAGCCGTTCCTTTGACTGAAGCATTTTCCTGTTGACGTAGGTCACCCATTAGGCCTTACCACTCATGTCTCAGTGCTGAGGGTGCTGTCTGACCCACTCCTGAGAGTGGGTTCTGACCAGGAAGGGAAAAGGGACTTGGGCCCCTCGCAGGGGAGAGTGGGGCTGAGTCCAGATCGCAGGCCGGCCCATCGCCGGCCCCTGCTGGGAGGGACGGTCTGGGGCCGGCTTGGCTTTGGTGAGCGTAGGCAGGCAGGGAGCCAGGCGGAGGCCGCGGGCACAGGCCCCAGGGGAGCAGCGGCCTCCTCCTCCTCCTCATGAATTCTTCATGAGCCTGGACTTCACGGCAGACCCAAGTTCAGGGCTGCTTTGTGAGGGTCTCAGGGAAGCCTCACGCGGGACGGATGGCGGCCGAGGCTCCGGAGGCGGAGTGGCTGGCTCCAGGCACCATATGCTGTTGGGGAGTCCGACATCAGCACCCAGGCCTCCCCCCCAGCCCCCCCCCCCAGCCGACCTGCCCTGGGGCCGCACACAGCAGGCCCTTCCTGACCCCCGTGAGCACGCCTGAGTGCAAGGGGCTGCCATGGACGCGGCTGTGGCCATCCTGGCAGCCCAGCTGTGGTCAAGAGATGGGCCCTCGCTGCCCCTGTGGGGTTTCCTCCAGTTCGGACCCCGCCCCCTTCTGCCTCTTTGTCCTCCTGCGGTACACCGGGACACCGAGGCTCCCCTCACCCACCACGCTTTCTCAAGCTGCCAGGCTCCCTGTGAAAAGCCGCCCTGTTTCCAGTGGGGCCGCTCCGCCAGCCCAGACGCCCGCCCCGGAGCAGCGAGCGGGCGCGTGTCCTGGCTGGTCCTGCCTGGCCTTTGTCAGCGCCGCCACCCTGCCTCCCCGCGAGCAAGGCTTCCTCCCCGGGAGGGAAGCTTCCCCGACGAGTCACTGCGGGTTAGCATTCAGCACGAGTCGCCGGCTGTGCCTCCGGCTGTTCATCTCATTCCTTTATTTTGCCTTATCTGCGCTGACCACGCTCGGCGCCGCCTCTCAGCCTCCTCCACGGAGCGGGCAGCAGCTGGGGTGGGAGCAGAGAGGCGCCGGGGAAGACCCCGCTCTCCTCCTGTCTCCTGGCCGGCCTCAGGAGGGAAGACTTGGGAGTGCACCTTGGCCGTGCACGCTTGTGCACTATGTGTCTGTGGTGTGTGTTCACACACATGCATACACGCCCAGTGTGCATGTGCACACGTATTTGCATGCACACACGCTTCTGTGTGCACATTTTATGTGCATGTGTCTCTGTGTGTTCATGTGTACACGTGCATGTGCACATGTGTTCACGTGTGCACACATGTCTCTCTGTGTTTGTTCATGTGCATGGGTGTTTGTATGCACACACCTGTGTTTGTACAGGTGTCTGGAATCTGGGAATCTCAGTGGGGTCAGTTGTCTGCTGCATCCTCTTGACCCCGTGGAGCCTCCCACAGCTGCCACCCTCCCTGGGGTCTCCCCTGAGACCCTCTTCTGGACCCCCTCTCTGCCCTCCCTCTCGGAACCCTCCTGGGCGTCACCTGTGGAGGGAAAGGGGCCTCGGTCCCGGTCCTCCTCCAGTTGTGGAGGACAGGACTCAGCTGTCCCTCCCTGTGTCTCCCCGTGTCCCTCTGCTGTCCCTCACTGCCCCTTGCAGGCCCACATGGCCCTTCAGCGAACACTGCTCGGCTTCCATGACCTGCCCTGGCCCCAGCTGATGTGTGGCTGATGGTCATGACCTGGGGACCAGGCGTGGCACTGTCCCCTCAACAGAGACCACCCAGCCCAAAGGTCTGTGGGCTGAGGCCGGGGACCCTGAATTATCTAAACCAACTGCTGCTCACCCTGCCGGTGGGGCTCAGCGGGCCGAGCGTTGTCCTGGTTGCCACTTAGACTCCCAGTCAAGGCGCCTGTCCACACTGCGGGTCCCGTCCCCCGCTGGGGGTTTGCGCAAGAGGCACCCGATCGAGGTTTCTCTCCCCCCCTTTCTATCCCCCTTCTTCTCTCTCTAGAAACAAATAAAATCTTTAGCCCTGGCTGGTGTGGCTCCGTGGATGGCATGCCGTCCTGCAAACCAAAGGGTCGCCCGTTCAATTCCTAGTCAGGGCACAGGCCTGGGTTTCTGGCCAGGTCCCCAGTAAGGGACGGGCAAGAGGCGACCACACATTGCTGTTTCTCTCCCTTTCTGTCTCCCTCCCTTCCCCTCTCTCTAAAAATAAGTAAGTAAGTAAGTAAATAAATAAAGTCTTGAGCAAAAATGGCATCTTTAAACCAACCACTGCCCACTACTTCCCCTGCTGGTGGCTGAGTTGGGGGCCCACCGTTCCACACCGGGCTGCTTCTGTCCTTTCCTCTCTGTTCTCTCTGCTGCTGTCCCCCACCCCTCCCCCAGCCAGCATTAAAAAAACACATGTTATGTATTTTTAGAGAGGGAGTAAGAGAAGGAGAGAAACATTGGTTGCCTCTCACACCTGTGCCCTGACAGGGAATCGAACCAGTGACCTTCGGGTCCACAGACCAGTAATCAGTCTGCTGCCCCACACCAGCCAGGGCCCCAGTAGCTTTTCACACAGCACCCAGAGTCACCTCTCCAGAGGCAGCCTGCCGGTGCCCTCCTATCGGCCCCCTCTGGGGAACAGCCAGTGTCCCTGCCGTGCCCATTGGGCCCACGTGGCCCCGCCCCTGCTGCCCCCCCGGTCTGCCACGCCACCCCCAGGGCCTCCGTCAGGTGGAGCCATGCTCCCCCTGGGACCTTGGCACTAGCCTGGACCCCACCTTCCCTCCCTCCTTCCGGGCCCGCGGCCCTGCCCATCCCTCTCCGGCTGCTCCCTCTCCGTCTCCCATCTCTTTTTTCAGAATGGTGCTGACCTTTTTATTTTACTTACTTTTAAAAATATGTTTATTGGTTTTAGAGAGAGCGGAAGGGAGTGAGATAGAAACTGATAGGTTGTCTCCCGTACGCACTCCGGGGATTGAACCCACAACCTAGGTATGTGCCCCGATTGGACATAGAATCCCCAGCCTTTTGGGTCACGGGAGGACGCTCCAGCCACCTGAGCCACCTGGCCAGGCGGGGCCACCGCATTGGTTTGCAGTGCCACTCTCCCTAGAGAGTGCTGGTCCCCGAGGGCAGGGGTGTGTCTTGCTCATCTGCAGACCCCAGGAGTGAGCAGTGCTGGGGGCTGGGCCCGGGGCCATTGCACATCTGGAATGAGTGAGTGCACTGGGGGAGGGGAAGAGGTTTCTGGAGATGGCCTCAGGCATCCCTCCTTCCTCTCTAGTGCACTGGGCGTCTGTCCCTCCGGGGGCCTGGCTGTCCGTGGTGCAGCCCCTGGAGGAGGGGCATTTCCTGCTCTCTCCCTGGGAGCAGGAGGATCAGCAGGGCCTCCTCGAGACATCTGCTTCGGGCGTGGGAGTGAGGGTCTGGGGGACGTCCATCTGCCACGCGGACGCAGTGCAGGTGCCCCCCTGTGGAGCCTTCCAGGTCCCCTCACTGTGTTCAGAGGCGCCTGGGGTTCTCGGAGGGGCCCTGCCAGGCCTGTGTCCCTGCAGCAGTGACTGCTGGGTGAACCGGTGGCAGCTGCACACTGCGCAGGCCCTGACGGCGGACGCGGCTCTCTGCGCGGGCCCCGCTCGGCAGCCTTTGGGGTTAGTCGAGGTCTCACCCGCCCGGCGCTGTCGTCCCC
>PVIA01001091.1:161716-316341 GCA_004024845.1 Tonatia bakeri | reverse complement strand
AAAAAAAAAAAAAAAAAAAAAAAAAAAAAAAAAAAAAAAAAAAAAAAAAAAAAAAAAAAAAAAAAAAAAAAAAAAAAAAAAAAAAAAAAAAAAAAAAAGGCAAGGAAAAAAAAAGAGTCCAAAAATTGAAGGTAATGTAAGGAGCCTCTGGGACAACTTCAAGAGTACCAACATTTGCATTATAGAGATACCAGAAGGAGAAGAGAGAAAGCAAGAAATTGTAAACCTATTTGACAAAATAGTGACAGAAAACTTCCCTAACTTGGTGGAGGAAATACATACAAGTCCAGGAAACAGAGAATCCCAAACAAGATGAACCCAAAGAGGCCCACATTAAGACACATAATAGTTAAAATACCAATGCTTAAAGACAAAAAAAAAAGAATCTTAAAAGCAACAAGAGAAAAGCAGCTAGTTATCTACAAGGGACATCCCATTAGACTGTCAGCTAAAAGAAACTTTGCAGGCTAGAGGTGTATGATCAGAAATATTCAAAGTGATGAAAAGCAAGGATGTACAACCAAGATTACTCAGTCCAGCAAAGCTATCATTTAGAATGGAGGACAGATAAAAATCTTCTCAGAACAGAAAAAGCTAAAGGAGTTCATTACCACCAAACCAGTATTACATGAGATGTTAAAGAGTCTTCTTTAAGAACAAAATAAAAAATATGAATAATAAAGTGGCAGTAAATAAATATCTATCAATAGTTGATTCTAAAATACAAAACAGGCAGAACAGAGAGAAAATCATAGATCTAGAAAACATTTTGGTGGTTGCCTGATGGGAGGGGACTGGAGAGTGGAGTGAAAGAGTTGAAAGGAACAAATACAAATTAGTTGTTACAGAATAGTCATGGGATGTAAAGGACAGCATAAGGAATATAATAGAAAATGAATATACATGCATGACCCATAGACATAGGCAATGGTGTGGGGATTGCCTGAGGGGGTGGAGAGTTTTGAGTAGAGTGGGGCAAAGTAGGAAAAATTAGGACAGCTGTAATAGCATAAACAATAAATGATAATTTAAATTAAAAAGAAATGAGAGGAAAATCCAAAGCCAGAGTAAATATTTAGTACATTTAGGACAAATTATTATTTCCTTCATAATGAAAGAGATCTAATGTTTTAATTCATAATCTAGTAGCTATAAGGATCCGTAGAGAGTAGTAAGTTCAGGTTTGGTTTTTTTCACTGCTGCTGGAAAATTGGATGCTCAGCAGAGGCTGGAACCAGTGAGCCATGGAGTAACAAACAAAGTGTTTGTTGTTACAAAGTTTCTTACCCTACCTTCAAGGTCATGACATCCATTGGCTAAGCAGTAAGGAGGCCCGGGAAAGAGGCTAATTAAAAATTATCAGAGAACTGTGAGTCCCCACTGCATCAGGAGATTGCTGGTGAACATTCACATAGTACATAAAGTGTTCATACTCTGAATTCACTCTAAAAGTTTCATCTACATACTTCTTTCTAAAACATTCCAGAAAGCAACCCTTACATATCAGTTTTGTCAAGTTCTCAGTCCAGTTTTTTCACTACCCACTGATGTAGATACATAGTCTTGTCTTATCCAGCATTCTTGTCTTTTGACAAAAGAAATAGATACCACATAACTCAACTTGTGAGCAGGGCTGAAATGCTGCAATTCTTCTATTCATAATTCTCACATACTATGAAAGGACTTTAAAAAAACCATTTGGCTCTTAATTATGACATGTTCTTCCACCTCCAGTTTTAGGTTGAAGGAGGGGTGGGAATATGGTAGGGACAAACACAGTGGGAACATGAGGTACTCATTAAAATATAACACTTGTGCTTTCATATCCAGTTCACATTTGCATTTCATGATTTAGTTCTGAGAAGCATGCCTGATGTTTTTGGCTTATACTATCTGCTGACAAGCAGTTCATGATGGGCAGCTCAGGTTTCCTGGCCACCAAGTTCTATAATCAGGTATTCAATCTCCACCAGGGCCCAGAAGCAAATGAAGAATTATTTCTCTAACATCAAGCTATGCCACAGGTACTTTGAGTAATATTGAATTTCTCACAGGGCATAAGGTCCCAGTGAGGAAGCTACAGGCATACAGTTAAATCAGTTAAAATATCTGCTCTCTTCTATTTTTCTCTCTATACTGGTAGGATTTTGAGCTAATTAGTAAATGAATCAGAGCAACACACCCCAAATAATTATATTTTTCTTGTAAAATACAAAAATAAAAAAGGATGTGCCACATGTGGTGTCTCATTCTTTGTGGTAAAGATTGTAAGCTGCAGCAAGCACTTTTTCACTCTTGAAGGAATGTATCCTGAATTTCCAGACTCCTGAATTCCCCAGAACTTCGCTAAGGAATCAAGCACCTGTACTTTAATGTGCCATTTCTTCCCCTCTGGCAATAGTGGCTTACTAAGGCATCTGGCAGACCTGCTGTTTTCTGTTCACCAGGTCCTATGAGTTTGATATAATCAAGGTAACAGACCAGCACGTAGCCTTGGGAAGAAAATTTGAAAAGGTCTTCAGTGGTACAGAGTCACTAAAGCAAGTTAATGAAGATATAATGTTACCCCTATTAAATTAATATAAACAAATCCTAGCTTCTGTTGAGTTTTGAGGATAGAGAAAAATAATAGATTCAAGATCAATACTTGCATACAGTTTTCTGGGAGTTTTGTTGATATGTTCAGGAAGGAACCACATGAAGATAATGTGATAATGAATGTAATGTGAAATAACATCAATAATTGGAATTGCTAGCTAATTGAGTTTATGATAATCTATTCATTCTCCAAGATCTACCTATGTTCTGCATAGGACAACAGGCTATGGATTAGAATCATCACCCCTATATCTCTCGTTTTTCAGATGTCAGTAATCTCCAAGACTTAGCCAACCATGTGTTATTGCTAATATTTTATGTTTGGGGGAGGCACAATAGTTAATTTTATGTGTCATCTTGACTGGACTATGGATACCCAGATAGTGGCAAAATGTTATTGCTGGGTATATCTGTGTGTTTCTGGAGGAAATTAGCATTTGTCTGAGTAGTCTGAGTAAAGAAAATCTTCCATCATAAATATGGGTGGGCATTTCCAATCCAGTAAGGAACCAAACAGAACAGAAGTTCTTTCTTCTCAAGCTGGGACATCCATCTTTTCTTGCTCTTTGACATCAGAGCTTCTGGTTCTCAGGCTTTCAGACTTAGACTGAATTATGTCACTGGGTTTTCTAGTTTCCCAGTTTGCAAGAAGCATATTGTGCGACTTCTTGGCCTCCATAACATGTGAATCAATTCCTGTATGTTTCCTTTGATATCTATCTTATCTATCTATCATCTATCTATGATCTATCTATCATCCATCCTATTAGGTATGTTTCTCTGCAGAACCCTGGATAATACAAGGGATGAGCATCAAGATCTTCCACCTTGCTTTTTTAATCATTAGCCAAAGGACAGAGAGTTACCATGAACATTCTCTCAGTTGCTGATTACATTTATGCTTACCTTTATTTGGGAACTAGAAAAAGCATGTGTTTGGTTCAAAGAGCCAATGGGTCCATAAATACAGTGAAGTCATGTTTATTTATCACCTGATTCCAATAAATCACCACTTGGACCAATGGACTAAATTATTTTTCTGGGATTAATTTTAGCATAGAGATAATAGTAATTCAAATAGTTCATGAAATGTCTGGATTTTTCCATTTCCTGGTTCTTGAGTGCTCTGTAAATGCCTTTAGGTCCCTTTGGGAAAAGTCACAATGAAATTTAAAGCACATGCTTCTGGTATTATCAAAGATCTTTCTTGAAGTGTGTCCATTGTTTCATGTCTGTTGGACTACTCTCTGCGCTCCACTAAGAATTCAAGAATCCTAAACAAGGCAAAATTACTCCAAGATCAGCAAAGTTTTAATAAGTATGCCTAATGTCAATATTATTTTTATATCACTGCTATGATATCTTGTTTGAATACTGAAGAATAAGCAAGACTTCACTGCACTGGGATTCTTTAATTACTGCCATCACAGTATTTATTAAAATGATTTCAAAACAGCATGAAAAAATCCAAACTTCCTTTTAAATGGCCATAATAAACAAAATAGATAACAAAAATCTATTCACTGTATGAACAGAGTCAACAAAATAGCAAAACAAGCAGTTCTTAATGTTGATTTACCAATTTCCTCTAACAGGGTCAGAGTCCTTGCCCTGCATATAGTGCCTGGTGTTTGGCCATGGTTAATTTGAGGGGGGAGGGGGAGCTTCCATCAGTGACTGTTTATTGGGGGTGAAAAAAACTCACTTCTCATGGAGACATTAATTAAATATATTTTACTTTAGCAATTTAGACACCATAATCATCTATATCACATAAATCAAATGCTTAAAAGAATAAAAAATATGCCTTTCAATATACCTATGCTAGATAAGATTGATTAAAAGTGAGAAGATATAATTCTAAAGTTTTTCTGAGGTCAAATTTCACTAAAGGCAAAATGCTACGTAGAGAAAAACACATTTTAAGATTGTAGAGACCCACTTTTGGTTAGTAAATCTACCTGGGACTGGTTTTTATGAACTTAGACAAATTTATTTAACTTTTCTAAGCCTTAGTTTATGAAACTTTAATTAGGATAGAAATGCCTACATTGCAGTTTCAACAATATTGTGTAAAAAGCATGGGGCCAGAATTTTGTGCAAAACAATTAAAGAGTAGTTATGAATGATTGATTTAAAAAAGAAAAATTATGAGACAATGGTTTCATAATATATTCTGCATAAATGCCTTTAAAGAAAAGCAATAGACATCATTGATATGGTTCTTCATAAAGTTTTGTGGCAGCAGTATCTCCCCATGGAGGGGAAGATACTGCTGCCACATTTTCATCACCCTTGAGTGTGCGGACTCACACTGAGGCCTAACTGACACTGGGCAGTGGGGTCCTCAGCAGTTGTGGAATGTGTAAGTAGAAGGATGCAAGAGGCCCCAGCCAGGGTTTTGCACACCGGTTTTAACTGTTTTTTAACCATTTTAAATTTTGCTTTTTGGAGTAAGATTTAATCTGAAGGAAAGATTCTATGCTGTGCATATTTTGAAAACTACCAGTCTGGCCCTGGCTGACGTAGCTCAGTGGATTGAGTGTGGGCTGTGAACCAGTGTCGCCAATTTGACTCCCAGTTAGGGCATATGCCCGGATTGCAGACCAGGTCCCCAGTGGGGACCACGTGAGAGGCAACCACACATTAATACTTTTCTCCCTCTCTTTCTCCCTCCCTTCCCCTCTCTAAAAATAAATAAATAAAATCTTAAAAAAAAAAGAAAGAAAACCACCAATCTAGACCATTTCTTCATTGCCTTTTGAGGATAAAAGATACTGGTTAAAACCACAAGCAAGAGCCAGATGGATATCACTTCTTGTTTTTCCTTTAAATACTTACTCTATCTTTTTATTATTTTTTTCTTGCTTAGGAAGCTGCATTTTCTTTATTTTTCTTTTTTTAATTGAATTTGTTAGAATGACATTGGTTCACAAAACCCTACAGATTTCAAGTGTGTAACTCAGTAAAACATCACCTGCACACTGCATTGTACCCCCACCCCCCTAGGCAAAGTCTTTTTTTGTTTCCATTTTCACCCCCTACTCTATCTTTTTATGTTGGAGTCTTCCCTGAGCACAAAGCTATGGTAAATATATCTTGTGTTTTTATGTTCCTATAAATTTATACTTATTTTTTGTTCTAGTGTTTTCCTTATATCAAAATGAAGTAAACTACTCATTATTAAAACTCTCATTATTAAAAATATAAACAATATATTCTAAAAATGTATGTTATATTTTTTATAATTTCCAAAGCTTTTTATCTCCATTTCCTTTCTTCATGAGTTTAAAAAATGATAGCTAATTATTATGCTGCAGTCCAAATTTGTTTCAACAATCTCATCCTTAAAAAATAATCACTTTATCAAGCATTGTATTGCTATTCTTCCACACTGTTCAGGTTTATATTTTTCTTGTATTCAGCATCTAAAGAAAATGGATCCAGTTTTTATTTTTCTGAAAATGAGTATGTCTGGGCCAAAATAAGAGATCTGGAACCCATAGAGGTGTCTGGGAAGTACCTATCAATGAGTCAAGGACACCGCCTAGATTCAGGGTGCTTCCTACCAGTTAGAGAAATGGTTGGTGAGGTTTAAGTGGCTGGGGCTGCCTTTGTAACTCCTTCTTGCATGGACATTTTTAGAAACGACTCTATCTTACCCTTTTACTCAGCATTTACCATTAAGGGCATTGCTGGGCCTAGGTGAACCTCTTCTGCCTTTCAACACCACTTTCCAAAGCATCAGGATATTTTTTTATCTCTCATGGCTATCTGTTCACTAAGATTTCTGAAAACTCAACAGCTCCCTTTTATATAGCAGTTACAATATCTACTAACAGAAAAATAAAATATCCCAGCATGAAATATGATAAAAAATCTAAAACCTTTCACTCTTAACAGGCTGTGAATCTAGTTATAAGATCACAGTTGTTTTAAATCAAAGGTTAACACTGTATATTCAATAATCACTAAAAATCTATAAAGCCATCATAAGATGCCACTGAAATGTGTATTATGGATACATTTTCTAAGAAAAAAAATCTATCCCTAAAAACTTCTCTGAGCAAAGATGTTCATTCTCATACTTCTTGTAGCAACAACAGAAATCAAAACAATAACAATGACAAATATCCACCTTCACTATTTACTAGATCAATGGGTGAGATGATTATGGAAACTTTTCTGAAATATGGTTAATTTCTAGAAAATTATAGTTTTTCACATTAATATATATATTAAAAAGACTTATGCTGTCATTTTAAGGTAAAGAAAGCAGAATGAAAGTAAATGTAAGATCATATCTATGTAAAACAAAAATCCATAGCAAAAAATGAAAAGAGAATACCCTATATTTTATAAGTTATTTTGAGGAATGAAGGATTGGGGTAATTTTCTTCTTCATTTGAATTCCCGTGCTTTCAAGTTCGTTCATTCAAAGAATATTAATTAAATGTCTATAGCAATGAAATTATGGTGGGAATTGGGGAGATAATAATAGCAAAACAGTCATTTTCTCATGGAGGTTTCAGTGCAGTGGAGGCAACGGTTTTCAACAAATATAATTACATAGAAACTTGTTAAATTACAGTGAGACAGGTAGTGTGTAATGAAAACATGTAATATAAAGAGACAACTTGCTTTGAAGATTTAGTTTTTGGAAGAAATATGTAGTTCTCAAGGTTCTCAAGAGAAACAGAACCCATTTGTATGTGAAGAGATTTGTTATAAGGTACTGGCTCCCATGATCATGGAAGCTGAGATTTCCCATAATCTGCCATCTATTGTACAAGATGGGGTCCAGGAAAGCCAGCAATGCAGTTCCAAGGCCTAAGAGCTGGAAAGCTCATGGTACAAATTTCAGTCTGGAGGCTTGAGAACCTACAACACTGGGGCAGGATCAGATTGATGTTCCACTCAATCAGGCAGAGTGAAATTCAACATTTCTCTGCCTTTTTGTCCTATTCAAGTCCCCAGTGGGTAGGTGGGGGGAAGGCAATCTGACTTACTCAATCTACCAGTTCTAATGACAGTTTCTCTTTTTTTAAAAAAAATATGGTTTAATTGCAGTTGTCACCATTTTTCCCCCATTGCTCTCCCCTGCCCTGCCTGCACTCCTCTCCCACATTCAATCCTCCCCCTTTTTTTGAAGTAATTTCTAAAAAATGTATTTTTCTATTAAGTACAGTTAGTATATAATCTTAAATTGGTTATATTAATTTCAAGTGTACAATATGGTGATACAATATCACCACACCCCACAATGTGATCACCCACCAACTTCATTAAACATCTGTTATGTTGCAAACCCATCACCTTATTTACAATATTCCCCTTCCCCTTTTAACCTATTTCCTGTCCCTCCCTCTGGTCACCATCCTTTTGGTCTCTCTATGAGTCTGTTTTTGTTTTGTTTGCTTGTTTTATCTTTGGATTCCACATATAAAAGACACTATATTGTATTTGTCTTTCTCTGCCTCATCTATCTCACTCAACACAATACCTTATAGATCCATCCATGTTTTCACAAATGCCATTTCATTCTTCTTTGTTACTGCATAATATTTCATTGTATATATAATGCTAAGCTCTTAGAGAAATGCCTTCACAGACACACCCAGAAAACATGTTTAACCAGATGTCTGAGAATCCCATGATCCAGTCAAGTTGACACATAAAGTTAACTGTTACACCTATAATCTCTGAATGGATAGTTCTCATAATAGAGTTTTGCTTTCATAACAAAAAACATTTTGAGCACATTGCTGAGTTCAAGAATTAAAACACCACCAGAAGTTTAAATGCACCTGTGTGTTCTTTCCCTGTGTCCCAAAAAGATAAGCATAATGCTTAATTTTGAATTTATCACATCTGTTTTTTCTGCTTTTTATTATAATCACATTTTTAAATATCTAGTGATTATATAGTTCATTTTTTGTAGGAGACCATTCTGCGTGGTGTGGGCTCAGCTCCCACTCAGAGAGCACAGGACCCACGCCCACAGATAGGTTGTCCTGTGGGGAATCAGGCCTGCAATGTGCCTAGGCTGTTTTGAGTCTTGTTTTTTGCTAAAACTCCCTCACCCTGAATTGAGGACATTTACTGTAGAGTAACTTCCTAAAATCCATGCTAAACCTTCCAAGGATGAGTGTAATGGGTTCAACCACTTTTGCCTTTTCATTTGCAAATATCCCTCTTCTGTGATGTGATTAGCAGCATTGGCTCCTTTGTTTTCTGTAAGAAGTAACCACCTAAAGTGAACCTGTGCATAGTAAATGAGGACCATCATGGAATGGGCAGAGAAAAACCCAATAAAGTCCCGTCATGGCAGGGGCCGTCGCTTTTGCTCCCCTTTAGAGAAAGGCTGTGCTGTCCTTTTTCCTCCACCAGACTCAGTAGTGTGTGAATGTCTCATTTCATCCATAATGAAGCAGACACTGTGGGTCAGTGTCTGCATCACATTTTTGGTGTTTTTACTCTATAATGCATTCTTCATGCTATGGATAGTATTCTGGGACTTGCTTTATTTATTTTTTAAATTTTTTAATTTATTTTTAGAGAGAGGCGGAGGGAGAGAGAGAGGGAGTGAAACATCGATGTGTGGTTGCCTCTCATGTACCCTCTACTGGGGACCTGGCCTGCAACCCAGGCATGTGCCCTAGACTGAGAAACAAACCAGCAACCCTTTGGTTCGCAGGCCATTGCTCAATCCACTGAGCCACACTAGCCAGGGTAATTAGTTTAATATTATGTTATGTCATACATTTCTAGTGTTCATAAGTGTTTTCTCTTTCTAAGCTCTCTCATAGTTGGTTAGGGTCATAGGATAAATTACGACCAATGGATTCAATTAGAAGATCTGTGTGTATCTTCTGTGCTGCAATAATTAATGTTGGTGTCCAGCTGCCTACAATGCTTTCATTTTATGATACTGTGATCTTGGAGGAGCCTTACTATTGAGATGGTTTGGTGTCAAAG
Organism: Tonatia bakeri; assembly: GCA_004024845.1. Taxonomy (NCBI): domain Eukaryota; kingdom Metazoa; phylum Chordata; class Mammalia; order Chiroptera; family Phyllostomidae; genus Tonatia; species Tonatia bakeri. The sequence goes on along the minus strand of PVIA01001091.1, from coordinate 306,765 downwards.
GGTAAATCAGCCTGTATCTCTCAGCTACTGATGAAAGGCCAGGTACTCTAGAGAATTTTCTAGACCAGGAATTAGTGACTATGACCCATGGACCAAATTCAACTCATTGCTTGTTTTTGGAGACAAAATTTTATTGAAATACTATGCCTATTCATTGATACATTGTTGATGGCAGTTTTCGTTCTTTGACAGAGGTGAGTGTTGTGATAGAGTCTCTATGGCCCATAAAGACTAAAATATTTACCATCTAGCTCCTTACAAAAAGTTTGCTGATTACTGTTCTAGATTGATGGCAGTATTAGAGTGAGCAATATTAAACCTTTGTTCTGCTTAGTCATCAGTATCACCATATATTGTTTTTGCAGTAGCATAATGTGTCCTTCATTACCTAATGCAAAAATATTCATCTACATTGTGGCATGTAGCTGTAACTTATTCATTTTTAGTGCTGTTCAACACTCCTTTCTGTGATTGTAGAACACCTCATAAATCATGCATCTGCTGATGGACAGTTGGTTTATTTGCAGTTACTTCATTTTTTTTTTCACCAAAAATATTGCTTGAAAGTTTTTAGTTTTCTGTAATGGCAGAATAGCTCCTATTGATCTTTCATAACTGCAAACTCTGAATGCAACATTAAAACAATTATCTGAGGGCAATTGAGAATGACCAAAAGAAAGGAAATAATGGTTGGGTTCACCACTTGGCAAAAGGCAACATTACTATGTGTGTTTTTATGCCTTTTAAACCAAGACAGACACCAGTATGTGTTATGCTGGGTAGCTAAAGCAGGCATTTAAAAAAACCCCAAAACTTTCATTATCCCAGGCTTGAAAATCCAGAGGATAGAATTTGGGACAATGATGGCAATTGGAAAATGAGAATAGAGATCATGAAAAAAGACAAAGAGAGAAGACCAGAATTCTTTGTATAATCTCTTCTCAAATCTCTGTGTGTCCACTGAACTGTACCTGTGCTTGTGCAGAATCCAAGCAGCCTAGTGAGGCTAAAAACATTGAGGTAAGATTTTATTTATTTATTTTTAAAGAAAGTAGAAAGAAGAGAGAGAGAGAGAGAAAGAGAGAGAGAGGGAGAGAAAGAGAGAGAGAGAGAGAGACAGACATCTACTTTGTCTCTTGCATGCTCCAACCAGGGACCTGACCCACAACCCAGGCATATTCCCTGATGGGGAATTGAACTGGCAATGTTTTGGTTTGTAGATGATGCCCAACCAGGACATCGTACCAGCTAGGGCAAAGTGAAAATTTAATAACCACTCACCACAGAGAAGGCTATCTGTAGTTTGAATTTGAGTTAAGACAATTCCCTGCAAAGTTTCTCTTTGAAGAAATGTAATAAAATCCAGAGTATCTACAATGTACTATAATTCACAAGACTCAGGATAAATTCTACCAACTCTACCACATAAAATGAAATAATAAATTGTTATCTATACTCAAGAGAAAAGACAACCAATGAAAACTGAACCTTAGATGAGATGGTGGAATTGGCTGATAAAAATTTTTTAAAGCAGCTATTATATCTGTGTTCATGCACATGCAGAAAAATTTGTCTCTAACGAATGAGAAAGAAGATATCTCAAAACATCAATAGAAAGTTTAAATAAAAAAATAGATGGACATTTTAGAACTGAAAAAATACCGTATCTGAAATAATATTTGGATAGGCTGAAGAGCAGATTAGAGATGACAAAAAAGTCAATATGTTTCAGTAATTAGGAACCAAATTAGCCAATGCAGAGAGAGAGAAAAAAGATTAAAAACATACATAATCTTGTGGGACAATTTCAGAAATTATACATATATGGAATTAAAGTCCCTAATTAAGTGAGAGAAAATGAGAGAAAAATGCTTGAAATAATAATGCCTACAAAATTCTTAAAGTTGATGAAAAACATAGCTATACAACTTTCCTTCAAGCCGAATACATACTAAGAAACCATACCTCCATAATCAAACTGTTAAAAGCAAAAGTTAAGAAAAATATTTGAAATGACAAGGTGATGACATATTACATACAGAGGAGCAATAATTCAAATGAATACAGACTTCTTATCAGAATGAGTGTAGACAAGATGATAAGGAATGACATCTTTAAATGTTGCAAGAAATTAAAATTTCAGCCTAGAGTTTCACATTCAGTCAAACTGTCCTTTCAAAATGAAGCCAAAATACAGTTATTTAGACAGAAAGAAATTAGGAATAGGTTGCTAGCACACCTTCTCTACACAAGAGGTCCAAAGACTTTCTTGTGGCTAAAGGGAAATAATATCAAATGGAAACTCAGATATTCCTTTTTTCCACCTAAGGAATGAAGAACTCTGAAAGATATAAATAAGTGATCTAGTATGAAAGCTACTTCCTCTCTTGATTATTTAAATATACATTTTACTATTTAGAAATAACATTGGAGTATGCTGCTTAAAGTATGTGTATGTGTAATATATGTAAAATCTATAGAATAAAGGTTGAGAGTGGTGATATATGGGCCTATACTGATGAAATTTTGTACATTTTTTGTGAAGTGTTACAGTATTGACTCCAAGTAGACTGGAGCAAATTAAGAATATATATTGTGGAGATCAAACCTTTGATGGAGGTATCATTGGAAAATATGTTTTGCCATATAGTAGGTCCTCTCTTCATTTTAGTGCTGTTTTCTTTAGCCATGAAGAAGCTTTTTAATTTGATGAGGTCCCATTTGTTTATTCTTTCCTTTATGTCCCTTGCTTTAGGGAACATATCAGTGAAGATGTTGAGTTGAATGTCTGAGATTTTCCTGCCAATGTTTTCCTTTAGGACTTTTATGGTGTCATGACTTATATTTAAGTCTTTTATCCACCTTGAATTTATTTTTGTGTATGGTGTAAGTTGGTGGTTGAGTTTCATTTTTTTGCATGTAGCTGTCCAGAGCTCCCAACACCATTTGTTGAAGAGGCTATTTTTACTGCAAAATATGTAAAGAACTCTACTCTAGGAAGACAAACAATCCAATTAAAAAATGGGCAAAAGAGTTGAACAAACACTTCTCCAAGGAGGATATACAGAGGGCCCAGAGACATACAAAAGGATGCTCAGCATCACTAGCCATCAGAGAGATGCAAATTCAAACCACAATGAGATACCACCTCACAGCAGTCAGAACAGCCATCATAAATCGAGAAACAAGTGTTGGAGAGGATGCAGAGAAAAGGAAACCCTGGTGCACTGTTGGTAGGAATGCAGATTGGTGCAGCCACTATGGAAAACAGTATGGAATTTCCTCAGAAAACTAAAAATGGAAATGCCTTAAGACCCAGCAATTCCACTGCTGGGATTATACCCTAAGAGCCCTGAAACACCAATCCAAAAGAACCTATTCATCCCAATGTTCATAGCAGCACAATTTACAATAGCCAAGTGCTGGAAGCAACCTAAATGCCTATCAGTAAATGAGTGGATCAAAAAACTATGGTACATTTACACAATGGAATTCTAAGCAGCAGAGAGAAAGAAGGAGCTCCTACTCTTTGCAACAGCATCGATGGAACTGGACAACATTATGCTAAGTGAAATAAGCCAGGTGGTGAGGGAAAGACACCATATGATTTTACCTTTAACTGCAACCTAATCAACAAAAAATAAATGCAAACAAAATATAACCAGAGACATTGAAATTAAGAACAATCTAACAATAGCCAGAGGGGAGGTGTGTGGGGACAGTGGGGGGAAAGGTTTTCAGGTACTACTATAAAGGACACATGTATAAAATCAAGGGGGAGGGTGGAAGCAAGAGAGGGAGGTGGGTTTGACTGGGGTGGGGGGAATAGTGGGGGGAAAATGCAGACAACTGTAATTGACCAACGATAAAGTAATTAAAAAATATATATATATAGTAATCCTTAGATAAAACTCTAAGATAATGCAAAGAGGTATATGTACAAATATATACTTAATTAAAATTAAATTATTAAAAATATTTAGTAAAAAAATACATCAAGAAGGAAAGAATAGTGGAATCCCCCATCTACCCAGAAAACCAGAAGAAATAAAATAAAAATAAATAAATAAAGGTGTGGGCCAACTATATCAATCATTATATTGTATTAATGGATAAATCACTCCAATTTAAAGGTAGAAATGTCAGAACAGATTGTAAACTAAGATCCAGTTATATGCTATTTATGAGAATTGCAGTAAATACAAAGATATAGAATGGTGAAAGTAAATGGATTGAAAAGATATGTCATTCAAATAGTAAGCATAGAAATATTAGAAGCATTATATCAATGTTGAATAAAGTAGACTTAAGGAGAATATTACCATAAACAACAAAGATATTTCATGGTAATAAAATGGTCAACTCAGAAATACATATAAATTACAAATATGTATATGCCTAATAAAAGAGCTTTAAAATATATGAAGCAAAAGTATTAAGATGAATGCAAAAATAGGAAATTTCATAATCAAAATGAAATATTTATAACACCACTCTGTAACTGATAGAAAAACTGGATAAAAATTCAGGAAGGAGGTAGAAGATGCAAAAAACACTATTAATAACCTTGACCTAATTGCTATTTAAAAATCACTTCTGAAAAATATACATTTTTTGGTACACATAGTACATTGACCAAAATAGATGATGCACTGGGCCACAAAAAGTCTTCATAAATTTAAAAAGATTAAAATAATACAGAATATGTTATCTGACTAAAACAGAATTCAATCAGAAATTAATAGCAATACAAAATGTTTGTATTATTACCAAAATTAACTCTTCCTACCCCTACCAAAAACAAAACAAAATATCAATCCCACAGAGCTTTACTGGTATATACTATTAAGTATTTGAAAAACAAGAAAAAAACCCACAAATCTTACATAAATGTATTCAAAAATAGAGGAGGAGGAGGGGATATGTATAAATATGTTTTGTGTGGCTAGCATAAAAAATGATGTTGAAACCAAATACAGCATGTGTGAATGTAAAATTACAGACCAATATTGCTATTTATTCTCTAGCATTATTATTTTTAAAATGTATTATTATAATTATACAATGGAATTATAAAATTCTAGAGTTTTACCATTTTTATTTACTCTGCTTTACTTTAAATTCAATTTATGTTAATTTAGTAAGAGATGATTAGAAATTTTTAAAATAAAATTAGATAAGGGGAAATGTATTTCATTTTAGTTAGTCCACAGTGAAGTAAAAATATTTTTAATTTGAATTTTGATCCCCAAACTAATAATTAATCAAATAATTATAATTTTGCATTTTATTCATCTCCAAATTGTTTCAATTCAAGAAGTTTTGGCTTTGGAACTTAGCTTTAATTTTCTCACATTTGTAGAAATGAAAGCATATCAAACAGCAACACATTTTTTAATATGCCCACATTTTCTTGCATCGTTCAGAATTTTAATTGAAATAATAAAGGGAAACTTAACTATGCAGAAGTGAATTGAAATATGCTTATATGTAATAGAAAGTTTTAAGCCAGACAAGTGAAAAGAAAGAGAATATGTCTCATTCATATTCTTCCTATTATTCTATAATGACAGTTAATTACTGCAGAGGTAGGTGGATGTTCTGCCAAGTTACCTAGTATACTTTCGCATTGCCCTCTCCTTGTTCACGCCTTAGGTCTATTGGAAAAGAAATGCAGATTTAAAATGACTCTGCTTTGATCCTCCTTTCACAAGGAAGTAAGAAGAGCTGTTAAATAACAATGAGGTACAATTAAATGGATTGTGATCAACTGGACAATACCATTTGTTCTCAACAGAAAGAAAAGGTGTACAAATATGAAAAATTAAAGTACTGCCATTTGTTCTTTCAAAATAGAAATTACTTACTTCATACATTGTTTTCTTCAAGATAATGAAGTGGTACCCAGCTAGAATAATTGACTCAATATGGTAACTTCAGTTAGAAAAAAGTACTTTTTACATTAATTGGTTGCTTTTGAGTCTACAGGAATTGTGGGGCCCTTAAGAAGAAAAAAAAGAGGTGAAATAAGGCTTTGACCTAGGCATTTCTAAAGAGGTTATTTAGAGTTTTGCTTTTGTGTTTTGATGTTGGAATGTGTATCACCGAGGTGGCTGTTGATGTAAAGGATTGGCATGTCTAATCCTTAGCAAAGAATTATATTTATACATTTTTAATATTTCCAGAGGAGGATTTACATTTTTTCTCCTTAATCTATTCCAATGCTTTGTACACTTTATAAACTATCTACATAGAATAAGCCAGGTCACAGAACAAGCATGCTGTTCATCAGACAAATTCTCAACAACCTGATCAAACACACATTCCTTTATGGAAAGGATTATGGCCAAAACATGCAAAATCTGTCAGAAAATATCATGTAGCAAATATGTATTTTCATGTAGCAAATAAATTGCTAAAAGAGGGAAAAAAGAGTAGAGTTTGCTCAGAAATGATGGCAGTGTTGCTTTTACTCATATGTCCTCAGCTATCCCCTGCCAGAGTGTTTACGTGCTGTTCTGCACTTCCAGGCATACCATCTGCTCCTGTGGTCAGGGCCAGTATGCTCAGGTGACTAGAGGGTGTTACATTCTTGCTTTCTTAAGAGATCACTTAGCTGCATACAGAGAAGCATTCTGTTGTGTGGCTACTTCTCATACTCTCAAATAATAAACTCCTCTTCAAATATGTGTAATGTGTTACATGGGAGATTAGATAAAAGAGCATAAAGCCAATGGAAATCTAGTATAGTCACATTACTTTAGCAGTTTAGGGCATGGTCTTTAATCAAACACACTGAACTGAAATGTTGGATCAGCCAGTTACTAGCTCTATGACCTTGGGCAAGTGAATAACATACTTTGTAAACTTAGTATCCTCATTTGTGTATTTTACAGTTACCAAAATACCTATCATGTATGGTTATATAGTAATGAATGCAAAACTCTTATCATGGTGCTTAGCTGATTGTAAACAGTCAATCTTCATTAGCTATTATTATCTGCCTTACTAAATTGGTACAATAACAATTTTAATCTTTTACTAATGACCTCAGTTATATTGCAAAATAAAATTTAAACATGTAAAGTATGTTGTACTTTATTGTGGATTGAAGTAAAGGTAAGTGATAATATATTCTCAAGATGATGCAATATTGCCCATGACTGATTTGGGAATAATATTTAATTCTCTGACAGGATCCAAAGTTCTTCTACCAGTTTAGGACAAGTAAATAGAATTATTTTTTTAAAGACACATCAGTGTATATAATGTATTCATTTTGTTTCATGTGTTTTATTGGAAGTGAAATATCCGTTGTTTTTTAATACCAAAATTAGCATAATTTCAAAATATTGGCTGTAATTAGCACTATAAGAGAAAGTAATGAGCACATGAAGGAAGTTTTGTGAAAATTCTAAAATCATTTGGAGAGGATACTATATTAGTGAGTGATTTTGGGCTAATAAACATCCCTTGTCACTGATCCATATAAGTGCTAAAAGTCAACCTGCACATACATCAACAAAGTGAATTAATAATTTGGGAAATTTTAGCTGAAGTCAATCAACAGAACTTAGCTAATAGAATTCCAACAGGGGCAGATTCCACTAGCCTTCCTCAGTAAAGGAGTAGGGCTGTTGTCTCTTTTCCATGTTATTATTTTATTTTTCTAAATTATATTTGTTTTTAGATATTATTTATCCTTTAAATTTTCCCCTGGATATTCTAAGGATTTTCCAGCAAGAAGTCCTAAAACTATGTTCTGTACCAAGATGTACTTTACAAGTTTAACAGTGCCTTACAATATGTTTGCTGTGTTTAAATGAGCAAATGCTTTCCTAAATGTGGTATTGTCAGTTATTCTTGGTCACTCTTTCATAGTTCCTGAAATCCAGATATACTTAACTAAGGGATATAGATTTTGTCATATAAGAATTTTTGTAGAACCTTTATTTAGCTGTAAATATTGGCATTTATTTCAGTTATATTTTCTGGTACTATATACTTTTCCTCCACAACTTCCTTTTAGTATTAAATTACCATTTTTATCAGTAGGTTATAAAATAAAATAACAAATTGTGTAGGATTTTCTTCAGCACTTAATATATTTCAAATACTGGGTGAGCCAACTGGGGTGTAAAGCATAATGTGGATAACAGAAACCCTTCCTTTCTTCAAGGATTTCACAGTGCAGTGGTGGAGACAGAGAAATAAACAACTGACCAGAATTAGCATCATGAGAAATATGCCAAGATGGTGGTGAAAAGTGCCATGAGGAAACAGAGAGAGGGCTGTATTTAATTGTGGTTATTAGTCCAACCCTCAAACCCAGGGTGTATAGGCTGGCCTGGTAACAAGTAATAGCTTCTTAAGTGTCCATCAGAGGGCAATAGGCAGAATCATAGAGGGAAGGAAATCCGTGTTCATAAGGATTTGCCTTATTTCTGTTCTTCAAATCTAGCAAGCTCCTTTCTTAGGTCTCTAACTGACACTGTTGCCTCTACTAGGAATCATCTTTCATAAAGCTTTATCATGGTCAACTCCTTATTTCCAATTGGGTCTTAAATCAAATGTCACTTCTTTGGATAGACGTTCCTCTATCTCTTTTGAGTAACCTCCTTTTCCCTTTTATGCCATTTCACAATCTTGATCATATATTCTTTTTCTTACTGCTTGTCTTTCTGTCCACTCTCACTTGTCCCCTCACCATAATGCAAATATCATAAGGATAAGCATCTTGCCTCATTCCCTGCTCTGTTCCCAGCACTGAGGGACAGTACGAGATGATGATTAGTTACTTGATCACTATGTGTCTAATGAATGAATTAATAAATGACAATGAGTAATAAAAGCATTAGGGACCAAGTGAGAAGGTGTGTATTTTAGGGAAGTCTTTCATCCACTGAAAGGAGTGAAGATCTGTTATATAAAGGACTTGCAACGGGGCTGACAATGATGAGCTGCCATGTAGAACTTCTTTGATTCCTCCCTTTGGTATTTTTAGAGTGTGACAAGGGCCTGGACCTGTAGGGAAGTGTTAAATGAATCTTTAAGAAACACAAAAGCAGAGGGATGAAAGAAATTACTGCATTGTTTTACCTACACCTTATATAAAAGTAAAAATCTTTAAGTAAAAGCTTCACTGACATCTGAGTTAGTTACAAACTAGCTTCCCCAAAGTAGGGGGAAGCTAATTGACCTATTGGACAAAAGTAACTGGTGGTTTCCTCATTGCCTTTGTTTTGTATCTCACCAACACAAAGACAGTATTTTATCACAAACATGTTTTTAAAGTAGTACACTCTGGAAAGTAAAAGACATGAACATAATCTCTGACTTTTCACACAAATTAAGGCCCTAGGTCCTTGCAGTGCCACCTACTTTAAGAATAGCTCAATCTGGGATTGCTTCTCTCCAAAATGTAATTCTAGATAAATTAAGGAACCAAATATAAAACTGATAAAAAAAAGACTATTTTAAAAAAATAACAGATTAAAAATATCACCTTAAAGTGAGAAATGCTTTTCTAAATAAGCCACAAAACCTAAACATCACAAAGAAGTATATTGATTAGATAGCATATGAATTAAAAGTGGTAGTGCAATAAGAATGCACATGCAATGTTAAAAGACCTGTAGCAGACAAACAGAAACTATATGCAATGCATTTAACTGAAAAAGATTTCTATACAGAGTATACTTAGACTATAAAAATACAAGTAGATCAACTGAAAAATGTGAAAAGACTGTCATCAACTGTTCTCAAAAGGAACATGAGAGACTTCTGGTCAAGATGGAGGTATAGATAGACATGCTTTGCCTCCTCACACAATCACAGAGAGAATTACAACTAAAACTCAAAACAAACAATATGCAGAACTGTCAGAAAATCAAATTCTATGGAAGTCCAACAAAAAAAGATGAAAAGAAACCACATTCGTCCAGATGGGTAGGAGGAGCAGAGTGACAGAGATGGGCAGAGACGAGGATATGCAATATGACATGGAGAGGTGGCAGCAGCGGCAAAATGATGGGCAGTCCCGCATACATGTGTGGTGGATAAAAATTGGGAAGGGTACCTTGGAAGTGAACAATTACAGCCCCAGGCCAGACCTCACAGCCCAGAGTTCCAAGCCAGAAAGATAAATGCTCATAACTTCTGGCTGTAAAATTTAGTAGGGGTTTGGGTGGTGGAAGAAACTGCTGGATTTTCAGGAGATTCTGCTTAAAAGGCCCACATGGTCTTAGAATGTATGCAAACCAACCCACTCTGAAATTTTCCCCCAGGGCAACACCTGGAAAGGTACCAGTCACACATGGGGAGTGGGTGAAGTGGCTAGAAATGGTATGAATGCTGGGCAAACTTCCAGAAGCCAGATAGCAGCATTGTCCCCTCTCCAAGCCCTCCCAGCACAGTCACAAAGCAATGAAGCAGTTTATCCCACACTGGTGATTACCTACGGCTCCTCCCCACACAATTATAGTTGACTTTTCCACAATAGGCCAGACTACTAAAACAGGGAGTCAAAGCAGCTCTCCCTAATATACAGAAGCAAACACAAGGAGGCTGACAAATTGAAGACAAGAAATATGGCCCAAATGAAAGAACAAAACTCCAGGAAAAGAACTGAAACAGAGATAACCAACCTATCAGATGCAGAGTTGAAAACACTGGTGTTCAGGATGCTCAAAGAACTCACTGAGTACAGCAATAACATAAAGGAATAAATGAAAGTTGCACTAAAGGAAATAAAGAAAAATCTACAGAAAGCCAACAGTGAAGGGGAGGAAGCTGGGATGCAAATCAATGATTTGGAACATAAGGAAGAAATAAGCATTCAACCAGAACATCAAGAAGAAACAAGAATTCTAAAAATCAAGGCTAGTTTTAGAAGCCTCTGAAACATATCCAAATGTTCAAACATCCAAATCATAGGGATGCCAGAATGAGAAGAGGAGGAGCAAGAAATCAAAAACATTAGAAAAATAATGAAACAGAACTTCCCTAATTTGGCTAAGAAAATAGACCTACAAGTCCAGGAAGAGTCCCAAATAAGTTGCACCCAAAGAGAACCACACAATACACATCATAAATAAAATGCCAAAAAGAATCTTAAAAGCAGCAAGGGAAAAGGAGAGAGTTATCTACAAAGGAGTTCCCATAAGAGTATGAGATGATTTCTCAAAAGACACTTTGCAGGCAGGAAGGTACTGGCAAAAAGTATACAAAGTGATGAAAAGCAAAGACCTACAACCTACATTGCTCTATCCAGCAAAGTTTTCATTTAGAATGGAAGGGCAGATAAAGTGCTTCCCAGTCAGATAAGGTAAAGTTAAAGGAGTTCATCATCACCAAGCCCTTGTTAGATGAAATGTTAAAGGGACCTATCTAAGAAAAATATCAAAACAATGAACAATAAAGTTGTAACAAATTTACAACTATCAACAACTAAATCTAAAAGAACATACTAAGTAAACAACAGGGACAGGAACAGCATCATCGATATGGAGATCCCTTGGAGGATTATTAACTGGGAGGGGTAAGAGGGAGAAGCGGGGTGGGGGGAGGAAATGTGCAGGAATTAAGAAGCACAATTGGTAGGTATGAAATAGACAGGGGGAGGTTAAGAATAGTATAGGAAATGGAGAAGCCAAAGAACTTAAAATGATGATCCATGGACATGAACTAAGGGAGGGGAGTGCTCGTGGGGGGCTGCAGAGTGGAGGGGGACAAGGAGAGAAAATTGGGATAACTGTAATAGCAAAATCAATAAAATATATATTTTAAAAAGGGAACATTATGGCTAATATGCATATAAAATATACTGAATCTTAGTGGTATTGGAGAACACAAATGAGATGATTCCTAGATTTTACCAATCTACATAATTTTTAGAGTTTGAAAATGTTCAGTTTTGTTGAGAATATAGAATATAGACACAATCATAATTATATTACAAATTAATGAAGCTATTTTGGAATACAGTTTGCAGTATGTATATGAAAATGGTACATTACATGAAGTTAATCCCACAATACACATTCACACATTTACAAACACGTGTTAAATGATATTCACTTCACTGCTGCATGTAATAGGGGAAGAAAAGAAAAATAATGAAAACTTTGACAATGTCCAAGTTATAAAAATACATACTGGCATATCCATACTGTGGAATATTTTATATCTGTTAAAGACTGAGAATAACCTAAATGTACTAACATAGAAAGATAACTAAGTCATATTACATAGAAGGCATAGTATGCATATAGTGTTTATTTTATTTCATTATTTATTTTATTTTGCAGATTTACCACCTTTAAGTTGGTTTGCTTGAATAATTAATTCAATGTGAAGATTTTGTTGGTGAGGCACCCAGGATTTTAGCAACTGAGTTAGTCAAACATGAAAGGTTTTCCAGGATGAAAGCTCAAACAAAATCTGCTCTGTTACAACTCATATATCTGTAAAGCAGATTAGCTCATTCCTGATTGGTAAATTGGTCAATGATATGAATATAATGAGAATGTCACATCAATTTACATGTGATTTTTTCCCCAACACAATACAGTTTAGCATCACTAAGTAACAGCATGAAAATATAAAGTTCATCAGCACAGGTGAATGCCCAAAGCCACAGAGAATGGACTGAGTTCACACAAGGTCCACCGACTTCTTGCCTTTCTTTTGGCTCAGAAGGTCAGCCTTGGAAGTCTCATTGCTGCCTCTCCCTGATCTCTTTCTTTAAAATATTTTTTTATTGTTTAATTATAGCTTACATTAAATATTATTCTGTATTAGTTTCAGATGTATAGCATAGCTGTTAGACAATCATGTACTTGATAGAGTGGTTTCAATATTTCTTTTAAAAAAATTTATTGTTATATTACAGTTGTCCCAATTTTTCTCCCTTTTCACTCCTCTGCCCAATCCACCTCCTGCTCCCACAGTCAATCCCCACCATGTTTAATATTTTATATTTAGATGTGAAAATAAATCTATGCATTAAGATACATCTACATATACAGAGATCTGAGAAGAAGCACCCTCTATCTCTGAGAGTGTTTACATGTGCAAAGGAGAGTGATAAGAATATTTCGTAGCACTGACTGGTTGGGAGTCATCCCGCAAAGTGAACCAGCACAGGTGAATGCCCAAAGCTACATTCGTCCTGTGAAGTGAAGGATCTTCAGTTTGATTCCTGGTCGTGGTACATGCCTAGGTTGCAGGTTCAGTCCCTGGTCAGGGTACAAGGCAACTGATTGATGTTTCTCTCTCACATCAATCTTTCTCTCTCATTCTCCTGCCCTTCCCCTTTCTCTAAAAACAAACAAACAAACAAACAAATAAATATATTTTTTAATAAGTAGTTGGTAAAGGAGAGTTTCTCATTTTTCTTTTGTATATTGTTATACTGTTTAATCTTTTCAAGGAAAATGTTTTTATGTAATTAAATTTTTTTAAAATAAATGAATTATGCCATAAGAAAATATCATCTTCCTTTGGTCAAAGCAATTGTGTTTGGATACTCAGACTACTTTCTATGAAAATAAACCTGAAATAGCCTTGGCTGGTGTAGTCCTGTGGCTTGAGTGCGGGCTGTGAACCAAAGCATCGCAGGTTCGATTCCCAGTCAGTGCACATGCCTGGGTTGCAGGCCGTGGCCCCCAGCAGCCACACATTGATGCTTCTCTCTCTCTCTTTCTCCCTCCCTTCCCTCTCTAAAAATAAATAATAAATAAAATCTTAAAAAAAAGAAAATAAAATAAACCTGAAATAGTGTCACTGAAATAGCTACATATCCATAGTGTATATTTTGGACCTCTAATGTTTCTTAGCAAAAAAAAAAAAAAGTGCAATTTGGAATTTAAGACTCCCCTGACACATTTCTGGAGACCCGATTTTTTTTCATTGATCTATCTTGATTTTACTGCTGCTTTCACTAACTTCCTGGTCTAGTGAACACAAAGAACTAGAAAATGCAGTTGATAAAGACAGCAAGATAGAGCTGGTTTAGTGATGTAGGTCACACAAAACCCATGAATTACTTGTATAGCTTATGGTATGGTTCATTTATCCATGGGAAATGCATGTCTGTCAAAGAAATTCTTACTTACACTTGTTATATTATTGTGTCTTAAACAAGCACCTTATGATATACTGTACACACACATACACACATGCATATATAAATAGTAACACATATTAAGAACTTGAAAATGCACCTCTGAAACATCTGGAAGAATGAGATTCCATCCTATGAGTATCAATGCTCTAGCATATTAAATTTAGAAAGAGGTCATGGAGATTAAGTTATTCTTCTCCTCATATCATAGATAAAGAAATGAAACCTAAGGAAGTTTGGAGGTTTATTCTAGGCCATGTTAATTATTAGGGCATGGGTTGGATGAGGTCTCAGGTCTCCCAATTTCTATCCCAGAACTCTTTCCATTATATCCATTTTTCTTGATGGTAGTGTGTGTCATATGCTTTTGTCCCTTAATGAGAGTGTTCTACTTTTCAAAAGATGAAAATAGGTTGTGTGAGATATCAACCTAAGATTCATCTTAAGGGAAGCTTGCACCTAAAGTTGGTTTTCTAATACAATTGTATGAAATTGTTCTGCTGCACACTTATTTTGGGAGAGTATTAAAATTATATTTGAGGGTACTCTTTTTCTGTATTGCTTGGTACATTGTGTTGGCTGTCCTGAAAGATGCCACATTCGTGTAGTAAGTGAATGATTTTAAAAAACATTATCAGTACTACTTAATCAACTTGATCAACCTAACTTTTAGCTATAATTTGACCTTTAGGCACTTTTTATTGAAGTGGTTGATTATCTTATCCACTTTCATTTGACAATATCCATGTTTTCAACAAGTAATATGTGCCAGGCAATTGTATACTGCAAGTATAACAAATAGACATAAAATCTTTTCTTTCTAGAGACCTACTCATCTTTCAAATTTCCTCTAAAACATCAATGTCTGTAATGTCAGGCAGACATAGCTTTTCCTGTCTACTTATGTCTTTCACGAGAAGACATGAGTAGGCAGAATACTTTGTACATCCTTGTGTTATAAAAATTATTGTATTAAATGTATTTGGACACCTACAGCTCTTTTTTTCACTTAAAAATGTGAAACTTCCTAGGAGATCTCAACTAGTTTATTTCATTCATTCCCTCAACCTAGTACTACGGCTTGGCAGTGCGTGATCTAATTTCTGACTTATCCGGGGGCTACCAGGCTAAGTGGACTGAATCCACTTCAGAGAACTGGCTAAGAAGATAGAAAATAACATAAAAGTAGTAAAGAAAAAGCCAAAAAGAAAGTAAAGTGGGAGTGGCATGAAAGGGGAAGGACAACAAAATTACATTTATGTCTGCCTGATGAACTCAATTACCGTTGACTTAAGTAGCTCCATCTTTCTTCATTCCCAGTTCAACCCCTCAGAACTGAAGGGGCTCAAGATTTGACCTTTGGGAAAATGAGTTTAGAAAACACAGTGATATGCAGCTTCTTTGAGTGTATTGCATATGCATCATATTGTTTATAAAAGGAATATAGAGAATTATGGTCAACAGTAGGTTTTGGAGCTAGATTGCCTAGGCTCTCCCACTAACTAGCTGTGTGACTAAGAAAAGTTTACTCAGCCACTCTCTTCCAAAGTTTCCTTATCTGTAAAGTGAATATAATAATAGTATCTATATGAAGATAGTATGTACTCAGTAAAATTATCAATTATTAGATGATATGATGATGATGATGATGATAATGTCCTTTTCTTTTAATTCTATTTTCTTTGTCATTTTTCTATATGTATATATTAATTGATATTTCTCTTGATTATTGGTAAAATTTCTCTACTTTTTCACTTAAGACAATTTTTAGGGTGACTTCAAGTTCACTACAAAATTGAGAGGGAGCTATAGAGAATTCCCATATACCTTCAGCCCCACACATGGACAGCCTCCCACATTATCAATATCACTTACAAAAATGGTACATTTTTTACCAAGGATAATCCTACAAATGTTGTCACTCAAATTATATAATTTACCTTAGAGTTTACTCTTGGTGATATACATTTTATGAGTTTAAACACTTATAAATTATATGTATCTATTGTTATAATACTATGCAGAGTATTTCCACTGCCCTAAAATTTTTCTGTGCTCCACCTTTTCAACTTTGCCACCCCCATTCTTGACAATCATTGACCTTTTTATTGTCTCCATAATTTTGCTTTTTCCAACTTGTCATATAATTAGAATGATACAGTATGCAGGTTTTTCAGGATAGATCCTTTCATTTAGAAATGTACCATAAAGATTGCTCAATTCTTTTTGTAACATGATACCTCTTTTTATTTCTGAATAATAATCCATTGCCTGGATATATTACAGTATATTTATCTATTCACTTACTGAAGGATGTACTGGATGCTTCCAAATAAGGCTGCTATAAACATGCTTGAGCAATTTCGTGTGGACATAAGTTTTTAACTTGTTGGGGTAAATTAAACACCAAGCAACATGGTTGCTGGATTGTATGGTAAGAGTTTGTTTAGTTTTGTAAGAAACCACTGAACTATCTTTCAAAGTGGCTGTACCATTTCACATACCCATTATCAATGTCTAAGAGTTTTTGTTGCTCCACATCCTTGTCGGCATTTGGGGTTGTCACTGTTCTGGAATTTGCTCACTTTAATAGGTATGTACTGGTATCTCATTGTGTTTAAATTTGCATTTCCCTGATAACACATGCGCAGCACCTTTTCATATGTTTATTTGTTATTCTGTATATCTTCTCAGTGAAGTGTCTGCTAATATTTTCAGACCACTTTTTAAAGCCAAGTGTTTGTTTTCTTATTGTTGAATTTTAAGTTTTCTTAGTATATTTTGAGTAATGTTTCCTTACAAGGTGTGTTTTTTAGAAATATTTTCTCCCCGTTTGTGGCTTGGCTTCTAATCCTGTTGACATTGTCTTTTGCAGAAGTGAAGTTTTTAATTTTAATATATCTAGCTCATTGATTATTCCTTTCATGGATTGTTTCTTAAGTGTCATATCTAAAAAGACATCTTATACCCAAAGTCATCTATGCTTTTCTCCTGTGTTTTTTTTTTTTTCTAGGAGTTTTATAGTTTTGCATTTTCCATTTAGGTCTATAATGCATTTTGAGTTATTTTTTGCAAAGGGTGTAAGGTCTGTCTCTAGATTCTTCTTCTTTTTTTTTTTTTTGGCATGTGGATATTTCTTTTTTTCCCAGCACAATTTGTTTTTTAAAACCCTTATGTTTTCCCCTTTGAACTTGCTTTCTTTCTTTGTCAAAGATCAATTGATTATATTTGTATAAATCTACTACTGGGCTGTCTTCTGTTTCAGTGATCTATTTGTCTACTTTTTGGTCAATACCACACTTCCTTGATTACTGTAGTTTTATACTAAGTCCTGAAGCTGAGTAGTGTTAGTACTATAACTTTGTTCTCCTTAAATGTTCTGTTAGTTCTCCTGAGTCATTTGCCTTTTTATATAAACTTTATAATTAATTTGATGATATCTATAAAATAATTCACTAAAATCTGTATTGTGATTTTATTCAATCTATAAATAAGTTAGGGAGAACTGATATCTTGACAATATTGATTCTTCCTGTCTATGAACATGCTCCTTCCATTTAATTTTGTTCTTTTATTCATCAGTTTTGTTGTTTTCCTCATATAATCCTTGTATATATTTTATTAGATTTATACTGAAGTGTTCCAGCCTTTTGGGTACTGATGTAAATAGTATTGTGTATTAAATATCTAATTCTGCTTGTTTATTATTAAAAGCAATTTCAAGAAAAATTCTAGGGAAGCAATTAATTATTGTATATTAACATTTTATCCTATAACTTTGTTATAATTGCTGATTATTCCTAGGAGTTTTGGGATTTTCTACATTGATGATTATGCCATCTGTAAACAAAGACAGTGTTTTTTCTTCACAATCTGTATACATTTTATCTCATTTTCTTGCCTTTTTGTATTTGCAAGAACTTCCAGTATGCTGTTGAAAAGAATTGATAAGAGGAGATACCTCTACGCTGAACCTATACTTAGAGGAAAAGCTTCAAGTTTCTCATCATTTACTATGATGTTAATTGGTTTCTTTGTAGACAATCTTTATCAAGTTGAGGAAATTCCTCTTTCTTCTTTGTTAACTGAGTTTTCTTTTAAATCATGAATAGGCATTGGGTTTTTATCAAGTGCTTTTCCTGCATCTATTGATATGATACTGTGATTATTCTTTTAGTCTGTTGATGTGATCAATTACATTCATTGATTTTTTAATTGAATTTATTGGGGGTGATATACAGGTTTCAAGTGTACAACTCAATAAAACATCAGCTGTACACTGTATTATGCACCCATTACCCCAAGCAGTCTCTTTCTGTCCTATTTTCCTTCCCTTTGTGCATCTTCATCTACCCTCTCCACCCCCTTTTCCCTGTTGAACCAGCCTTGCATATTGGGGATAAATCTCTTGGGTGTAGAACATGAATATTTTGATACCTTTTTGCATTCAATTTGATAATATTGTGTTGAGGATTTTTGGACACATATCCATGAGAGATATGGGTCTTCAGTTTACCTTTCTGTATTAGCATAATGCTAATAGGGTATGAGGACAAGGCCTCATAGAATAAGTAGAAAGTATTTCCTCTGCTTTTATTTTCTGAAAGAAATTCACCAGTGAACCCATTTTGGCCTGGTGCTTTCTGCTTTGGAAGAATATCAGTCATTGGTTCCATTTCTTTATTTCATATAGACTTAATTAGATCTTTTTTTTCTGTGAATTTTGGTAGATTGTGTCTTTTAATGATTTGTTCTATTTCATCTAGGTTATCACATTTGTGGGCATAGAGTTGTTTTTCTTTATTATTCTTTTAATTTCCATGAGATCTGTAATGATATCTCCTCTTTCATTTCTTATGCTAGTAATATTTGTCCTCTCTCTTTTTCTTTCAGTTAACATGCTAGAGACATCAGTTTGTTTTCTTTTCCTTGAATTTATTGAGATGATACTGGTTAAAAAAATTATACAAGTTTTAGATGCACAATTCTACAATATATCATCTTTATACTGTGTTGTGTATTCACTACCCCTAGTGAAGTATCTGCCCATCAGTATTTATTCCCCTTACAATTTCCTTCATATCTGCCCACCACCCTCTAAGCAATCACTACACTGTTGTCCATGTCCATTAGTTTTTTCTCTTTTTTTCTTTTTGCTCAACCCTCCACCCCTTTACCCAACCCCACTCCAAAAGCTGTCAGTCTGCTCTCCACCTATGAGTCTGTCTCTATTTTCCTTGTTAATTCATTTTATTAATTAAAGTCCACATATGAGTGAAATAATATGATATTTGTCTTTTCTGACTGGAATATTTCACTTAGAACAATGCTCTCCAAGTCCATCAATGTTGTCACAAAGGGTATGATTTTCTTCTTTTTGAAAATATACCACAGCATCTATATCCATTCATCTATTGATAGGCACTTGGGCTGCTTCCAAATCTTATCTATTGTAAATAATGCTGTAACAAACATAGGTGCGTATGTTTTTTCAAATAAGTATTTTGTGTTTCTTCAGGTACGTTCTCAGAAGCAAAATTGCTGGGTAATAAGGCAATTTTATTTTTAATTTTTTGACAGAACTCCATACTGCTTTCCACAGCAGCTGCACCAATTTGCATTCCCACTAATAGTGCACAAGGGTTCCCTTTTCTCCACATCCTTGCCAACACTTGTTGTTCATTGATTTATTGATGATAGCCATTCTTACAGGTGTGTGAGCTGATATCTCATTGTAATTTTAATTCGAGTGTCCCTGATGATTAATGATGTTGAGCATGTTTTTATATGTCTATTGGCCATCTGTATGTTCTTTTTGGAGAAGAATCTATTCAGGTCTTTTGCTATTTTTAATTGGATTGTCTTTTTTTATTGTTGAGTTTTATAAGTTCTTTATAAATTGTGGATAGTAGTAACCTGTTATCAGGTATAACAGTGAATATATTCTCCCATTCAGTCAGTTGTCTTTTCATTTTGTTGATGGTTACCTTTGCTGTGCAAAAGCTTTTTTGTTTGTTGTAGTCCAGTTTATTTGTTTGTTTCCCTTGCCTGACAAGACATATCAGAAAAAACAATGCTATAAGAAAGGTCTGAGATTTTATTGCCTATGTCTTCTGAGATTTTTATGGTTTTGAGTCTAACATTTAAATCTTTCATCCATTTTGACTTTATTCTTGTGTGTGGTGTAAGAAAATAGTCTAGTTTCAGTTTTTTTGCATGTATCTTTTCAATATTCCCAACACCATTTATTCAGTTGACTATCTTTACCCTATTGTATGTTTTTGCTTCCTTTGTCAAATATTAATTGACTATAAAGACATGGGTTTATTTCTAGGCTTTCTGTTCTGTTCCATTGATCTATACGTCTGTTTTTATTCCAGTACCATTCTGCTTTGTTTATTATGGCTTTGTACTACAGTTTCATATCAAGTACCATGATTCCTTCAATCTTTTTCTTATTTCTAAAGATTGGTGTTGCTATTTGAGATCTTTTGTGGTTCCATATAAACTTTTGGAATATTTGCTCTAGTTTTATGAAATATGCCATTGGTATCTTACTAGGAATTTGTTGAATCTATAGATTGCTTTTGTTAGTATGAACATTTTAATTATGTTAATTCTTCCTATCCACACACACCACCATATATGATTCTAACTATTTGTATCTTATTCCATTTTTTAAAAATAATTTTTCAAGTACAGTTATTTTACATCCTTGGTTAAATTTATTTTTAGGTGTTTTATTCTTTTTGAAGGAATTGTAAATGTGATTATATTGTTAGTTTCTTTTTCTTATAGTTCATTATTATTTAAAGTTTTCTTGGAATTCTTTTCTTTGAACTCTGTGTTACTTGGAATTTGTTTAATCTCCACATAATTTGAGATTTTTCATTTATTTTTCTGTTATTAATTTATAGTTTTTTTCCCACTGTGGTCTGAGAGAGAATATAGATAAAAACTTTTGACCTACTATTTTTTTCTCTAAAAAAATTCTTTTAACATTTCTTTCAAGGCAGGTCTACAAACAGTAGAGGATTCTATACATCTATGATTATGTCTTAGCCTTTTAGTGAGCCTTTGCTTCTGAACTGTGAACTTTCTAAGTGTTTCTTCAATCCTTTCTCCCTCCTAAGGCAGGGCAGAATGGCCAAGCAGGTGGAGTTGGAAGTTTCCCTTCTCCACATGGAAAGATAGAACCAGCTAGAGTTGTTTTCTTTTTCTTTTACTCAGGTCTTGTTGGCTGTGGTAAGACCCTAACACATTAGGCTCTGGTTAACTAGTTTCCTCTGAAGCTAGTCTCTCTATACAAGAAAAGAATATTCTGGCATATTTCAAAGTAGAACTTTTCTCGTCCTCCTGTCAGAATCTGGAGGGGATTTGTCTATGATATGTTATGGTGAAAATCTGGTCCAGTTCCTGGTAGTAAACCTCACAATACTGCGGGTCCTCCCTATGACTAGGTGTCCCAGGAGCTTTAAACTTGCAGAGTTCTCCTCACTGTGCCTCCATCAACTAGTCAATTATAGTTGAGTTTTTCTAACCCTGAGAAACCAAGATCTGCTTTGAGTCTATGCTCTAGTAAGCCTTTGTTTTCTGAATTTACTGGTGTGGCTCTCCAGTCTTGAGGGAAGCAGTTTGATCTGTTTTCCCTTCTTTTATGAATCCATAAAAAGTTGATGTTTTCATACTATTCAACTTTTCACTTGTTATTATAACAGAGTGACTACTTCCAAGATTACATACAAAACCAGAAGTTAGTGGTCATTATCATGCTGTTTTAAAAGTATTATCCCTGCTTTTTAAGAGTATTATCCATATATGTACTTCTTAATTTGTTCACTATTTTGACATAGTACAGACACAATACAAAGGGTTTTTTTTAGAGAATTTGTGCACTTTGTCACCTTCTCCTAAAAAGGAAAAATATTAAATGAAAATAGCGACAGAAGTTCATTTCTGGGCTCTCTATTCTGTTCCATTGGTCTATGTGTCTATCATTAAGCTGGTATCAGACTGTTTTCATTACAGTGGGCTTGATGTCAAGCAATGTGATCCCTGCTATTTGTTCTTTGTTCTCAGTATTACTGTGGCTATTTGGGGTTATTTATGGTTCCATACAAATTTTTGAAACATTTGTTCTATATCTGTGATATATGCCATTGGTATTTTAATATGAATTGTGTTTAACCTATAAATTGCTTTGGGTAGTATGGACATTTTGATGATATTCTTCCAGTCCATGAACACAGCATATACTTCCATTTATTTGTGTCTTCCTTAATTTCTATCTTCAGTGTTGTATAGTTTTCTGAGTAAAAGCCTTTTATCTCCTTGGTAAAGTTTACTCCTAGGTACTTTATTTTTGTTGTTGCTGTAACAAATGGTATTTGTTCCTGATTTCTGATTCTGATGTTTTGTTGTTGGTGTACAAAAATGCCTTTGATTTCTCAATATTGACTTTGTATCCTGCTGTTTTGCCAAATTCACTTATTAGATTGAATAGTTTTTTGGTGGAGTATATAGGGTTTTCTATGTACACTATCAAGTCATCTGCAAAGAGTGTCAGTTCTACTTCTGTCTTTCCAAGTTGGATGCCTTTTATTTCTTTTTCTTGTCTGATTGTTGTGGCTAAGACTTTCAGTACTATGTTGAATACACCTAGGTCTTGGTGGTTAATTAATAGTCAACAAAGGGGGAAGAAGCATAAAAAGGAATAAAAATAACTTCTTCAATAAATGGTGCTGGGACATCTGGACAGCGACAGAAAGAAGAAAGAAAGAAAGAAAGAAAGAAAGAAAGAAAGAAAGAAAGAAAGAAAGAAAGAAAGAAAGAAAGAAAGAAAGAAAGAAAAGAAAAGAAAAGAAAAGAAAAGAAAAGAAAAGAAAAGAAAAGAAAAGAAAAGAAAAGAAAGGGAGAGAGAGAGAGAGAGAGGAAGAGAAAGAAACTCAACCACCAACTTACACCAGACAAAAAATAAACTCAAGATGGATAAAAGCGTTAAATATAAGTCATAATACCATAAAAGTCTTAGAGATGAACATAGGCAGGAAAGTCTAAGATATTCCAAATCACAATATTTTCATTGATACATCCCCTAGAACAAGGGACATAAAGAAATAATAAATAAATGGGACTTCATCAAAATAAAAAGCACAGCTAAAGAAAACATCAACAAAATGAAAAGGGAACCAGTCATATGGGAAAATATATTTGCCAATGATATCTTAAACAAGGGTTTGATCTCCAAAATATATAAAGAACTCACATGACTCCACTCCAGAAAGACAAACAACTCAATTAAAAAATTGTCATGGAACCTGAACAGACACTTCTCCAAGGAGGATATACAGAGGGCCCAGAGACATACAAAAGGATGCTCAGCACCACTAGCCATCAGAAAGATGCAAATTCAAACCACAAGACAATACTACTTCACACTGGTCAGAACAGCCATCATAAACAAATCAACAAACAACAGGTGCTGGTGAGGTTGTGGAGAAAAGGAAACTCTAGTACACCGTTGGTGGGAATGTAGACTGGTGTAGCCACTGTGAAAAACATTATAGAATTTTCTCAGAAAACTAAAAATGGAACTGCCTTTTGACCTGGCAATTTCACTGCTTGGATTATACTGTAAGAATCTTGAAATGCCAATTCAAAAGAACCTATGGACCCCAATATTCATAGAAGCACAATTTGCACTAGCTAAGTACTGGAAGCAACCTAAGTGCCCATCAGGAAATGTGTGGATCAAGAAACTGTTGTACATTTACACAATGGAATACTATGCAGCAGAAAGAAAGAAGGAACTCCTATCCTTTGTGACAGCATGGATAGAACTGGAGAGAATTATGCTAAGTGAAATAAGTCAGGCTGTGAAAGACAAATAGCATATGATCTCACCTATAAGTGGAACCTAATGAACAAAACAAACAAGCAAGCAAAACATAACCAGAGACATTGAAATAAAGAAGAAACTGACAGTAGCCAGAGGGGAGGGGGGAGGGAGATAACAGACAAAAGAAGGGGAAGGGTTGTCAAGGAACATGTGTAAAGGCCCCATGGACAGAGCCAAAGGGGATAGAGATTGAGTGTGGGAAGTAGGGGGTGAGTGGGGAGGGGGAAAGTGGTGGCAGGGAAATGGAGACAACTGTACTTAAACAATCAGAAAGAAAAGAAAAAAGAAAAAAAGGAAAGGAAAGGAAAGGAGAGGAAAAAAAGGAAAAAAGAAAAAAAACCTATGAGTTTTCAACATTCAAAGAAAATCTTGATTATTAAGATTGGAATTTATTTATTTATTTATTTAATGCCCTCCTCCAAATTATATTTTTATTTTTAGCATTGTTTTTATTGTTGTTCAATTATAATTATTCCCATTCCCCCCCATTACTGGAGAGTGAAATTCTTATTTAATGTATACTTTAAAAGTAAAGGAAATATTCTAATTACCCTGAAAAATAAATGTTAGTTATTGGTTTTATAATTATAGGTATTGTAAAGACAGATACTTCATTTTCTTTTTACAATTCAGGAGAATAAATTTAAAAAAACTTCCAGAGATAAAAAATATATTGGCCATTTTAATATTCTGATGAATGATGATAGATAATAAAAATTCCAAGACAAGGCTGCCTCTTGATTGTTCTTAAAGTCATTTGTAAACTTTCATTCTCATGCTACATGAGCGCATCCATGATGACAAGGGCAAATTGGATCAAGGTTCACAAAAATAACAGTGGGTTGATTATATGAAAGATTTAGTAAGTGACTGAATCTTGCCTTATCTTTAATTTACATAAACTGTGAATTTGTTATATAAGTAGAACAACTTGTAGTTCTGCTTCAAGGATTATTTGAATAGGTACAAATGCATGTCATTTGTACTTTTAGCAAGCTGTTTGGCAAATAATAGCTTAGAATACTTTTTAGAAACAGTTTTTAAATTTTCTTGTTGTATTGATGCTTTCTCCTACCAAAGGGTTAATGTTCTATGATACAAAAGCTCATACTCTACCATGCGAAAAATATTTATATAGCATCTTTTATGTGTTTCAGTGGGCTAAAGAATGTGGACACAGTAATTAGCAAGACAAATCAATTACCTGCTGTCATAGAATATATTGCCTCTTGTGTAGTAACTATTCCCTATAAAGGGCATACAAAGTAAATGTTAAAACATTGTATAGAGAACATAATGATATGTAGGATTTGCATAAAAAGCTAAGTGCATCATTTAAATCAATAATTCTAGATTTTCCTAACAACATTCATGGACAATCTTCTTAGTTAAATATAAGACTCAAGAAAACATTGAATGTTCTATTGAATAAAGAATATACAGTGTCTTAATCAGGGGTGTGCTTCACACTTACCTGGATATGTTTTGGAAATACTTATACCTAGTATCACTCCTAGAAATTTGTCTTTTGTAAACATTTTTATAAGTTGATTTTCCAAGTGATTCTGATGCTCACACCTACCTAAAAACCGTGTAATATTAAACAGCTTTATTAGAGATTCTTGTTAACTCATATGCTGCACCACTAGAAATAATTTGGAAGAAAATAGGACAAAGATATACTTGTAGTGAGTAACTACATTAATCAATAAGAAGAGATAAGCAACATACAGTACCCCTTGTGAAAGACACTTCTTGGCTGGTTAATGTGCTTCTCAGTGCAGAACTCTAGAATAGTGAGATAAGTGGACTAACAGAATAAAGAAAAGGAGGCTTCTACTTGGTCCATGGATTTGGAGAATTTGAGAAAATTATTGAAGTATTCTCTTAGGAATCTTATGATTTGCAAGAGTTCAAGGGAAAGATGGTAGGTAATATTAACTGGTGTAGTTGAATAGTTTCATTTTGTTTATGAAGATCCTAAAAAAGAAAAGAAAATTTATAGTGACCACTAAGAATCACCTGAAATATGGTAGAAAAAACACTGTCCTCAAGTAAGTGTAGCTAAGCATCTAGCCAGCAAAAGTAATAAGCTTTAATCAAAGGATTCCAACCACCTGAAAATTTTTTTAGGGTTTGTGCTTATTTTTTTTTTTAAGTTAACAAGGTCTGTCCAGAAAATTCCAGATATTGTCAATTTAATGAGAATGGTTTATGTGACATGAGTGTAGCCTGGCAGCCAAGGAGAGTGGACTGGAATGTGCATGCGTGAATGATGACAACTTCAGTGTACTAGTCAGTATGGGTGGTAAACACCACTGAGTGAGCATGTGTACTCTGTGCCCATTGCATTCAAAATGACTGAGCAAGTAGGGCAACGAATCTGCATCAAATTTTGAGTTAAGCTTGAACATTTCTCCTCAGAAATTACTCTGATGATTCAGAAGGCTTTCAGGGAAGATGCAAATGAGGGCAGCACAAATAAAAGTGTGGCACAAACACTTTACAGATAGTCAAGAATCTGTTGAAAGTGATCCATGTTCTGGAAGGCCTGCAACAAGCTGAACACCTAAGAATGTTGAATATGTACAGGCTGCAGTCAACAAAGATTAGAGAACTGTGTGGGGTCCCAAGGTGCCTACTTTGAAGGGGACTGAGGCATCATTGTTCTATGTACAATGTTTCTTGTATCTTGTATCTTCTTCAATAAATGTCTCTATTTTTCATATTATATAGTAATATGAAAAATATAGTAGTAATATAGTATTTTTCATATTACATATTAGTAGTATGTAATATGAAAGTATTACATACTAGTAATATGCAATATATAGTATTCATATTACTATGTAATATGAAAAATACTTTCTGGATAGACCTCTCATATATTGACTAAATAATGTACTTGTATTAACTATTATAATTATTTATGCTTTTATAAATATGTTAGAATAACTTTTTTCTACAACATTACATATATATTTGACCATTATCCTTAATAACATTGCTGCTTGTTAAAATAGAACATTTCTAAATAAATTTGTTCCTGGGAATATGCCAATTTGATTTCTGTTATTAGGAATGCAGATGGTATGGGTTCAGAGAGCCCAAATCTTCTTTCTGTTTTGACTAGAAATAATAAACGAACCCTTAATTAGTATGCAGGAAAATATGTTTCTGTCTATAATACAAATGCAGTATGTTTACTAGGTTAATTATATTATTACCAAGGAAACCGTAAAGCTTTGTGTAGAAAATCTATTTAAAGTGAGTGAGATTTCCTCTGTGCTCTCAGACAAGTGAGTGGACCTATCTGAGCTCTAATGTCTTCAGACCATCAGGGCCACAAATGAGAACCTGCGAAGATCAAAATGACTGTGAAATATTTCACCTGCCCCCATAGCAGTGAAAACAAAGACAGTGTAATCCATGAAATAAGGGTCAGATAGTCTGACTGGATTCTTATTTATGCCACGATGCTTTTAAAACAATACATATTACTTTGGGGGAAAATGTGAATATGTGACTGAAACAAAATTGAGAAATAGAATTTAAATTTAGACAGAAAGAGGGTTTAAGTTCAATATGTGTATTCCTAAAAACTAATAGGCAAACTATAAGATATACAAATGCTTATAAATACTTGATAGATTTTATTTTATGTCTTACACATCTATCCATCCTTTGTCAATTCTTTTGTCTATATTTTGTGACATCTTTAAGGAAAAAAAGACTTGGGTTGTCAGAGAAGTCCTATCTGTAACTGCTAGAAATTCTTTGAAAAGAGGAACTCTTACCATTGCTAATTTTCTTTGTGAAGAAAATTGAAGAATTAGCATCCTTCTTCAGTAATTTTTCTTTTCATGTCAATTTTTGAAGGAAGAGTTGAATAAAAGTCCATATTTGGGAAAATAGAGAAAATGAGAATATAAGACTAGCATTTAGATTTGGGTCCTGAGAGTTGGTAAGAAAGTTGATAAAAGGAAGAAAATTCAAAATAATCAGTGGACAGTTTGAGGAAGGCTCAGCGATGTTTTACACATGCATACACAAAAGAAAAGGAATTCACAGGGAGAAGGAAAACTCTCCTGCATCTACAAATCCTCACTTTTTTCACACATTGCCACTGGTACCCAGTTTACTTTTGGTCTGCTTCTATATATTTTTGAGATAAAACTCAGACCGTTGATTTACAAGCTGTGTGCATATCAGAGCTGTTCTTAGTATAGTATGTTCTCTGTGTGAAATTATACAATTCATATCTATTAAGAAGTATTTTGTTTTTTTGTTAAAGAAATCATTACAAATAATCAATTTTTCAGTTTAATTTTATAGATCAAAAAGTTCTTTTCAAGTTTAAAACTCCAGAGAAAAGTTCTGTTTTAAAATTTCTATATATGCTGAAATACTTTTTTAAATATTGAAGGAGGGAAGGGTTGATTAGAAAATAAAATTTTTGGTTATGCTTGTATTTTCTACTAATGACTCTTACTTGTGTATTTTACAAATAACCAATGGAAGTTTGGTAAGATTAATAATTTTCATGGGGATCATGAGGTCAAAGTTACTTTTATGCTAATAGTACAATGTTAATTGCTTTTTTCCACTGTGTTGACATTTTCACCGATGGTGCAGAAGCAACGATGAGCAAAACAGCAGAAGTCTTGGCTCAGAACCAAAGCAGTGGCATTCAACTACCAGTAGTGCTTGTCTGCTTTACTGTTATGCACTTATGACTTAAACATTTAAAAATATATGAATAATTTTACTTGAGTGTTCTTAATGGAGCAGAAAATGTATTAATTTCATTAAATCTCTAATTTTGAATACATAATTCTTTAATATCCTGTATGAGAAAATGGGAAATTTGAGTAAAACACTACTGTTGGTTACCACAGTAAGATGGTTGTCCTAAAAAAAACATGTGTGAAATTTGCGCAATCTGCCTGAGCTATGAGCTGAAATAGCTGATTTTTTTAAGAAATGGGTTGCCTCTTTGACTTGAAAGAGTGACTGGTAGACAAACATAGTTATATAGATTTGGGTATTAGGCAAATGCTTTCTTGAAAATTACAAGTGAGTCCATCATCTCAAAAAAAAAAATGTCACCAGTGATAAAATTTGTGTTTTCAACAAAAATTAGAATTTTGAAAAGCATCTGTCCACCAATATGAACTGGACAGTTTCTCAATAATTTAAAAATATTCTGATATCTGGTGGAAGTAGCAACAACTGTGTTTTTTGAAGTTATGTAATGACACATGGCAATGTTTGGACAACCTGTATAACTTAGTGAACCGATATTTCTCAAGAGACCAATGCCTGACATTCTAAAATCATGCAGAGCTAAAATTTCCCATTTAAAAAACAAGCTGGGCCAATGGATTTTATTATACTAGAGTGTATAATGGAGTATAGAAAGTTTATGGATGTGGTTTCAGACTCTATATTGCAACTAATATTTAAGAAATAATACTTGATTTTGTTATAACATTCAAGAAGAATATCAAAATTACCTAAAAAAGTTATTAAGTACTCTTTCCTTTCCCAACTACATATTTTTATAAGACTGCACTTTCTTCATATTTTTTGAGCCACCCAAGATATTGCAATAGATTAAGTGAAGAAGCTGATATGAGACTCCACCTTTCTTCTGTTAAGCCAGAAATTGAAGAAATTTGCAAATATGTAAGGCAATGCCACTCTTCTAATGTTTTTGAAAATAATTTTTAACAAGACTATGTTATTCATGTTAATTTGTAGTGGATTTATTATTACTATTATTAAAAATATAAGTAAATATTTTTAAAATTTCTGTTTAATTACTAAAATGGCAAATATTTATATTACCCACTTAAACAAAAGCCCTTTAGAGTCTTCAACAATTTCTAAGAGTATAGAGTACGTTGAGACCAAAATAATTGCCAGTAGGCTAGATTCCTCTGGTTCTCTGTGTTAACCTGGGGTTATCCCTCTCTACTTACTATATTGTATTTTTAGTGGGAGAAAATTTGAAAGCTATAAGTAGGTAGATAAAATAGTATATTAATATTTTTACATTCATACCCAACTTTGGCAATTATGAACAGATTGTTAATCTTGTTTCAACTATTTTTTCTTCCCTTTAATATTTTATTTTGCTTAGGTGTTTTATTAGCTAATCTTAGATGTCATGGTATTACTAGGAAAAACAAGAATGATAAATGTATATATATATACACACACTAATACAAACTTCATATACATACTCTCATATAATCACTATGCCAATATCACACCTAACAAAATTAATATAATAACATTCTCTTAATATTCCGTATCATCTAGTCTATATTAAAAGATCCTCAATTATTTCAGAAATATGTGATTGTAGATTATAGTTGTTTTCTCAAGTTAGAATCTAGTTAAATACTCCTCATTATTATGGATAATATCTCCTTTTGAACTCTAAGAGTGCTACTCCTCATCCTCACCCCTTTCATGTTGGAGAAACTGTTTTTCTTGTCTGTAAAATGCTTTAATTTCCATATTTGGCTGATTGCTATATTTGATGTTATGAACTTTTCCTCTATTCCCTGTAAGCTAGTAGTTGATATGGAGGTTTACTTAGATATAGACACAGCACTTAGCAAGAATATTTACTAGATGCATGCTTCCAACTGCCTTTTGAAGTGTGTCTTAAAGCACAAAATGTATTATTATTTCATTTTTAATGAATGCTAAAGTTAATCAGTGGGTATAAGTAGGGTCAGCCTTGTTTCTGTACTATAAAATTCTTTTTTAACATTTAATTAATGGCTTTAGAATCCATTAAAGAACAGATTTTTAGATTTATTATTTTACTTTGGGTGGTTTTCTAATTCTGTCACCTTTTCTTCATTTTTAAAAAAGCTAAACATTTTCTACAAGGAACTTTTTTTTCTTTTACTCTTGGTTACTTTGAAATGCAGGTCATTCAGGAGTTACAGGATAAATGTTTGGTCATTTTTCTTTACTTTCAACTTCAAGATAATGAATTGGTGCCCTAGTAGCCAGCATCATTGGCCAACAGTTTTTTTTATCATTATAAATACAAATATTTTATATATAATGTGTGTTCATTTATTGCAGTGAATATTCTTACTGATGATCAAATTGCCCCGGGCTTCCCGAGTGTGAGCCCATCAGGTGGCTCCTGTGTTGTGTGCCATGACTCCATTAGTGATTTGAAAATTCCTCTTTTCCTAGTAAAACAAGATGTTCCAGGTTCATCTTGTGCATTTCTTGCCCCAAGTATGGAACTATCCATTTCTGCAGGGAAGCTGGTTTTTTTACATAAGAAATAGTATTAGAAACTATAATCTAGGTGCAATCCCATTCATTTTTAATTTTTCTTATTAACCTAAGCAAATTATAATTAGTAATTAAATATTTTCTAAAAATATACCACTATATGTTTCCCAGACTAAATAAACATTGTTCACATTTATTGATCACTGATTTTAGAAAGCATTAGATTGTTTATTTTTTCTCTATGAAGTATAATAAGAATTTATCATGTTTGGTTTATGTAATGTCTTTCAGTTGCTTAACAGAAACTCATTTTATTCTCTTAATGTGTCCCTAAAAAATCCCAGAAAGGATGAAGTATATTTTTAAAATAGCACTAGATTTCTATTACAATATTAATGACATGACCAGATTAAGAGCTTGTTCTCCTCATAGATGTTTTCAGATTTAAACCCAAGTGCCTCAACAGTCCTATATAGGACAACTTGAAATTTTCTAAGTATCTAGGACAACAAAGCTGAATAATGCAGGCCCTTGAACTTTCTAGATTTTGAGCTTATAATATTTAGTTTAGATTTTCCACCTGATAAAGTACTCGGATCAATTATTAACTCCATTTTATTTTTCTAAGGTATGGAAGGTATACAGTTCAGGGCTTTATCATTTTGATACCTTTTTTAACTGATCATTTTAAACATTCTTTATGAAATGTTACCTATAACCTCAATATTGGTAAATATATAAAAATAAAACTTACCCAGCTGCTCTTTGAAAGCAGAGATGAGTAGAAGGAAAGGGTGAGAGTGAAGCCCCGAATGTAATTGGAAAACAGTTGATGTCAGTGATTCTCAGAATGTGCTACCCAGACTGCAGCCTCAGCATAGACACTGAGCAATGCAAGTTCTCCAGTGCTACTCTGTACCCACTAAGCCAGAAACCAAGGCAGCGGAGCCCAGCAATCTGTGTTTGAGCAAGTCCTGATGCCTGCTAGTCTGACAGCCACTGACATGGAACACTTCATGTTTGTCAAAGTGCACTTCCCTATATCCACTCCTTGTATCTTTATGACACCCCTGGAGAGCAGTTACTGAACCTCTTTTGTAGTTGAGATATGTGAGAGATGCAAGCAAAGTTATAACCAAACTTGTGGTCTTCTCACTTTTGAGTTGGGACATATTTTACCATATCATTTGGCCATGTAAGTTTTTTCTCTCATGGAAAATCTACATTTCAAATAATGGGACATATTTTAAAGTGATGCTTGGTAATAATGTAATGAAAGCAAGCAATCCCTCAGTTGTTAACTTCTTATAAGATGGTAAATCTGAATGCAGAAGTAACATTAATTTTGTGGGAATGCAGAGGTATCATACTAAATAAACTCTGGAACTCAGCTGCTCTCATAATCCTTTTTTTTTTCTTTTTAAAATAATCACCTATTCATGGAATCGGTAACAGTGTAAGATACTGCTACTTTAAATGGCATTCATTCTTTGAGTATACTGGACTGTAAGAAACACTTCAGTTGCTTTCTGTAAGATATACAAGAGACCAAGTTTAAAGATAATAGTGTATTTCCTCCTCCCAAGAGACAAACTGCTTATTTGTTCAGGTCTCCTGAGCAGCCCGAGCAGCAGTAGCCACAGCAGCCAGCTGTAGTGTGAAGGGCACCCTGTGTGATGAGAGGGAAATTTAGTACCCAAGGATATGAAAAAAAATATTAGAACTGTTATTATCTGTACTTACAATGGAAGTACTGCACAGCAGATAACAGCATTCAAAGTTCTCTTTCATTTATCTTGCATTACATCTATTGGGCAAAACCAATGTGTAGATGACTGAGGATTATTCTAATAACAAAATTGTTGCCTGAAATGAAATTCTTGACATGCTAGTTATTCTCTGTAGCCAAATCATTTTTTTTTTCATATAAAACATCTTTGGAGAACACTTTAATGAATGCTTTGCACTTAGTCATCCACTTTATTTTCTTTGCTAAGAGGTCCTTCACTAGCCACAAAAGAACAAAGCTGTCTTGAGAAGAACATTTCCTCATGTTATTGGCAAAAGGTGTTCCTAGGGAGTTAAGAAGAAAGAAACTGACAATGATTTGGAACACATATGACTTCTTTCCTGCAATTAAAAGAAGCAAATGATAAATTTTGTGATTGTTGCTTTTCACACTATAGTAGAAGTTTTGTGTTGCAGTACTCTAAAGGCATGACCTAATAAATCTGAAAAAGGCTGAATACTAATTTAAATATTACCTGCTGGAGAGAAACCATACCAGGTCAATTACATGATCCTTGAGTTTGAGGGGAATGACAAGAGACACATTTTATGGGAGGAAGGTGTGACTCTAGGCGTAGTCCAGATAAATCAGGGCTATATGTGTGCTGTGATTTTCCTCGAGCAAGGCACTCGCCCATTCCATTATCTTCAACCTCACAAACCTAACACCTGAAGCCTTCATCCCATGGTTAGAAGTAATATTTTGTTTTTAATTTTGTATTATATTTTATTGATTATGCTATTACAGTTGTCCCAATTTCCCCCCTTTGCCCCTTCACCGAGTACCCCCATTCCCTTCAGCAATACCCCACTTAGTTCATGTCCATGGATCATGCATATAAGTTCTTTGCCTATTCTATTTCCTATTCTGTTCTTTTTAAATAAAATTTATTTTTTGTATCTTACTTAATCTTTATTGTAGTTTTTTCCATTACTCTTTAGTCTCCTTATATCCCTCTCCCCAAGCAATCACCACACTATTGTCTAGGGGATGGAGGGATAGAGTGATTGAACAAAAAGGAAAAAGGAAATAGGATTCCTATACCATTTTTAACTTCATCCTGTTTATTCTGTAGCTACTAATTTGTATTTCTTAATCCCCGTACCTTTTCCTCCAATCTTCCTCTTCCCCCCTCCTAACTGAGAATGCTCCAAATGATCTCCATATCTATGATTCTATTTCTGTTCTGCGTGTGTGCTTAGTTTTTTAGATTTAGTTTTTGATAGTTGTGAATTTATTACCATTTTAATGTTCATAGTTTTGATCTTTTTCTTAATAAGTCCCTTTAATATTTAAGTAATATTTTACATGAGCTACCCTTGACTATGGTAATACAGTATTTTTAGCAGTAATATCAATTTCAGCTTCTTTTCTAAGAGCCGGTTTGGGAAACTAGGTGAAGGGTGAGATCTAGGGCAGTCCCTACTTCAGGGAGGTCATACTCCTCTGAAGGAAAGGCTCTGTGAGGGCAAGGGCTCATGTGCCTTGCCCAACATGATGCTGAAGCAGTTTATCTGTTGTTTGATTGAAGGCATGCGTAGAGAGGATGGCAGGGGAGAAGTGTCACTGCTAGTGGAAGAGGGAGATCAAGGAGCTGCAAACAAACTTTAACAATGCTACAGTGTTTGGATTCAAAACTTTTTTTACTTAGTTGCTAGGCAGCTGTTCTCACTGGATATTTAATAGTAGCTAGAAATATTGCTAGAAAAGTCATCGAATGTACTGAGGCAGTGCTTTTCAAACCCTGTGCTGAAGGATCAGTTTTTGTCTTGTTTTTGTTTGCATTTTCATTGTGAGCCAATACTTTAGTAAAATGTAACAAAATGAGTGAATAGCATAAGTGAAATGGAGATAGAAGATATATAAAATACAAGGCCATTTTAAAAATTAAGAATTTGTACAATCTACAATTTCTCTGTAAGATTGCTGTGACAGCATAAGTATCCTCTCCATTTTTATTCTGCTTTTGTTGTAGCCAGGTGACAACAGTTTCATGAAGGCTTCCAGGTGCAGAACACACATTGAGTGGTCACAGGCCCTAGTGTCCTGTTATTTGAAGGGAGGGAATGGAATGCTTTGGAAGCTCTCTAGAGATCTGCTGTTCCACACAGAGCTACAGAAACAGTAGTGAGTGAGTTGATCAATCACAGTTCTGAATGTCAGCCCTGCCTTCTGAAATACAGATAGAAAGAATAAAGAAGCAATCACCTTTTAACACAATTCATTATCATAAAATAATGTCTAATAAGGTTGTAGAGAAAAGAGAACCCTAGTACAGTGTTGGTGGGAATACAGACTGGTACAGTCACTGTGAAAAATAGTATGGAATTTCCTCAAAAAATTAAAAATGGAACTGCCTTTTGATCTGGCAAGTCCACTGCTGGGATTATACACTAAGAATCCTGAAACACCAATTCAAAAGAACCTATGTACCCCAATGTTCATAGCAGCACAATTTACAATGGCCAAGTGCTGGAATAAACCTGTGTCCATCAGTAAATGAATGGATCAAAAAACTGTGGTACATTTACACAAAGGAATTCTATGCAGCAGAAAGAAAGAAGGAGCTTCTACCCTTTGTAACAGCATGGATGGAACTGGAGAACATTATGCTAAGGAGAAATTATTTTTAAAAGACACATTTTATAAAGAACTATTACCCAAAAAACACAAAGAACTCTTAAACCAACAACAAAGAAATGATCTAATTAAAAGGCAGGCCAAAAGCTTTAACAGACATCTGGCAAGGAAGATACTGGATGGTAAATAAGTATATGAAAAGATTCTCCACAATATATGTCATCAAGAAAATGTAAATTTAAAAACAAGATACCACTGCACTTATTGGAATACTCAAAATTCTGAGCTTTGACAGCTCCAAAGAAATAAATTTAACATAAAATATCTGAACATACACAAAAATACAAAATACTCAAGAATTTCACAAAGGTAGAATTGAACAAAAGTAGTTCTTTAAACCTTCCCACAGCATTAAATTATAAATTCTCTCCAATTTATAAATTTAATGTGTCACCAATAAAAGGACTATCAAGAGTTCTCTGGAGCTGGTCAAGCTGATAGGAAAAAATAAATACATTAAAATAACTAAGATATTTTATCCATTCATCTATTGATGGACATCTTGGCTATTGTAAGTAACACTGCAGTAAACACAGGGGTGCTTATGTATTTTTGAATTAATGTTTTGGGTTCCTTTGGATATATTCCTAGAAGTGGGATTTCTTGGTCAAAAAGCAGATCCATTTTTAATTTTTTGAGGTATCACCATACTGCTTTCCACAGTCACTGTACCAGTCTGCATTCCCACCAACAGTGCAAAAGGTTTCCTCTTTCTCCACATCCTCACCAGCACTTGTTGTTTGTTGATTTATTGATGATAGACATTCCGACAGGTGTGAGATGGTGTCTTGTTGTGGTTTGAATCTGCATTTTTCTGATGGCTAGTGATGCTGAGCATCCTTTCATATGTCTCTGGAACATCTGTATGTCCTCTTTGGAGAAGTGTCTATTTAGGTCCTTTGCTCATTTTTTAATTGGGTTGATTGTTTTTTTGGTGTTGAGTTATAAGTTCTTTATAAATTTTTTATATCAACCCCTTATCAGATATTAACCCCTTATCAAATATGTTCTCCTATTCTGTGAGTTGTCTTTTTATTTTGTTGATGATTGCCTTTGCTGTGCAAAACTTTTTCGTTTGATGTAGTCCCATTTGTTTATCTTTTTTCTTTTTCTCCCCTTGCCTGGGGCAATATAGCCAATAAAAAATTGTTCTGAGCAATGTCCAAGATTTTGCTACTTATTTTTTCTTCTAGGATTTTTATAATTTCAAGTCTAACATTAACATATTTACACAATGGAATACTACTTGGCTGTACAAAAGAAGAAAATTTCTACCATTTGAGACTGTATAGATGGACCTGGAGAACATTGTGCTAAGAGAAATAAGCCCATTAGAGAAAGACACATACCATATGATTTCACTCATATGTGGAATCTAATGAACAAACTGAACTAACAAGGAAAATGGGGACAAACTCATAGACAAAGAGCAGATTGACAGCTAGTGGGCCAGGGAGAAGTTAGGGGGTGGAGCGACTGAGTAAAAAGGTAAAAGGACTCATGGACATGGACAACAATGTGATGATTGCTGAGGGCAGGGGCTATAAAGGGATTAAATGCTAATGGAAAAAATACAATGCAGATAGATATGTGAATAAATAAATAAACAAACAAACAAATAAATAAATAGCTAAGGTACCACTGAAAAGAAAGAGCTATGAAGAGGAACTAGTTTTTACAACCTGCAAAACATATTCAAAGCCTCTACAGTTAGAATATGTGTTACTGGCACATGAGTAAACAAACAGATTATGGAATCTAATAGAAAGTCCAGAAATACACCCAACTACTTATGATAAAAATGAATCTCAAATCATGGGGCAAAGATGAACTTTTAAATAAATTGTGCTGGGATAATTCAACATTTTGAAAAATAAATCATTTCTGTTAAATATACACACATACAACACAAAACTCCAAGTGAGCCACAGTTCTAACTGTAAAATATAAAAATGTTCAAGTACTAAAGAAAACCTGAGTGAATTCCTTTATGAGTTCAGGGAAAGATTCTAGATATCAAAATTCATATTCAATAGGATAAAAGATTATTAATTTAGACTTTATAAATATTTAAATATTCATATAATTAAAAAGTAAATATATTTATAACTTATTAAAATTTGCATGGAAGATATGCAGATAAGCAAAACCAAAAGGCAAATAACAAACTAAAAGAAAATATTGGCAAAATACCTCACCAATACAGAGTAAATGCACTCAATATATTAACAAAAAATGAGGAAAAGAAACGTGATAAAAAAATTGGCAGATGACATGAATAGATGTGTAATCATATACAAGGTGGGTCAAAAGTAGGTTTACACTTGTAAGTATGTGAAATGAGAATTTATTCTTGTATTATTATTATTTATTAATTACTGTATTATTTTCCATACAAACAATAGTAAAACTACTTTACCCCACCCTGTATAAACATACAACACACAGTCTTGAAGTATTAATTTATTACTTTTAAAATATATTTTATTGATTATGTTATTACAGTTGTCCCATTTTTTCCTCCACTTTATTCCCCTCCACCCTGTATTCCCCTCCCACCAGCATTCCCCACCTTAGTTCATGTTCATGGGTCATACATTTAAGTTCTTTGGCTTCTACATATCCCATACTATTCTTAATCTCTCCCTGTCTATTTTGTACCTACTATTTATGCTTCTTACTCCCTGTACCTTTTCCCCCATTCTTCCCCCTACCCCTCTCTGCTGATAACCCTTCATATGATCTCTATTTCTGTGAGTCTGTTTCTGTTCTGGTCATTTGCTTAGTTCATCTTGTTTTTGTTTTTCTAGGTTC
Source organism: Tonatia bakeri (assembly GCA_004024845.1). Classification (NCBI taxonomy): domain Eukaryota; kingdom Metazoa; phylum Chordata; class Mammalia; order Chiroptera; family Phyllostomidae; genus Tonatia; species Tonatia bakeri. Next base: position 268,227 of record PVIA01001091.1, on the reverse strand, counting down.
GATTGTTGACGTTGTGAGTTTGTTGTCATTTTACTGTTCATATATTTTATCATCTTCTTTACTTTAGATAAGTCTCTTTAATGCTTCATATAATAATGGCTTGGTGATGATAAACTCCTTTAAATTGACAATCTGGGGAGTGCTTTATCTGCCCTTCCATTCTAAATGATAGTTTTGCTGAATAGAGTAATCTTGGATGTAGGTCCTTGCCTTTCATGACTTGTAATACTTCTGTCCAGCCCTTTCTTGCCTGCAAGATTTCTTTCAAGAAATCAGCTAATAATCTGATGGGAACTCCTTTGTAGGTAAATGTCTCCCTTTCTCTTACTGCTTTTAAGATTCTCTATTTTTCATCTTGGGTAATGTTATTATGATGTGGCTTGGTGTGTTCCTCTTTGGGTCTAACTCCTTTGGGACTCTCTGAGCTTCCTGGACTTCCTGGAAATCTATTTCCTTTGCCAGATTGGGGAATTTCTCCTTCATTATGCTTTCAAATAAGTATTCCATTTCTTGCTCTTCCTCTTCTTTCTCTGGCACCCCTATGACTCTGACCTGGGAATGTTGAAAGTTGTCCTGAAGTTCCTAAGCCTCTCCTCATATTTTTGAATTCTTGTTTCTTCTTTCTGTTCTGGTTTAATGTTTATTTCTTCCTTTTGGTCCCAAGGTTTATTTGAATTTCAATTTCCTTCTGTTCACTGTTGGTTCCATGTACATTTTCCTTTATTTCATTTTTCATAGCCTTCACCTTTTCCTCTATTTTGCAACCATACTCAACCAATTTTGTGAGCATCCTGATTACCAGTGTTTTGAACTCTGTATCTGATAGGTTGGCTATCTCTCCATCACTTAGTGCTATTTCTTCTGGAGCTGTGATCTGTTCTTGCATTTGGGCCATTTTTTTTTCTCTTGGTACACCTGTTATATAGTAAGGGATGGGGCAATCTATGTCACTGCATTGTGGCTAGGAGAGGGGTCTGAGAGGGAAAAATGCTGCTTTTAGTCACTTCCTCAGCTACCCACAAGCTGCTCCATCAGCTGCCACCTTGCCAGGAGTTCTCTTCACCCCAGCTGCCTATCTCCACCCCTCCTACCAGTCTGAGTGAATGTTTCTTCCTTATCTCATTGGTTGTTGGACTTCCATACAGTTTGATTTTCTAGCAGTTCTGGTTATCTCTTGTCTTTAAATTTGTTTTATCCTTCTTTTGGCTGTGCAAGGAGGCAAAGTGTATCTCAAAATATTTAACTATATTAACTTCAATTATAAGAGAATTGCAATATTGAACAAAATTGAAAAACTTAAATATACATTCTGTTAGCCATGTTAGTGAAGCTCTCAGGAAATATTCACTTTCATACATTGCTGTTGAGAGCATAAAAAGGTATAATCCCTGTGGAGAGGAATTTGTTAATGTCTAAAAATCTATATATTCATTTGCCCTTTGATGCAGCAATCTCTTTTCTGGAAATTAATTCTCAAGTTACACCTCCAACAATAAAAAAATAACTTCTATCATGCTTATTCATTAAAGCATTATTTTTAAGTGCAAAATATTATAAACCACTTAAATGTCCAAATATACAAGAATGTTTGAATCAGCTATGGTACATACACCCAAAGAAGTACTGTTCAGCTCTAAAAAATGATTGAAGTATGTACAAAATGAATTGAATGATTGGAATATACTTAAAGAATAACTTGCATGAACATGATATTTCTCCAGTTTTGTATGAGAGGAGGAGAACTAAGAAGACCAACCTACATGAATATACTCATAAATGTACTTATTTTTTTTAAAGGTAACACAAGATGAGGATAACTAGACCCTGTGAAACCGGTTACCTATGGTATAGGGGCATAAGACTAAGATAGGAGAGAGAGTGACACTTCTCTAAGTATACTTCTTGATTAAATTTAGAAGCATGTTCATATTTTAAGTATTCAAAGTTAAATTAACAAAGATAGAAAATATTCTAAAATAGATATAAGCAGAAGCAAGTAAACCAAACTATATTTTACATGAATAACATAATCACACTGAATAGGTAGAGGGGAGAACTATAATTCAAGCAGCTATTGAATATATCATTTTGGATAAATAAACTTAGGTTAGGGAAACAAAGCATGAACTAGCTCTGCCCACTGAAAGAACCTAGAAATAATAATGGCCTAATAGTAATGATTATATCTAGTACATAAATCTTGTTTTATAACTATCTTGTTTTATAACTCTTTATAAATATCTTGTTTTATAACTATAACTGTTTTATAACTATTTACTGTCATAAAGAACCAGAGACCCTTGGGGAAATAGCTAATGCCAGGTCTATACCAGAGAAGGTCAAAGATGAGCCTAGAATTTCTTGTTATGCCAGAAAGTAACTATTTTGTTTTGAATAGAGATTGGAGTTCACAGTAAAAACTAGCTAAATAGCTAAAGTAAATGTCCCTTATTACAATAGAATGCTAATTGATAAATATAGAAATGGCAGAGTTGAACAATTACTATTTAGTAATTATGATTCTAAAGATTTCAAGAATCATGAGTGAGTATTTTTCCATGTATAATGTGCACTTTTTTGCCCAAATTTTTGAGGGAAAAATAAGGATGCACATTATACATGGGTATAATGATTACATACCATGGATATTATAATGGGTATAATAATCCCCATGAATAATGTGCATAAAAACATGGGCACACATTATACATGGCAAAATATGGTAAGTCTAGGGGGCCAGCCAGTGTGGTGGAGTGCTAAGGTAATCCTGTTTACAATCAATTCACCTGAATAAAAATATGAAAGTCTAGGGGGCAACATTTAATGAAGATCAGAGTTATCTGTGTAATTTCAAAGGATTTGCCTACACATTGGTTATTAGTTGTGAGGCTGAAATAATAATTATTCAGTAGAAAAACTAGAGAACAGTCTGATTGGATGATCAAAGTTAATATCACAATAAGGGACAGACAGACACTATGTACTTCCAAATGGGAGATCCTCTGAAAGTTACAATATGAATAGTATTCCAGCAGCTGGGCTGCAAAACTTGAATCTTAATCAAGAAGAGATATAAGAAAGAACTATATTGAAAAATATTATCTAAAATAATTGGCCAGTATCCTTTAAGTCATTAAAGTTATAAAATACAAAGAAAAGCTAAGAAATTTTTCCAGATTACAGGAGATTAAATAACTGTGTCTAAATGCATCATGTGATCTTAAGCAAGATCTTTTACTGAAGGAAAAAGTACTATAAAATATATTATGATAATTAATAAAATGGGAAGATAAAGTATGAATTAAATAAAAGCATTTTGCCAAATTAATTTTTCTGAATTTGTAACAATACTGTGGTTGTAAAATGTATCCTCTCTTTTTTAGTTCTCTTCACTCTTCTTCTTACATTATAGTTTTCATATGTATTCATCTAAGCACAGAAAATCACATCAAAAATAGTGTCACTTTTCCTTTCATCTATCATACATATTTTAAATGAGATAAAAGAAAAAATGTCCTTTATATTTTTCTTTGTATTTTCTATATTTGTTGCCCTTTCTTCATTACTGGAGTTCAAAGTTTACCTTTGCTATCATATTCCTTCAGTTTGAAGAAATTCCATTAACATTTGTTTCAGCAGGTCTACTGACAACAAATTCTTAGTTTTATTTCATCTAAGAAAGTCTTTATTTCACCTTTATTCCTAGAAAAAGTTTTGATGGGTAGAGTTCTGCATTATCAGTTTCTATTCTTTTAGTATATTAAAGATGTTATTCACACTTTTACAGCCCCCATAATTTGGTTAAAAATGCAATTATTTCAATAACATTGCACTTTTTTCATGTAATAAATTAAGATATTTTTTCACCACCTTTGATTTTCACTGGTTTAATTAAAGTATGTCTGGGCATGATATTGTTTGAGTTTATCCTATTTTAATTTAATATCTTTCATCAAATTTGGAAAGTTTTTATATAATACTTAATTTTGTCTTCTGCACCAGTCTCTTTCTTCTCTCCTAGGATTCCAATAATATGGATGATAATCCTTTTGATATTGAACCTGTCCCACAAGTCCCAAGCCTTGATTATTTTTGGTAGTATTTTATCTATATTGAATTGGATAATTTCTATTTGTTTGTCTTCAAAGTCAGTGGCTTATTTCTATGTCCTCACCATTCTGTTATTGAACCCATTTAATGAATTTTCTATTTCAGCTAATGTATTTTTAATTTAAATTTTATTTTCAAATATATTTACATTAAATATTAATTATATTAGTTTCAAGTGTATAGCATAGTGGTTAGATAGTCACATACTCTACAAAGTATTTTCTGATAATTACAGTACCCATCTGGCACCACACATAGTTATTATAATATTATTGACTATATTTTATGAGCTATACTTTACATCCCTGTGACTATATTGTAACTACCAATTTGTATTTCTTAATCTCTTCACCTTTTTCATTCATTCCTTTAACTCCCCTCCCCTCTGACAACCATCAACCTGTTCTCTGTATCTATGAGTCTGTTTCTATTGTATTTATTGATATTGTTCTTTAGTTTCCACATATAAGTGAAATCATATGGTATTTGTCTTTCTCTGAATAATTTATTTCATTTAGCATAATACCCGCTAGGTCCATCCATGCTATTACAAATGTTAAGATTCCAATCTTTTTAATTGCTGAGTAATATTCCATCGTGTGTGTGTGTGTGTGTGTGTGTGTGTGTGTGTGTGACCAGTTTTTTATCCAGTCAAATGAAGACCACTTGAGCTGCTTCCATATCTTGACAATTGTAAATAATGTTGCAATGAACAGGGGGACACATATATTCTTTTGAATTAGTGTTTTGAGTTTCTTCAGATATATACCCAGAAGTGGAACCCCTAGGTCACAAAGCATTTCAATTTTTCATTTTTTTGAGGACCCTCCATACTGTTTTCTACAGTGGCTGCACCAGTCTACATTCTCACCTAGTTTGAAGATGATATACCTAGGCGTAGATTTTTAAAAATTTATCTGGTGTTCTCTGAGCTTCCTGACTCTACTTTGTCATATATTGATTTGAGGAAATTCTCAGTCACATTGTTTCAAATATTTTTTCTGTCTCTTTCTCTCTTTTTTCTCCTTTTGATATTCCTACTATGCATAAGTTACACCTTTTGTAGCTTTTCCACAGTTCTTGGGTATTTTGCTGTTTCTTTTAGCTTTTTTTCCTTTAGTTTTTCAGTTTTTGAGGATTCTATTGACATATTCTCTAGTTCAGCAATTCTTTCCCAAATTGTATCCAGTCTATGTATAAGCCATCACAGCCGTTCTTTAATTATAACAGTGCTTTTTTGTCTCTAGCATTTTTACCTAGGATTTCCATCTGTCTGCTTACATTGTTCATCTGTTTTCTCCCATGCTATCTACCTCATCCATTAGATATCTTGTAGAATATTAATCATAGTATTTAAAATACCTGGTCTGTTAAGTGATGTTTCTGTCTCTTCAAAAAATTTTTTTTTGCCTTTTTGTATGCCTTGTAATTTTTTCTTGATAATCAGACATGACGTGCTGGGTATGAGGAACTGTTGTAAATAGGCTTGTAATAAGTGGGGAGGAAGGGGTGTATTCTAGTCCTGTGAGTATGTGTCAGTTGAATAGTGAATCTGTATCTCTGGACTGAACTTCACAAATGTTTCTCAGTTATGTCCCCAATTCCCACAGGGACGTAGGATGGCTAGAGCAGGCTAGAGATGATTATTTTCTTCCCCCTTGATTAGTTTGGTTCCTATGATACCTCAGCAGGTTAGACATTAGTTAACTAGTGTCCCCTGAAGGTAGGCTTTGGTAAGAACAAAATGCTCTGTGTATTTCACAATGCTTCCTTTTCCCCTCCCCCTGCCAGAAGCCCAAGAGGATTTTTCTCCAGTAATTACTACAGGAATCTGGTTGAGATTCTGGAAGTAAATCTCACAATATTATGGTCCCCTCACCCCAGGACTGAGACCCCTGGACTTTTTAACTCAGAATTTTCCACGCTGAGCCTCCATCAATTCATCAATTATAGTTGAGGATTTTTTTTACCCACTGCTGGTTCTTGAAATGGTTTTCTTTATGAATCTTTGCTTCCTTAGGCCACAATCCCCTGTATTCTCTTGTCTGACTCTCCAATCTTAAAGATGGTGGTTTGCCCTGTGTTCTTTTCTCTCTTAGAGATTCAACAAGTGTTGTTGATTTTTGAGTCTGTTCAGGTATTTACTTATTTTTTAGGACAGAGTACTGACATCCAAATTCCTTTCATGGTCAACTGGATGCTTTATAATCTCTCTGTGTTAATTCCCTTGTGTGAGTCATTTTAGGGTTGTCATCTGTTGTTTTTCCCCTTGAGAATTGGTGATGTTTACAGGTCATAGTCTCCTGGATCTTTTTATGTCAAGTAATTTTGGTATGCATCCTGAACACATGCATAGACTCTTTTGCTACTAGAATCTGGATCACGTATAATCCTCTGGAGGATGTTGATTTGCTCCTGGTGCTGCTGCTGTTTTGCCAGGCAATTGACCGGCTTAGGTTCAGCTTCAAGTTTCTTTTTGCCTTCTGCCAGCAATGATTCCTTTGCCAGCTAAGTTTTCAAAGTATTTGCTCTGGAGCTTATGTCTAATCCATCTTTGCCACTCATAGCTTTCTGGGAATTGGCAGAGGCTCTCAAAGACTTTCCTATGCTTTTGTGGGCCTGTTTCACACAAGCCCAGATGGGGGTGAGTCTAGTATTTTTGTTTGTTTATACACATAATTATGGTATTTGTTTGCCAGTTCTATTTTCTCTAAGACTTCACCTATAAGTTCAGGCTAACAAAGCCCACTTTCCCACTTGCTCTGACTAGATAGTTAGACTTCTTTCAGAGTTTTAGCACTCTGAGTTACATGTAACTGACTGCATGTCACGTTTAGGGAAAACTGTGAGAAAAAAAATAACATTAGAAATTTCAGAACAGGCACTCTTTGAACAGTGATTTCTCTTTCTATTTTGTTTGTTTGTTTTTTGTTTACCTGGGCATTGATACAGGTTCAACTATGGGATTTTATATTCCTATGACTCTACCTCTAATACCACAGCTATACATCTCTGCAATGGTTCAACCCTACGCAGTGCTAGAAAAGACAGAAAAAAAGGAATTCACCCTGGACTCTACTTTTTCTGGCCCAATGGTGAGAAAGAGAGGGTCTGCCTCATAGTTTTTGCTGCTTTACTCCACTGCACAGTCCAAAACTCTAGCTGCTGGATCTCCTTGGGTCAAAGCAGGGAAATAGAAAAGAAGTAGGGGAAGGGGAAGGAGAAGGGGAAGAGGAAGGGGAAGGAGAAGAAAGAAGAACCTCAGGAAATATACTAGTATTGATTATTCCTCAATTTTTTTTAAATTTTTTTCTTTCTTTAAATTATATTTTATTGACTATGCTATCACAGTTGTCCTGATTTTTCCTCCTTTGCCCCCTTCCACCCAGCAACCCTCACTTCCTCAGGCAATCCCCACACCATTGTCCATGTCCATGGGTCATGTGTACAGGTTCTTTGGCTACGCATTTCCCATACTGTACTTTACATCCCCATGGATATTCTGTAACTACCTGTCTGTACTTCTTAATTGCCTCACCTCTTCACCCATTCCCCTACAGCCACTCTTATCTGACAGTCATCAAAGTGCTCTCCGTATCCATGATTCTGTCTCTGTTCTTGTTCGCTTAGTTTGTTTTTTAGATTCAATTGTTGATAGATATGTATTTATTGCCATTTTATTGTTTATAGTTTTGACCTTCTTTTTCTTAAAAAAGTCCCTTTAACATTTCTTATAATAATGGTTTGGTGATAACGGATTCCTTTAGTTATTTCTTGTCTGGAAAGCTCTTTATCTGCCCTTTGATTCTAAATGGTAGCTTTGCTGGGTGGAGCAATCTTGGCTGTAGGTACCTACTTTTCATGACTGAATATTTCTTGCCAATCCCTTATTTTGAGAAATCAGATGACTGCCTATGGGAAATCCCCTATTGGTAACAATCTCCTTTTTCTTGTTGCTTTTAAGATTTCTCTTTATCTTTAACCTTTGGCATTTTAATTATGATGTGTCTTGGAGTGGGGATCTTTGCATTCATCTTGTTTGGGACTCTCTGTGATTCCTGGGTTTGCATATCTAATTCTTTCACCAAATCAGGGAAGTTTTCTTTCATTATTTTTTAAAATAGATTTCTAATTTCTTGCTCTTCTTCTCTTTCTGGCCTCCTATGAATGTGAATGTTGGATTGCTTGAAATTGTCCCAGAGGCTGCTTACATTATCCTTATTTTTTTGGATTCATTTTTCTTCTTGTTGTACTGATTGGTTGTTTTTTGCTTCCTATGTTCCAAATCATTGATTTGACTCTCAGCTTCATCCACTCTACTGTTGTTTCCCTGTAAACTATTCTTTATTTCAATTAGTGTATCCTTCATTTCTGACTGGATCTGTTTTATGCTGTTGAGGTCCTCACTAAGTTCCTTGAGCATCCTTACAACCAGTGTTTTGAACTCTGCATCTGACAGATTGTTTATCTCCATTTTGTTTAGTTCTTTTTCTGGAGTTTTGATCTGTGCTTTCATTTGGGCCATGTTTTCTTTGTCTCCTCATTTTGGTAGCCTTCCTGTGTTTCTTTCTATGTATTAGATAGAACTGCTATGTCTCCCTGTCTTGGTAGCATGACTTAATGTGGTAGGTGTCCTTTAGGGGTAGTGGCACAGCCTCCCCTATCACCCAAGCTGGGTACTTGAGGTGCACCCTTCACGTGGGCTGATTATACCCTCCTGTTGAGCCTTGGTTGGTATTGGAAGGTCAATGGGAGGGATTTATCCCAGGCCAGTCAGCTACAAAGATTGGCTGTGACCACTGACCACCAACCTCCTCTGTGCAAGGGCAGGGTGGTGGTGGTCTGTCATGGTATATAGCTATCTACTGGGTGTGCAGGCTCTAGGGTTTCCTGGGTGGTGCAGGCCAAGGACAGCCCCCACCTGTATTTTACTCAGGGCTATCCTGCCTGAGCTATAAAGCAACCTGAGATGGCTGCTACTTGTGAGGGGCTTGAAGATTCCCAGCCTATAAATCTAGGCTGGCAGCTGTTAATGCTGTTCCCAGGGCCACTTATCAAGAGGTACAGGGACAGGAGCTCACTGAGGCTGGCTGTTGCTTGTTTGAAAGGGTTTAGGAAGTTATGAAGCATGAGCCAAGACCAGTCAGTCATATGGAAAAGCCACTGTTAACACCTGTAAATTGGTTTGGATGATGCCTCAGGGGATCTCTAGAGTGGGACAAACAGTGTTAACCAGGTTGATTGAGTCTCAGATATGGCACAAGCCTGACAGTTCCGTGGCTCAGTGTGGGGAGGGCTAAGAAAAGGGACAATGGTCTGTGCCTGCCTTTCTGTCTGAGAGAAAGCTATCTCCCACCTCTTGCCTTGATACCAGACATTTCAGTTCCTCCCTACATGCCACTGGTGACATTCAAGCTGCTACCCTGGTTCTGGAGTGAGTGTAAGTAAGTCCATGTGTGGGTCCTCTTAAAGGAAGTTTCTTCCACTGATTCAATCCATGCTGTTTTTTGCATCTAGAAGTTACTGTGATTTATCTTCCTGGCACTGAAACCCTGGGCTTGGGGTCCTGGTGTGGGGCTAGGGCTCCTCATTCCCAATATATCCCTCCTGAATGTTTATCCACCACACATCAATGTGGAACCAGCCCATTCTACATTTATAACCCTCCTACCAGTCTGGATGGGTGTGGTTTCTTTATTCCATAGTTGTTAGACTTACACTCAACTCAATTTCTGACAGTTCTGAGTGATGGTTGTTCTATAATTTAATTGTAATTTTATGTGGTTATGAGAGGGGGTGAGCCAAGTTTACCTATGCTGCCATCTTGACCAGACATCCTGGATCTCTGTTCCTCAAGTTTTGACTTGCTCTTTTATCTCCCAGTTATTGTTTACTTTTTCAGAGTCCCCAGGTAGTAGGACTTTTTATGTTCTGTTAACAATTTATAGTTATATCCATTGGGAGAGATAGACTTTTGTGGTCCGTGACACTTAAAGTCTTCATTCTTGTAGGGAAAGAATGTTAAAGTATAGACAAATATTTAAAAATACTGAATCTGATTAATGTGTATAGAGTTCTCTCTAATACCTTTGTACCTTTTCATTAAATTTTCAATTATTTCATAAAAGTTTTTTTAAATAAAAGTAACTCTAAAACTTCTGCATTTTAAGAATATTCTATAAAAATTCCTTAGACGTGACACTTAACCAACACAGTTTGAAATATCTTAGTGTCTTCTTTATAATTTGTATGCTTATGACAATACAAGTACAAGAATAACAGGTTTAACACAACAAATCTTTATTTTTTATAAGATAATATAGTACTAGAGAAATAGTTCTTGCTATTGCTTTTCCACCATGAATTCAGAAGTCAGTGTTCTGTTACAACTGAATATGATGGAGTCCTAAAAAACTGACAGAAACACTATAGGTCCCCTTTGTTATGTATGTCAAGTGTTCTTGAAATTATTTTATTTTCATTGTACTCACATGTGTAAAACATCTGTATCAAAATAAGCAAAACAAAAATGAACATAATAACTATACTCTATTCCAGTTAAACTGTTATATCCTGCTGAATTACAAAAATACCATAAAATGTTATTCTTTGAATAAATTAATCAGTTATTCCAAGTGTTGATTTTTAAATCATACAGTGATGAGAGCTACAATTATTTTTAGTAGCATTTTCTTATAAAAATACTTGTTTCAATGTCAGTGGCATTGGAGTTGGAAGATTTTTTTTGCCTGATTTGTTTCTTTCTTTCCTTAAAACCAATCAAACAAACAAACAAACAAACAGCAAACATCTTGTTATATCATAAGATTTCTAAAGCAGCATTTCACTCTGAAAAATATTGGATAATTTTTATTCCAAAATTTAAAAATCTATATATTATCCAATTATGTACAAATGAATTGGTTAGGGGTATTTTGCAATATATGCTTTAATTTAGTCTCTCTTACTGACAGTTGTTACACATTAGGTTGATGGTAGCACATGTGAATTTGTCCAGTACAGCTCTTGCCTTTATAAAATCCAAGTCTAATGGAGAAAACATACACCAACATTTAACAGATAAACAGGATGATTTCAAATGGTAATAAGTAGGGTGTGAGACATAAATGAATAAGACTAACAAATAAGAATGTTTCAGAGAAAGGACGTGCCCAAAACTGTAAGAAGAAAACTTTAGAATGCTTAAGGAACCAAAGGAAGCTCAATGAGGTGAGGGATTAGTGAATGAGGGAGACAGTGGGAAGACCCAAGTGTAGAAGAAGAGACTTGAAAAATCATGTGGGATTCCAGAAACCATGATAAAGGATGAGGATTTTTTCTAAATTCTTAAATAGTATATATCATATGAGATTTACAATAAGAAATACACATTTCTCTGATTGCCAAGTGAATAGTAGATTGGATATAACAAGAGCAGAAGCAAGAAAACTAGAAGAAAACAGGTTAGGAAACTTTTGTTATAATCAAGAACAGATTTAACTTGCACAAAGTTGAAAGTTATGGAGATGAAAAAATGTGTATTAACTGAGGACATGTTTTTGAGATAGAATCAGCAAAATAAATGATATCAAATGTTAGATTTTAAGAGGATAAATGCATTATTCCAAGGTTTTAGACTTAAGTCATTGAATAGATAATTATGCAATAATTGGAATAATGAAGGATAGGAGAGAAATATAGGGAAAAAGAATAATATCAGGGATTTGATTTTATTCATCTTAAGTATCTCAAAGGAATTAGGAGAGGTGATATTTAGGTCACATATATACATATTAATGTTTGAAAAGAGAAATAAATTTTATCTTTTTTTCCTGACTGAAAAGTGGCTGAGCAAATAACAGGGTTTAAAGAGACAAAGGTATATTTTGAATAACAATTGTGAAAATTTTAGTAAATAGTCAATGAAAATGAAATAAAAGATCAACAGAGAAAGTTTGAGGTCTCCAGTGAAATCAGATGTCATGAGTTTACAATGAATGTCCTTGTATATATTAAAAATATATAACCTTAGCAGGTTTTTTTTGAAAGGTCAAATTAGCCATGGATTCCTCATCATTTTATTTAGAGCTATAGACAACATTGTTCTTGAGTAACTAAGACATTGGCGCTGCACACACACATAACAGGGGAGGGAGGACAGCTATGGGTGACTCACTGGTAGCCAGAGTCCCTCCCTAATTGCTTGTGGATCAGGGGAAAAAAATCGGCCAGTTCAGATCTTTCTATTACTAGTTCACTTACTGCTTATACCCTAAGAGTTCTAGTCAAAGTCTGCCTTAAAGTTGTATGCCCCCTTCTCCTAAAATAGGTAGTAGGGAAATCGTGCTTTCCATCTCTTTCCTTCGTTTTGATTTCAGATTTAAATACTTGTTTTCCTAACAAATCTTATCAATTCTTGCTCTGGAATGCCCCTCAGAGAGAGATGAACCCTGAGTAGCTTCTGTTCCATTAAAAGCTTGTGACTGTCTTCAGTAGGGTTACACTCCAGGAGAAACCCTTCTAGCCTTCTATATTACTCAGGCCAATTTAATGTATAGTAGAATTTCTACTCATTTTTTAAAAAGATTTTTATTTATTTTTAGACAGAGGGGAAGGGAGGGAGAAAGAGAAGGAGACAGGCATCAATGTATGGTTGCCTCTCACACATCCCCACTGGGAACCTGGCCTGCAACCCAGTCATGTGCCCTGACTGGGAATTGAACCAGTGGCCCTTTGGTTTGCAAGCCAGCATTCAGTCCACTGAGCCACATCAGCCAGGGTCTACTCATTTTTATCATGTCTTGCATTCCTGATAGTTTTCCCTTCTCATATGCCCAAGCTATTCTTATTTCTTACCTGTAGTCACTGGGAAACTCAGTTTGTAATACTTGACATACTCTTTAGTGAAATCTTAATCTTTATTTATCAATGACATCCATATTTAGTGTAATCTCTTAGTTGATCAGGCAGAAAGATATTAATATGGGTTTTCTAATATTCCTTACTATTTTCACCCTATGGGTCACACTCAACATTTCTCAGTTCTTTCCAACCAGGCTTTTGGGTGGCAGTCATGACACATGCCTCTCTGAGACCTTGTCTGATCAACTATCAAATCTCTTTGGGGCTTAAATATATCCGTATTTCTAGAACTACTACTAAAAGCGATAGCATATGGGCATATCTTCCCTCTGTTTTCTTTCTTGTTCATCTAGCTTTTGTTTTAGAATGGGTTCACATGGTACAAATCACTTTGAGTTCCTACATGGAGCTTAAAGACAGCATATTCAGTTAATAGTAAATCTCTACAGTTTTTGGCATGAAAATAATTTATTTTTATTTAAAATAAATAAAAATATTTACTGGTATTAACTGAATGATATTGGCACCCCTTGTAAGCTCCCTCATTCTTGAAGAAAGTATCCCTGGGAAACATGTTAGCACATTCTTAACTTGGAATCAATTCCTTGGAGATAGGATTGCATTCTTTCAAGAGTCATTTGTGTGAGCAAAAGGGAAAAGGACTCAAGGACTCAGACAACAATGTGGTAATTGCTGGGGGCGGGGGGCATACGGGGAGTAAATAGTAATGAAAAAAACACAATAAAGATTTTTTTAAAAAAGAGTTATTTGTGCTACTCCCTAGTGAGTATAAGTGGGAAAATCAAAATGAAGAAGTCACGCCTCATAGTCACAACATAATGTTCAGTAGTATTTACTTAGTGATAGATAAATGTTAAAGTATTCAGGGTACCCAACCATGTTGTTAAAGAACTTCATAAAAAGATGTTTGGAAAGTATTTTTTACTGATTATTGGCAAACCATAACAAAATCAGGTTTTTTCTTATAGATTCATGCCTGTGACTAAATGCTTACAAGTCCTTCAGTATCCCAGGAAATTATTTCCCAGGTGTTCTGCATAAGACACAAATCCTGGGCTTTGTTATGGATTTGAACAATCAAGAGAAGAGTTATATGAATTGCTGCACAATTTTGATAAATTTATTCCAAAGTGTCATGGGGCACACCCTCATAAAAAATCTAAGCCATTGGAGTCTTTTGCAGACTTACTCTGCACACTTGAAATTTCAAGGAGAATGTTATTATCTTCTGGTCCTGGGCTGACAAGTCACTTGCATAAATAATTATGATGATATTCTGCAGCTAAATATCTAATTTAGTGTGTGTGGGGAAAGGGTAACAAGGCCTTGTCTTATTTGTTAAGCAATATTTACAGTAAAAAATAACTTTAAAACTTGGAATTAAAACTTTCTCAAGTAAAGGTATATAATTTTTTTTTCAGAGTCTGTAAAGTAAGACAAGTTTGGAGACTGGGCTCCAAGAGACAACTATGTTGAAAACAAATAAAGGGAATTTAAGGTGATTGTGTAAACATTGAAAGTTATTTGAGATAATTTTGGTCATGGTGATGTGCTTAAAATATAGAATTATAACAAATGTCATCCACTTTTGATCCACTTGACCCTGAGACTTTTTGGTCTACACCCTTTCTATGGAGTCAACATTGGTTGCCATTCAAATGTTGTACTGATTTGGTAGACCAGCTATTTGTTTAAGGGTATAGGGTTGTGTATAAAAGTCTGATATGAAGAAGAGATTTAGATTCCTCAGGGAAGTTGAAAATAGTGGAAGTATTTTGCATTATTTCAGCAAATGGTGGTAAAATTGAGGGGAGTTGATTTCTAATGATCTTGAATGAACCTAGGAGGAATCTCTTTTGTTTCTTTGCATAGATACCTTGTAGTAATGTGCTTAGATGAGATCTCCAAGTGGGATCCTTTTTCACATAACTAGGTCTGTTCACATATGCCTTGTAGTGTTGCTTAATATCTTAGTAACTTTAGACCCTTCTAATACAGAGCAGTGACTGTTTTATACATGTGTTCAGAGGTTCAGGCAAGGAGAAGCCATAATCACTATATAAAGCTATGTTTTTATGATACCGCAATAAACCTGACCTTAAAAGCCAAGTCTTAAATTATTAAACACAAAAATAAATTTTCAAAATTATAAAAACTATGTTTTGGAAAAGGTTGATAGAATGTTCCATACTAATTCTACTTTAGTGAGCAGTTGGACAATTTTCTTCTTGTCATGCTCACAAGACACCAAAATGTACCAAAAAATGACTCTAGATAAACATAATTGCCATCTTCTCTCTAGCTATTGAGTGGCAATGCAATGTGATAGTTAACAATAACTCTGGAACCAGTCATCTACTCTAGTTTTGAATTCTTGCTCTGTCACATATCACCCGTGTTATCTTGGAAATAGTATTTCATTGCTTTGGACATCAATTGTCTCACTTGAAGTTGGAGATAATATTAATATCTACCTTATAGGGTCATTGATAAAAATTAATACATGTGAGTATAAATAATAATCTGTATTGCACATAGAGCAGTGTCTGAGGGAGAGCAAACACAAAGGGGTCCTTCACTATCATTATGCTGATGAGAAGAGCAGAAAGAATGAGCTGTAGGTTTTGAAAAGTGCTTGCTAAAGGTGTGACAGCCTAACTCCAGTGGCTTTACAATGGTTCCCACATGCCGTCTTTCTTCTCCTTAACCATTTTTTGTTTTGATTCATGTCCTATTTGGTTCCTAGTTTGTATCTCAGTTTGCTTTTGTTTTATTATCTCTTTCCACTGTCATTGGCATCAAAATTTGCCTCTCGTTTCTGTGACCCCCCTTTTGAGTCTTCATCAGACTTTCACTAAATGCATCCCATTTCTTCTCATTTATTTTCACTGTGTAGTGTGCTCATTTCAGATACCTGGGATGCCTGACTCCCAGCTGATCCAACAGGCAGAGCATTAAGGAGAACAGGTGAGGGCCAGAGACTGTTTCCACTTCTAGGCCGTGGTGGCCTTGTCAGAGTTGGAACTGCTTATTTACTTTTTTAAGAACACAAGACACCAGTACAGGAGGGTGTTTGTTTAATGAAGCTATACTAAAAGAGGACCTCTGGTTCCCAAAATGCATATGTTCTGTTAGTGGGTATCTGATCTTGAGTACTCCCTGTGTTAATTAAGTGGTTGTAGTCCTAATGTGTAGGTAACATATGCAGGAGGCTCCATATCTGGACTGCCTGGGTCCCCACACTGGTCCCTTCACAGCCTTGCTGAGTGAAGCCTTTTCTTCCCGATTTCTTACTACTGATGCAATGCCTACCTAGCCTATAGTAGTATCCAATAAGAACTCATCAAATGAGTAAACAAAAGGCTTTGCTACTAAGTCTTATTAAAAATTAAGGTAGGCTTTTTAATTTTTGAATACGTTAAACATCATTTTTAGAGGAAAGGAGATAACTTTAATTTCTTGTAGTTCTAAGTCTCAGTGGTCAGTCAGCTGGTTTGTTTTTAGAAGCCCACATAAATTAGACTAAATAACACCTGTCTTTGTTTGGAGAAGTGGTAGTTCTGTTCGGAATCATGGGACTCTTTGTCATTATACCAGCAGTCTACACACATTAAGGTCCTCAAACCTAATTTGCAAATCAATGTTACCTCTCCCCAAGCATTCCTGTTGCCTGTCTATTGCACTCTTGATGGGATTGTATTACCTCGGACACTGTCATCAGATGCAGTCTCCCCAGGGCTTTGTAGAAAAAGGCTATTACTTTCCCCATCTAGGATCAAATGTCTCTTTATATAGGGCCTTCAAAATCACTGCCTGTTTGGGTACTGTGTTACACCGTGTGTGCAATTCCAATCTGTCCTCAGTTTTCAGCCATTTGTCTTCTTTAGTGATACTGATTTCTAGAGTAATTCTGCTCATTGATTTCAGTGAATTTTCCTGAAATCTATTCTTGTTTTTCTTTTCAGCATTTATGGAGCACTTTGGAATTGAGCATTTACTCTTATATACATGTATTAGGATAAGTCTCACAGTGTCTTTGAAGTAGTTCTTTGCATTTTACAAATAGATCTGAACAAGTCACAGGAATGTAAAACACACCTCTCTGCACAGACTGAATTTTTGCAACAAACAAGGTTAGGAAAATGTATCAGGGGACCTGCGATGGAGACAGGACTACAAAAGACTCACTTGTTCTCTCCTCACCTTTCTACAAGTCAAGCAGCATTCTCAAACCCCAGTTTACAAATTGTAAAAAGGAGAAGGTTGCTAATAAAAAGTTTTCCTTTCCCTTATCCACCACCTGTATTAAGTTGTTATATGGACTAACTGAGATAATGAATATAAATATTTCACAAAGGTATTACAAGGTTGAGTTTAGCTGAGGATAACAAAAGCAGTGATCATGTTCAATATAACCTAACTCAAATCTCGATAAGAATGTTAACTATAAAAAATCACTAATGCTGATGGCTTGTTGAACATTTTTATAGTTTTTTCAAGTGTGCCTACATGAGGTCCATCCGCATAATCATGTGCTCAGTAAAAATGCGTGAGATTCAGATTTCAGCAAAGCTCCTCTGAGATGTGTCCTACCCTTAAAATTAAAATTTTCCATGAGGATTTAAGAGTAGAAATAAGACAAACCCAGTTGGAATCTTGGCACCGCCACTTATGATCTGAGCGTCCTTGGAAGAGGCTCACCTGTAGTAGTTTCCTGTTCGCAACGCTGGGCCATGTGTCGTCATCCGCCCGAGGGTGCGGGACACGCACCGAAACAGTGTCCGGTCCATATTCAGTCTCCATCAATATGTTATTATTTTCCTCTTAGATTTATTTAACTATGAGTATTCTTCTTTTATTCACCCATCTATCACTGAC
This sequence comes from Tonatia bakeri, assembly GCA_004024845.1. Lineage (NCBI taxonomy): Eukaryota > Metazoa > Chordata > Mammalia > Chiroptera > Phyllostomidae > Tonatia > Tonatia bakeri. The sequence goes on along the minus strand of PVIA01001091.1, from coordinate 250,356 downwards.
AAAAAGGCTGCTGGCTTCTTTCATTCTTTTATTTTCCAGGCTTGTATGTTAGATGCCGGGGGCTATGAAGATGGATGAGATTGAATCCCTCTATTCAACAGTAAGGACATGGACTTGTTCGTAGGTCTGCCACATGAAGTGACAGTGTATCTGGTACATACTTGATATTAAATATGTTCTTAATTAAATGAGTTCATGTCTCATAGTGCCTTTGGCTGAGCAATGGAGATGATTTAGTAAATAATTTTGAAAAATGTACTGTAATGTGCTCTAACTTAGGGGTGTATTTTCTCCATTTCATTTCATCATGCTATTCTGTTGTTTAGTTGAATTTCATTTTCTTTATTTTCCCCTTTATGGCTTCTTTACTATTGGTCCTTAAACTTTTCCAATATTTGTAGTGCTTCCCAATTTTGTGTCATGTGAAAATTTCATTAACTTGGTATTTATTCCCTCTGCCTGATGTTGAATAAAAACAACTTTATACAACAGATTCCAACACCCACCCTCACTCTGTGGCTGCTGCCTCCTAGCCTGCTAAGCACTATATTTATCACTTGCTTTGATCTCTGATCTTTCCACAAATGTAGTCTTCACAGCTATGATTTTATCAAAGACATATTTTCCAATAGCATACTTAAGAAAAACCTTATGAGACTTACACCAGTGCTAGTATATGCTTGTCTGTGTGTATGTGTCTTTGAGAGAAAGACAGAGATGAATTCAATCAGCATTTTTGAGATAAGCCTAGAATGTTCTGTCATTTACAGATGAGGAACCAGAGAAACAGATCAGTTACATAACTGATCAAAGTCACAGAGTCAGTAGACACATGGCAGAGCTGGGGGCCAGTCCCCACACGCTGGCTCCAGAACTCGATCCCTCCTCTACCAGGATTTTTGCTGTCATAACTTTGCCTGTCCTATTTCTAGTAATAACGCTTCGATTTAGCTTTGGGAACCCGTCCATACCCACTGAAGAAAGACTCACTACAGCTGTTTATTGAGTTTCTTGACTTCTCTTAGAAAGGGAGATGTGCATGACCTGAGAGCAATCAAACTCTGCCAAAATGTTTATAATGATTGGAAGGCTGCAAAGAGTGAAATGATTGGAGTCCATTCTCCCTGAGGGTAGCTCCCTGAAGAGACTATGAGTTTCAGCTTGTACAGTCTCTGGAGTGTCTCTAATTTTTGGCCTTCCAAAGTCTGGTTCCCCAACATTTTCTTCAGTTCTCTGAGGCTGTGGAATGTGGCTGTGGGTCGTGATCACACAGGTGATGCCCGGCCCAACAGTGGTAGGTAAGCAAAGGCAGGCTCGTCCTTCACATCCTGCCAACACATTTCTGTCTGTCTAAATTAGTCATTGTCAGTATCACTGGTGATTAAACAACGCTAACCAATCTCCCAGTATATGATGACTATTAAGGGCCATTTTTTGTCTCCTGAAATCAATATATTGAAGTCCTACCCCCATTTGATTGCATTTGAAGATAAGAACTTCAAAAAGGTAAAATCTCATTTTAAGTTAAATGGGGCCATAATCCACTAGGACTGGTGCCCTTCCAAAAAGAGGAAGAGACACCAGAGTCCGCTCCCTCTGCACAGACACAGGAAAGGCCATGTGAAGACACAGTGAGAAGGCTGTTATCAACAAGTCCGAAAGAGACTTCACCAGAAACCAGCCTGACCGTAACTTGGTTTTGGACTTTTAACCCCTAGAACTGGACAACAATAACTTTCTTTGTTTAAGCCACCCAGCCCATGATATTTTGTTATGGCAGCCTTGGCAGACTAATGCAATGACCTTGTGCTCTTCTAGGTTTTGGGTGATCTGCCAGGTAAAGTTATTTTGGTTATTCCTCTCCCAGGGCATTATTGTATGCTAAACAATGAAGAGCCAGTGGTGAACAAAGTAGAACAAATGTCTGTCCTCATGGAGGCGGTTTCAAGTACACAATGTGAACTTTGTGCAAAGCTCCTTTACTTCCTTAAGCGTTCTACTAAAATACATATCAGAGGTCCTCCTTGCTCACAGACACATAAAAGCAATCTCCGAACTCTGAGCTCTCCTTACCCTGACTTACTGTTTTTGTCTCTAACATTTACTACCATTTGACATATTACATATTTATTTCTTTATCTGATCATTTTCTGTTTCTCTGCCAGAATGTAACATCTGTGAGTCCATGGGACTGTCTTCCCTGCAGCGTCTGTTTCAGCAGACAGTGTTGGGCATACAAAGACACTCAGTATCTTTTTATTAACCTGAGTCAATTAGAGAGTAAACAGATGAAGTACATAGCAAAGTGAAAGTCTCAACTAGTATCAATTTGGAATTTCTTTAACTTCTCTCCATATGTTTTCTCACCATGCAAATTGTTTCTCTCCTCCAGGATGTATCTTTTCAGCATCATTTGTTGCCTCTGCTGTTTAACTTTCTCCTCACCTGTCTTTTTCTTTTTTTCTTTTATTATTAAACTTACTTACTTGGTTCATTCTCCCATTCCTATCTCCCCATTTTAATTACAATTTTAACAACTAGTCATAACATAAAGTATAAGCGTATTTCAAATTGCTTGATTCAATGGTATAGCCATTCTCATTAATTAAAAAGCTGATGAAGCTACTTAGTTAAAATTCTATTTGAAAGAAAGGAAAAACCAACTTGTATATGATCCCATCCTGATTGACTAGTGAACCACTCACTTTCCCACTAGTATGATTTTTTAAAAATTAGATTTAGTTGCCATTATTAAAAATTATTTAATTTCATACATTAAAAACTCTCATACATTAAGAACTTGGATTTCTGGCTCTTGGGAAACCACATCCTGAAGAGTCCCCTGTTGCCAGCTGAGTGGTGGATGCCCTATGAGATCTACAGCTGTCCCCTTCCCTTCACCCAACACTCCTTATTAAATTCCCTGCATCTGACTGCATTTGTCCCTTCATATCTCATGGTTGAGGTATGTGACATACCCTGATCTACGCAAAAGGGTATTTTTAATAGAATATGTAATGACTACTTAAATAAAGCCACTGCACCAAGTTAACCCTTTCTAAATTATTTTAATGGAGTAAGAGGGATTTTAAAATTGGAATCTATTTGGAACAGTATTATGATTATTTTGTTGCTTTTTAAATTCATGATTTTTTGCCCCAGCTGGTGTGGTTCAGTGGACTGAGCACTAGCCTGCGAACCAAAGGGTCTCTGGTTTGATTCCCAGTTGGGGCACATGCCTGGGTTGCAGGCCAGGTCCCCAGTAGAGGGTGTGTGAGAGACAACCACACACTGATGTTTATTCCCCTCTCTTTCTCCCTCCCCTCCCCTCTGTCTAAAAATAAATAAATAAAATCTTGTTTTAATTGCATATTATTAAAAATAAAAATAAAAAATTATGATTTTACTTATGACTCACCTTATTTTCTGTCCTCTAAATGAATCCTGCAAAGGTCAAATAATCCCTTGCTAGGGTTCAGGATCTGAACTTAGTGCTATGCCTTCTCAAATAGAGCTCTCATCCAGCATCTATCTTGTGGTTAATTGTGCTCATCCTTTCCGTCCCAAGTCCCAGGATCTAGGATCCTCCATTGTTTCTGGTGCCAAGACTACAGCTTGCAGCTCTAGTTAAGTAACAAGCATTTTTCTTCTAGGCCCTGTGTCTTTGCAATAGTTCCATGATTTGATGTCCCATCTACTCCCACCAATTCTTGTATGGAGTACATTCTTGCCTTTGAACTTACATACACACTTTTTATACAGTCTTCCTTGATGGAATTTAGAAATCTGTAGTCTTCTATGTTCTTTAACAAGTTGAAAAATAGATGCATAGTCCAGATGAAAGCAAAATAGAACATCAGCCTTGTTTCCGGGAAAGTTGGATTGAAGCCTGTGGCTATGGTTTCACTGAAAGGAGGCTTTCTCTCTCCTCAAAGACAGATCCTGAGACATGTGTCCAAAAACTAAGCATACAGAGATGACTTTTATACATGAAGGAACTACATGGCTTCATCATAGAATGATCCTAAGCAATGGATCATTCTAGAGAAAAAGAAATGAGTAGGTAGCGAGGTAGACATCCAGGTAGACCTTTAGAAAGTTTGGTTTGCTACCTGGGTGAATGAGATAAAAGTTTTCCTTAGTGATTTGAATAGCAAAAAACCAGATCAGCCTAGGCCCACCTTTTAAAAAATGCAGTGACACCACTTTGCTGTGCAATAATAAACTTTTAGTTTGATATAGTCCCATTTGTTTATTTTTTGTTTGGTTCTCCTTGTCCAAGTAGATATATCAGAAAAAGTATTATTAACAGCAGCATCAGAGAGTATGCTGTCTATGTTTTCCTCTAGGAGAATTATGGTTTCAGGTTTTAACATTTAAGTTTTCAATCCATTTTGGGTTTACTCTTGTGTATGACATAAGAAGGTAGTCTAGTTTCATTTTTTTCAAGCACCTGTCCAATTTTCCCACACCATTTATTTTTGCAAGTATCTGTCCATTTTCCAACACCATTTATTGAATAGACTCTCTTTACCCCCTCATATGTTCTTGCCTCCTTTGTCATATATTAATTGACCATATAGGTGTGGGTTTATTTCTGGGCTCTCTATTCTGTTCCATTGATCTACAAGTCTGATTTTATACTAATACCATGCTGTTTTGAGTATATAGTTTTCAAGTATAGTTTGCTATAAGGTAGTGTGATACCACCAACTTTGTTCTTATATCTCAAGGTTGCTGTGGCTGTCTGGAATCTTTTGTGATTTCATATAAATTTTAGGATTATTTGTTCTAGTTCTATGAAAAATGCCATTGGTATTTTGATTGGGATTGCATTGACTCTATGGGCTCCTTTGGGTAGTTTGGACATTTTAATGATATTAATTCTTCTAATCCATGAGCAAACTGTATGTTTCCACTTATTTGTGTCATCTTCAATTTTTTTCTTTAATATTTTATAATTTTCCAAGTGGTTAAATTTATTCCTGAGAAACAGGTATTTTTTGATGGAATTGTAAATGTAATTATTTTCTCAATTTCTCTTCCTGATAAGGCATTAATGGTGTGTAAAATGCAACTCAACAGAAAACAAACAAATAAACAATATAATTGAAAAATGGACAGGGGACCTGAATAAACATTTCCCCAAAGAGAACATACAGATGACTAATAGACAATTGAAAAGATGTTCAATGTCACTAATCATCAGAGAAATGCAAAGTAAAACCACAATGAGATGCTATCTCACACCTGTCAGAATGGCTATTCAAAAAATCAACAAACAAGTGTTAGCAAGGATGTGGAGAAAAGTGAACTCTTGTGTATTGTTGGTTGGGTTGCAAATTGGTGTGGCTACTATGGAAAACATTATGGAAGTTCTTAAAAAAAAAAAATAGAGCCACCTTATGACACAGCAATTCCACTCCTGGGTATATATCCTAAGAAATCCAGAAGACTAATTTGGAAAGATACATGCACTCCTATGTCATTGCAGCATTACTTATAATAGCCATGATATGGAAGCAAACAATGTACCCATCAATAGACAATTGGATAAAAAAGACATGGTTCATATATAAAATGACATATTACTTGGTCATAGAAAAAATGAAATCTTACTATTTGCTACAATATGGTGCATACAACACTTATGCTAAGTGAAATAAGTCAGAGAAAGACAAATACTGCATGATTTCACTTTTATGTAGAATCTAAAGAACAAAATAAATGAACAAACAAAACAAAAACAGACTCAGATACTGAGAACAAACTGAGTGTTGCTAGATGAGGGGAGGGTTTGGGGGACTGTGTGAAAAAGATGAAGAGATTAAGGAGTACAGATTGGTAGTTCCAAGACAGTCATGGGGTGTAAGTACAGCACAGGGAATATAGTAAATAATATTGTGATAACTATGTATGGTGTCAGGTGGGGGAATCACTTGTAAATTATAAAATGGTCTGACTACTATTCTGTAAACCTGAAGCTAATATAAAATAATATTGAAAGTCAGCTTTAATTCAAAATAAAAAATAAATAAATGCAGTGACATCACTCAGGGCTAATGTGACAGTATATTTCAGGTTACCCTGTTTCTTTACCATGTTTCTTTTATATATATATGGAACAGTAAAGGAAAGGTATTACAACAGAGATATGAATATTTAATTTTGCCCTCTCTTGGGGTTACAGGGATTAGTCAAAAGATAATTAAAGAATACGAGAATATTTTCTCTGACATCCATAATTAAGTGTGTATAATTACTATGTCCATTTTACAGATGAAGAAACTTGGTCTGAAGATGCCAGGCAGTGAAAGACAGGTGCCATATGATCTCACATATAAGTGGAACTTAAAAAAATAAACAAGCAAGCAAAATATAATTTTGCCCTCTCAGAGACATTGAAATAAAGAACAAACTGACAGTAACCAGAGGGAGGTGAGATGGGATAATGGGGGAAAAAGAGGGAGGGGTCATCAAGGAACTTGTATAAAGGTCACATGCACAAAGCCAAAGAGGGGTAGGATCAATGGTGGGAGGTGGGGATTGCTGGGGTGGGGTGAAAATGGAGACAACTCTACCTGAATAACAATAAAAAAAGAGAAATATGAAATAAAAAATTAAAAAAAACTAAAAAAAGAAAAAATAAATTTAACAAAAGACTTAGAGATATTAAGTAAATTATATGGGAGCATATACCTTCTAAATGTAGATACAGAACATGAATTTTGCCTTTACTACTTGTCTTTTTCCTTATTTTTTAAAGATTTCACTTACTTATTTTTAGAGAGGGGAAGGGAGGGAGAAAGAGAGGGAGAGAAACATCAGTGTGCAATTGTTTCTCAAACATCAGTGTGCGGTTGTTTCTCATGTGTCTCCTGCTGGGGACCTGGCCAGCAACCCAGACACGTGTCCTGACTGGGAATCGAACCAGTGACCCTTTGATTCACAGGCTGGTACTCAATCCACTGAGCCACACCAGGCAGGGCAGCCTCTACTACTTATTAAAGGACTATCCTCAATAGAAGATCTGCCTGTGTTGCATCCCACCTTTACTACTGTGGATGGAGCCAGGATTCCTACTCCAGGCAACTTTGAAAGTCTATTCTGGAGGTCCTGTCAGCTTATTTATACTGACAACTGAGTTCTAGCTATTTCAATAAACTAGTATGCTTTGGATACAATATGGCTCATTAGAGAGAAAAATGAGAGGAATAACACTATTTTTTCTGTTTAACTTCTTTTTTCCTTTTATCTTTTTTATTATTATTCAATTACAGTTGTCTTCATTATCCCCCCATTACTCTCCTCCACCCTACCTACCCCCTTCTCCCACATTTAATCTCCTCCCCTCTGTTGTCTTTGTCCATGGGTCTTTTATACATGTTACATGATGACCCTTCCCCCTTCTTTCCCCTGTTATCCACCTCCCCACTTCCCTCTTGTCACTGTCAGTTCTTTATTTCTATGTCTCTGGTTCTATTTTGCTAGGTGTTTGTTTTGTTGATTAGATTCCACTTATAGATGAGATTGTATGGTATTTATCTTTCATCTCCTGGCTTATTTCACTTAGCATAATGCTCTCCAGTTCCATCCATGCCGTCGTGAATAGTCCAGTGACATTACAACAATATTCTTTACTTAAAGTCATTAAATGTTTATTTTGGAAAGTAACATCAAGCAATAAGTTAGTTCTACTTTCTTAACAAGAGAAGCGACATGCTGGAATAGAGAAATAAATTAATCTGTTCATTCAGAGCAAAGACACACTTGTGCATGATAAAAGATTTGATTTATTTTACAATTTAAGAAAAAATCTCATTGAAAAGGGCACTTGTAATCTGTAAGCAAAACTGCCCTGTGGCTTTTTGATAAATCTGTGATAGTATAGTAAGGTTAAATTTAGAGGACATATTTTAAAGATAGATACAAATCCTCTCAGTGGTTTTGTTCATCTTGTTCACAACTGTTACCCAGTACTTAGAATATTGTGTGATGCCTTTTAGGCACTTAAAATATTTGTTGAATAAATTAGTTAAATTGTAGAAAATTACTAAGTTAGAGGGCATTGGGACATTAGTAGTTCACTGGAGTATGCAGACGAACTATCAAGTCCTGTGGTAGAATATTATTCAGATCTTGTTTCATTTTGTTGTACTATGGTTAACCCTGAGCATACCTCTGCATTAGCTAAAGTTTGTTTTGAACCTGCAATACAGTTGAGCCCCTTGGAGATACTCTCCTTCCACTCACTCTAGGTGTCCAGTTCCCCCTGCTCCTTCCTGTTATTTTTACTTTATAGTTGCCAGGCCTAAAATGTGCTCTGAAGAATATCAAGTGCTGCATCTTAATTTTTTACATTTTTGATAGGAACTAAATACAAACTCAATACAAAGAGAGAAACAGAAAGGAAGGAAAGAAGAAAGAATGGAAGAAAGAGAAGAAGAAAGGACAAATCCCTCTCTGTAGTTTCACATAAGTGCTGGGAATTAGGGCGTGCCCCCATTGATGGAGCCCTCGCAAGCTTGCTGGCCCCTGTGTCTGTACTCAATGAAAACAGTTGCCTATTAAGTCTTCATAATATTTTCTCTGTCTTGGGACTGTGTTTGTGGTCACTAGATATGCTTATTAATATTGTTTTTAAACATTTAGTGCAATGCAGGGTATTTTTCTGGACAATAAGTGATACTCAACACAAAATGATACTGTTATAACCCTAAAGGAATATTTATTAAATACAACTGCTTTAATTACATATTTATTAAGGTCCAAGAAAGAACTTTGAGAAAGAGAAAAAAGAGTCATCAGAATGTCACATTTCTTCACTGTATAATAAATCTAACAAGATGGAACTTTTCATCACACTAAGGTAGCAGAGATAGTCATATAAAAACTCAAGCCACAGATCAGAGGGAATAGAAGTTGATTATGTATCTAATGTCACAAAGTGCCAGTGACTCTACCTCCTTCAGAGTTTTATAAACACTAGTGCATAAACTAGGGAAAGGCGAGTCATTACTTTAAATGTAGTCAGTGTGGTGTTCACTCACTGAGGAGGAAAACTGAAAGTTTTAGAAGAAATGATAGAAAGGACAATATGCTAGTAGACTTACTCTGATGTCAAACTGTGTTATTTCGAATTGACAATATTTTATGTGTGAGACTTCAATTCCTTAAAGTCAGCAGTCAAAGGATCTGTTGAAAGAAACAGCTTTCGTATTCTCTCTGATATGGACTATGACAGCAAGCATCCAGGAGGTGCTCAGTAAATATTAACTTACAGAATCAACAATCTTTTCCCATCCTGTATTTTTTTCTCTATTTAATTTTATATTTACATCAAAGGTACTAATACTGGTTAAAAAAATTAAATTAGTCTTACAAATCCTTTTAAATTTTTTTACTATTATCACATTCTCAGTTCTTCTGATTATAAGATTATATCTGAAGATCCCTTCATCAAAAGTATGGAACAGCACTGAACCTTTATTATTATTATTATTGAATGTTTATTTGGAAAGGGGGAAAAGGGAAAATAGTTTGTTCAGCACTAATGTTGCTCTATTAAGTAGTTAGTGAGTTTCCAACTCTTTGCTAAGGCCCTTGCATCAATCTTGAGACTGAAGAGAGAAGCCTGTGACAGCCTTCCAGGTTAGACATAGCTCTGGTGCAGCTTCAAAAACATCTTCCTGATATTTTCAAGGTCTCAGTCTTTGCCAGGTGGAGGCCTTCGTAGGGCACCCTCTCATAAGCTGGGCAGGTCCTGAGGGAGGAGCTATCCATCTGACTCCTCCAGAAAGAACTTGTTTCATTAGCTCAGGGATTTGCTTCCGTGATATTTTATGGTAACACATTCCTAGACTCTTCACTTATCACAAGCAGATTGACATTCATATCACTTGATAAGAGAATACAGAAAGTGAAAATAACAAGAAATGCAAATTAAGGGAATTAGGAACTTTTTCACTTATTTCACAATAAACAGACAGGGAAGAGTGAGGAAGGGTGCTTGGTCTGGAGTAAGACCTCAAAGGTTTGGATTCTGTCTCTGCCACTGATTAGCACCTGTGTCTTTGGGCAAATCACTTAATCCTCTTTATGACTCATTTTCCCCATAATAATCCTTAATTCAAAGAGTAGATATTGTAAACTTTGAGACAATATATTCAGTGTATGTGGTTTTTATGAATACTAGCTTAACTACTACTTGTTCAGTAAATTCTCACCTCCCCAGGCATAATTTTTGCATTTTCTAATAAACACATCTTTTAATCACCAAAGAAGTTGAAGGTTTATGATCTCTCATATATCTCATACCGTGATTTGTATTGTCTCCACAGCAAGTATATCTAGTACAAATGCATCTACAATTTTGTGGGTGTCTCTGGTTGTTACATAAAACCTGGACAAAGAAAAAGTGTGAATAATGCCACAGTTTCTGTTCATATTCTTACCCCCTCAGAGACATAAGAGTCATAAGACATGACTCTTATGACTCTTAAGAGACATAAGACATTTAGAGTCTTAAAAACATTATTTGTTAAGGCAGAGTTCAGCCTTCAGTTTGTCACTCTCCTGGATGAATGACTGAGTCCTTTCCTCTATGTGTTTCATCGTTCTTTAAGACTTCACCTTCTCTCTCCAGAGGGTGGAAACAAGTTTAGTGCGTGAGCCACACTGGCCCCTGCAATCAGAAGCACAGTGCTGGAAGACAGTGTCCTTGAATTCTCCACAAGCCCAGCAGAACTGAAGCTCCCAGAAGGCAGTATACTCATATGTCTAGACGTTTTCTGAAGTGTCTTGTTAACAAGATTTGAGAGAATGATTCTTTCCTCTGGTTATATTTAAAGTTAAAAAAATAATATAAAAAAGTATCGACTTTTCAGACTTTTCAAAATGCAGCAGAGAACATTCTGTCTTTTACTTGCCCTGAAGTTTGACTTGGTTGTGTTGCCAAAAGAAAGAAACAAACCTATTTGAGGATGGAATGTTTCCTTTCCATGTTTTTCAGATCACTGAGAGTTCTGTAGTTATTCTTACTCAAATCTAGTGGTCTGTATCTATCCTCCTGGCCTTCTGTTGCAATCCCTACAGTCCCCATCCCTTAAAGAGTAAATTTGAAGAGATCTGTTTACTATTTCATCTCCCAGTTTTTTCTCATGCTTTCACCCACTTTAAAAGACCTCTACTTGGAAAATTACAAGACACAAAAGAAAGAAATTGAAGAAGATATAAATAAGTGGAAGTACATACTGTGTACATGGATAGGAAGAATTAACATCATTAAAATGTCCATTCTACCTGAACAATTTATAGATTCAATGCAATTCCTCAAGATTCCAATGCTGTATTTCACAGAACTAGAACAAATATTTCAAAATTTTGTATGGAACCAGAGAAGGCCCCACATAACAAGAAAAAAGCAAAATTGGAGGAATCACGTTACCTAATATCAAATTACACTACAAGCCCATATTAATCAAACAGCCTGGTATTGGCCTAAAAACAGACATAGATCAATGGAACTGAATTTTCTTTTCATATCTATCCTTCTGTCCATTCTTCAAAGATTTAAGTTCTTCCCAAATCTATTCTAAACATCTTAAACCCATCCAAGCTCTTCATCTGGAAACTGATACCTAAGGTGCCCATAGCTCTCATTTTCACACCCATCATGAAATGGTGAGGGGCAGTTCTGAGATTATTTTGCAAAGCTATTTAGCTTGCCATAATACAAAATTTGTCTTCCAGTCCAGACTATTTCACCACTCTGTTTATAAAAAGAAGATTCTCAGAAACTTTTTGTTTCTAAAATGGATGATTATTACTTTATTTAGACAAAAATTTGCTTTTTATAAATCTTATTTGTATTTATTTGCCAAAGGGTCAAAATATTGGAACTACATTGATTTATTGCTTAATTGGCTTCCACTGTGTCCATTAAAGTTGATGTCCCCTGGAATCCTGGCAGTTTTGGGGAACCTGCCAAGTCACCTTTTGCTTCATCTTGGGTTCTGCATTGATGAATAGGCTCACAGCATACGTTTGTGTCTTCTTCTAATACAGATGTTTTATTTTTCCTAAAGCTTACAAAGGGGTGTTAGAGAATCAGAAGGACATTATGAATGTTAGTTAACTACTAGGGCTTTGGAATAAAGAAATACAATTTGGGCCATATGCTTTCAATATATCTAATTTATTGATATGAAAGAGAGTGATCCATGTTACTATATCTCAAAACAGTCAGTACTTTATTTGGGTATATAGGTAAATCTCGTAACAATTTGAGGAAAGAAATACCACTAGAATGTTAAGCCCTATAGTTATTGAGTAGACCAGTGTCTGGGGTCCCAGCTGACCCCACCCTCCATGCCACCCTCTGGAACGAGTCAGGAGGTGACTCAGGAGCTCGAGTGCTTCAGACGAGACTGCCTTTTCTCAACATCAGGAGCAAATACTGTGCAATTCCAGCAACAGCCTTTCTCCACATTTACCTCCCCTGCCAAGAGAAAACCCTCACAGCCTAACCATTACTAACTGTCTGGAGCCGAGAGGTCTAATACCATGGTCTTAACTCTCATGTGCATCAGTATTCAAGATGTGCTGGACCTGCAGACCACCTCTTCCTCCATAGAGATTCTTCTCCCAGTGCAGTTTGATAGGCCACAGTTCACCTTCTGTCTTCTGTTTTCCCCCATAGCATTTACAGCCAGATAAAATACTATATGTTTTACTAATTACTTGTTTCTCTGACTCAAATATATTATCTATGAGGGCAAGTGTATATGTGCATGTGTATATGAATGTCTGTTTCTGTACTTCTAGTGTTTAAGTAGTCCCAGCACAGAGTAGGCAATGAATAGATATTTGTTCAATAAATGGATACATGCAAGCACAGAAATTTTCCAGGACAGTTTGCCTAATAAGGTCAGGACCTCTCAGAGGCAGCCTCGCTGGGTGATTCTGGAAGCTCATCTTAGCTGCAGCTGCTACCACTTGGCTATTTCTTAAAATGTCTGCGGAAGTTTCGAAAGTCGTTCCAATATTTAAACTTTTTGGCTAAATGAGCTCGCTTCAAGTGTTTTATGGTAAGGAATAATCCAAAGGACAAACTTTAATGCCCATAAATGCTGACTTAAGTTTTATTGAAAATAACAAGCCATTCAGACATTATCCTATTTCTCTATTCAACAGTTTTTAATTGAACACGTATCATGTGCTGGAAAATGTGTTAGGTGCTGGAGATTTAACAGTGAGCAAACTCAGAATAGTCCTTATCCTACTGGGAAGTTTACAGTATAGTGGAAATGATCTAAATTTCCAACATGGATACAGTGATTCTGTAAATTGGCTTGGATAAGATTACTTGTAACATATATCTGGAGACAATAGAATAATGTATTCTCATTCTCTTACTTTTTTCTGCCTTTCTAGCCACCCTACCTTATCTTCAGGCCAGACTTTTGCCCCATATATTTATTTTTTACAGTATATTTATTGATTATGCTATTACAGCTTTCCCATTCCCCCCTCTATTCTCCTTTGCCCTGCACCCACTTCCCACATGCTTCCCCCCCTTAGTACATGTCCATGGGCTGTACATGCAAGTTCTTTGCCTTCTACATTTCATCTTCTATTCTTAACCTCCCCCTGTCTATTTTGTACCTACCAATTATGCTTCTTATTCCCTGTAACTTTCCCCCCATTCTTCCCTCTCCCTCTCCCTGCTGATAACCCTCCATGTGATCTCTGTTTTTGTGATTCTGTTCCTGTTCTAGTTGTTTGCTTAGTTTCTTTTTGGGTTTTTTTGTTTTTTTTTTAGTTCAGTTGTTGACAGTTGTGAGTTTGTTGTCATTTTACTGTTCATATTTTTGATCTTCTTCTTTTCCTTAGATAAGTTCCTTTAACATTTCATATAATAAGGACTTGGTGATGATGAACTCCTTTAACTTGACCTTACCTGGGAAGCACTTTTTCTGCCCTTCCATTCTAAGTGATAGCTTTGCTGGACAGAGTAATCTTAGATGTAGATCCTTGCCTTTCATGACTTTGAATACTTCTTTACAGCCCCTTCTTGCCTGTAAGGTTTCTTTCAAGAAATCAGCTGATAGTCTGATGAGAACTCCTTTGTAAGTAATTGTCTCCTTTTCTCTTGCTACTTTTATGATCCTCTCCTTATCTTTCATCTTGGGTAATGTAATTATGATGTGGCTTTGTGTGTGCTTCCTTGGGTCCAACTTCTTTGGGACTCTCTGAGCTTCCTGGACTTCTTAGAAGTCTATTTTCTTTGCCAGATTGGGGAAGTTCACCTTCATTATTTTTTTCAAATAAGTTTTCCATTTCTTGCTCTTCCTCTTCTCCTTCTTCCACCTCTATGATTCTGATGTTGGAATGTTTAAAGTTATCCCAGAGATTCCTAAGCCTGTCCTCATATTTTCAAATTCTTGTTTCTTCATTCTGGTCTGGTTGAATGTTTATTCCTTCCTTCTGGTCCAAACAGTTGATACGAGTCCCAGTTTTCTTCCTTCACTGTTGGTTCCCTGTTCATTTTCCTGTATTTCACTTTGCATAGCCTTCACTCTTTCCTCTCTTTTGTGACCATACTCAACTAATTCTGTGAGTATCCTGATTACCAGTGTTCTGAACTACGCATATGATAGATTGGCTATCTCTTCATCACTTAGTGGTATTTTCTCTGAAGCTTTGATGTGTTCTTTCATTTGGACCATTTTTTTTTTTTTGTCTTGGCACACCTGTTACGTAGTAAGGGGTGGAGTCTTAGGTATGTGCAAGGACAGGACAACCATATAGCTGCATTGATGCACTGTATGTGGGAAAAGGGCCCAAAAAGGAACAGTGCCACTTGCTCTGCTCTCTGATGCTTTTCAGTCACTTCTTGTGCTACCCACTAGCAAATTGGGCCCTTATGGTGCTGATTTACCAGTGGGTGGTTTTGTGTACCTTCTAGAACCTGTGGGTCTCTCCAATGACCTCTCCTATAAGGCTGGGAGTTTCTCCTGCCACCACAACCCCCACAGGGTTTTCAGTCAGAGGTTTTGAGGCTTTATTTCCCTGCACCAGAACCCTGGATTACAAGGTCTGTCTCACACACCAGTTGTTCCTCCTGGTTTATCTTCACGCAAATGTGGGACTACCAAGTCTGCCAGCCACCACCTCACCTGGTCTGGGAGCTGCCACCTTGCCCAACTCAGTCCTCCAGCTGCTGCCTTGCTGTGAGTCTTGTGCACCCCAGCTGCCTATCTCCATCCCTTCTATTGGTCTGGATGAATGTTTCTTCTTTAACTCCTTGGTTGTCAGACTTACATACAGTTTGATTTTTTGTCAGGTCTTGTTGTTTTTTTTTTGTTTTTAAATTTGTTGTTGCTTTTCTTTTGGTTGTGCGGGGAGGCACAATATATCCACCTATCCCTCCATATTGCCCAGAAGTCTTTGCCCCATACATTTCTATACCTAGGATGCCTTATATTTCACTTTACTTGTTGAGTTAGGTTCTTTTGTCTTCCTTTTCACATGATATACTACTATTTGCATAACTCTCATGAGAGATCTTTATATATTTTCAAGATCAAACCCTTGTCTGAGGTATCATTGGCAAATATATTTTGCCATATGGTTGGTTCACTTTTCATTTTGCTGATATTTTCTTTAGCTATGCAGAAGCTTTTTATTTTGATGAAGTTCCAGTTGTTTATTCTTTGTTTTATGTCACTAGCTCTTGGGGACATATCAGTGAAAATATTGCTGTATGGAATATCTGAGATTTTCCTTCCTATGTTCTTCTCTAGGACTTTTATGGTGTCTTGACATATATATTAAGTCTTTTTTTCATCTTGAGTTTATTTTTGTGTATGGTGTACGTTGTGGTCAAGCTTCATTTTTTTTGCATGTAGCTGTCCAGTTCTCCCAACACCATTTCTTGAAGAGACTATTTTTATTCCATTTTATGCTTCTGTACCCTTTGTTGAATATTAATTGACCATAGAGACATGGGTTTATTTCTGGGCTCTCTGTTCTATTCCATTCATCTATGAGTCTGTTCTTATGCCAGTACCAGACTTTTTTAATTACTGTGAACTTGTAATATAGTTTGATATCAGGTATTGCGACCACTCCCCTCAGAGCCACAGCAACCTGAGGGGAAACAACAGCCCAGCCTCCAGGAGAAACTCTGCCTCAGCTCTGTGGTGCTTAAGCCTGACTATTCAGTGCAGAGTGACTAGGTTAACAACTGAAAGAGAAAACCTCAGACAGTAGATCCCTGGCAAAGGGGTGCCAGAGTGGACTAGAGATGCTTGAGGAGAGACTGGGGATGGACTCTTTGGGGAGAGAGCTGAGAGAGTGGCTGCCAGGATCCTGGTACTGAGTCATTGCTCCTATGGCAGCAGCCATCATGCTCAAAGTTCATATTTTCAATTGTTGCCTAAACATCATTATTTTTCTTTGTTTAGATCAGGATATAAGTTAGTCACACAAATTGAAATTGGTTGTTGTGGATCTTAATTTGCTTTCATATTGTATATGCTTTAATCTGTGTGTGTCTTTTGATCTAAAGTGGGTCCCATGTAGGTGGCACACGTAAGGGTCTAATTTTGTTATTTCTTCAGCCACCCTATATTTTTTCACTGGAGCACGTAAGCCATTTAAAATAACTATTGACAGATATGTAGTTACTGCCATTTCATTATTTATATCTTTGATTTTTTTTTCTTAAAGAGGTCTTTTTAACATTTCTTATAATACTGGTTTGGTGATGCTAAACTCCTTTAACTTTTTCTTGTCTGAGAAGGTATTTATTTCTCCTTTGATTCAAAATGATAGGCTTGCTAAGTATTGTAATATTGGTTGTAGGTCCCAGCTTTTCATCACTTTGAATATTTCATGTCAATCCCTTCTGACATACAATATTTCTGTTGAGAAATTAGTTGACAATCTTGTGGGAGCTCGCTTGTAGGTAGCTAACTGCTATAATCTTGATGCTTTTAATATTCTCTCTTTGTCTTTAACCTTTGGCATTTTAATTATGATATGTCTTGGTGTGGGCCTCTTTGGGGGTCACAATATTTAGCACTCCATGGGCTTCTAAGAATTGTATGTAAATTTCCTTTGCCTCCACTAGTTTTGAGAAGTTTTTTGTTATTATTTCTTCAGATAATGTCTCTTTTCTTCCTCTGGTATCTTTACAATGTGAATGTCGGTGTGCTTGATGTTGCCGCAGAGGCCCCTTGAACCAGGAGTCCCCAGCCCCCAGGCCACAGACCAGTACTGCTCCATAGCTTGTTAGGAACCAGGCCAAGCAGCAGGAGATGAGCAGAAAGCAAGTGAGTGAAGCGTCCTTGGCATTATGGCCTGAGCTCTACCTCCTGTGGCCCCTGTCCCCGATCGGTGGAAAAATTGTCTTGCACAAAACCGGTCCCTGCTGCCAAAAATGTTGGGGACTGCTGCCTTAAACTGTCCTCATTTTTTTAAGTTCTTTTTTCTTTTTGTTGTTCTGATTGGTGATTTTCTGATACCTTGTCTTCCACATTGCTAATTTGATCCTCTGCTCCATCTACTTTCTGTTAATTTCCCCTAATGTATTCATTGTTTATTATACTTTCCATTTCTAGTTGTTTTTTAATATTTTCTATCGCATTTTTGTTTTTATCTCTTTGTTAAAGTTCTCATTGAGTTCATTGAGCATCCTTATAACCACTGTTTTGAACTGTGATTCTGATAAATTACTTGTCTTCATTTTTTTTAGTTCTTTTTTCTGTAATTTCATTCTGTTGTTTCACTTGGAACTTGTTTCTCTGTTCCCTCAATTTTTGTTTGTTTCTATGCATTAGGTGAAGCTGGTACATCTCCTGGGTATGGTAGAGCGATCTCTTGTGGGAGGTGACTGGTGGGACCCAGTGGCATAGTCTTCCTGGTCACCTAAGGTGATATACTAGGTATGTCCCTTGTCTGAGTTGTATGCCTTCCAATTGTAGTTGATCCTTGATTGCTGTTTGCACCTCATGGGAGGTGATAGACCCTCAGGCTGATTGGCTGTGAGTATTGGCCTTGACTATAGCTAAGGAGCTACAGTGCAGGGTCTGACCCCAAAGAGTAGGATTTGCTTTAGTGAGGCTCTGGTGCCTGATGTGTCCACCCTTTGTTTATGCCATTTGTGGAGGTGGTAGGACAGTGCTCTGTTGTAGTCTGAAACTGGACATTGGGTATGTTGGTTTTAGGGTCTCTAGGGAGGGGCTCTCATTCAGGTCAAGGTCACCCACTGTCTTTACTGTGCCCAAGGCCATTTCATATGAGCTACAAAATGATCTGCAAATGGCTGACACTTTTGCTATGTTTAGAGGTGCCTGGCAAAATCTAAGCTGTGAACCAAGTCTGGCCACCCCTAGTGCCAGACTTGAGGCCTTCATAGAAAAGGTCTTAGTGTGGAGAATGCTGATTCCAGATGCTTTCTGTTTGGAGTTTGTGAACATTTCAGAGATTTGTGAACATTTGGGGACAGTCTGCTGCATGAGTCAAGACAGGCCATTTGTATGGAAAAGCCACTGGAAACAACTTGGGTGGATCTATAAGTCTGGTGAGAGAGGAGTCTCAAGGAATCATCAAGGTGGGGTGAACAGTGTCAACTATGTTGATGGAATCTCAGCTATGGTGCACTGCTTGCTCTATAGGGCGGGACTCAGAAAAAAACATGGCATATGCTAGCAGTTCTGTCTGAGAGAAAGCTACCCCTCCCAATTCTCACCATTTTTACCCTGAATCCAGACAACTTAGTTCTTCCCTGTATGTCCCTCACACTTTTCAAGCTGCTGCTCCAGTGCTGGAGCTCAGAGCAAGCAAGTCCATCAATGATTAAATCCATGTGCAGGCTATTTAAGAGGAACACCTGGGACTCCAGCAGCAATCTGTCTCACTCAGCCACAATCTATGCTGGTTTTCATAGCCAGAAGTCATGGAGGCTTTTCTTCCTAGCACTGGAACCCTGGGCTGAGGGGCCTGGTATGGGACTGAGACCCCTCATTCCTCAGGGAGACCTACACAGCTGAGATACCGCTCTTAATTTTTAACTACCATATGTGGGTATGGAGCCAACTCATTCCATGTCTCTGACCCCCCTACCAGTCTTGTGTGGTTTCTTCTGTAGATCCTTAGTTATAGGAGTTTTGTGTAAATAGACTTCAGGTGGTTCTCGTTGGTGGTTGTTCTATAGTTTAAGTTTTGACGTGGTCATGGGAGAATGCGAGCACAGCATTTACTTACTCTGCCAGCTTGTAAGTTCTGTTTCATTTACTCTTTCCCCAGTTGTTTTTCCTTTTTTAAGAGAAGAATTGTATTATTTCGTTATCTTGAAGGTAGTACCCTTATAATGTTTAGTTCCCTCTGCTTTGGTTATTGTCCATCAGTTAACATTAAATTAACTAGTAGCCTCTTCTTTCCCTTATACCTAGTATCATTGTAGATACAAACCTTGCTTTTCAGATATTTTTTCTTCTAATTGCTCTACCTGTATTTATTGAGAGATTCAGGGAAATTAGAGAACTCTGAATCTTCTACCTCTGTCATTCCAGTTAGCACACTACTATGTAACTTATTTTGCTGTCTTTATTGTAACACATTATTGGAAATTTACTGTAGGAGGAAAATAAATCAAATTTATGATTTGACTTTCTCTCTTGCAGTATTTTCAATTGAAAGGGAACTAATTGATAGATATGTTATAATCAGAATAGAAAGCAAAATTGTTTGTTTGATTCTTGTTAGTGAGGAAATAAATGTTCATCATATTTTGTCCTTAACATAACAAATTCATAGATAGTTACTTTTCCTAAATGTTAAAATCCTCTAAACTTTTATCCTTTTGGTATTTTCCAAATGTAGTCAGATTATTCTCTTTGTTCCTTTATTTTAAAAAAGTTAATTTCATAATTAACAAAAAGCAATTATAAAGTCCTGAGTAACTCCTGAGATTATAGACACACTGAATAATAACTCTGAACTTTTTGTGCCTTTTGTAATTTGTAAAGTTTTATGTTGGATAAAAAACAATCACCCTAGAAACTAATGGGTGGCTCTATTATGGTACATTCAATAACTGTGCATTAGGTTGAGGGGTCTCTGAGGAAGAATGTATAAAAGGGATAAAGTTTGTCTGAAATACAGACAAAGTTTATGTATTTTCAACTAAGTCCCTTCAGTAATTGAGCATATCTTTTGTCTTGGGTAAGCCCCTCTCCAGCTCCTTGAATTTCTGACTCTCAGTATTTGTACTGTGGAAGAGATACATGCAAAAGCTCTCCCCCGCTTTTGTTGAATTCTGGCATAGTGTTTGTTCTCTAGCCTGAGTCCCAATCATTTGATTCCAGTGCTGTGCTTTCCTTTTTAGATAAACTAAAAAGGGAAAATCAGACTTCTGATAGCAAACACACAAAATGGGCCCTGTGAAAACCTGTTCTCAGTGAGATTTCTCTTCAAACCATTATTTCTGACACAAAGAGCAGGTAACAGAGCAGGTTTCCAAATACTTGTAAACATAAAGAATATCTGTCTTTTCAGTGTGGAGTTTTACTCCACCACGTAGGCTCTTTGAGGGTATTTTGTGTTATGTGCATTAGGCACTGGTCAAGGGAAACAGTTATGCAGTAAAAGTTTGCCTCTGCCTGTGTCACTGTCTTACAATGTTGAACAGGAGAAAAGAATTCCCATTTTGGAACACATTATCTGTAACATTTCATCACTTGCACTCATGATTTTATTTCCATCTGCTTCCCCAAATGCTATTAAAGAAACATTTTAGCTGATGCAGCTCAAATGGCAGATTATTTGCACCTTGAATGTGAATCCTTTGATGCTTCATTTCTGAACAGAGATTTGTGTTACCAGTGTCATGGTCTGCCACTGAGAAGAAGACAGATTCTTCAGGACTCCAGCATCCCTAGGGACATGCCAGAAGAGAAGGGGTCAGTGCTCTGGGCTTTAGGTCTTATCTGAGCTTCAGTAGTATGCAAAAAACAACCCAGGCTCCTTGCCTCCCTCCTACCAGGCTGGTTAAAGCAGGAATTAGCCATACCCTGCACTCTGCACCTTTTGGTGATAATTTCAGTTTCATAAAAGCTGACATAATGACACTGCCACCTACCCACAGTGCAGTGATAATGAAGGTGATGTTTCCAGGGAACGACCTGTGCTGCCCCTAGGAAGTTCAGCAGAAGCAGAGAAATGCAGCACTGCCTTGGAGAAAATAGATGCACATCGATAAACAGCACTCAGACCTCACGGGCTCACTTCTGAGTAGGCATTTGGGAAACTTGAGCAATTATTTCTCATTTTCTTTCATACCACAGCTATCGTTGACCTTTTCTTCCTCCAAAATCAATTTCAGTTATTGGTCCAGCCACATAGGCCTTCTTTTGTTGACTTCATCACACCAAACACCCTTCCTGCATCATAGATTTCCCTGACTTTCCTATCTGCCCAGAAAGCTCTGCTCCAGACCTTCCACTAGGTCATCGCATAGACACCTCTGGTCAATCAATTCTTATATAGATTTTCTGTCTATATCTAAAGCACCCTATTCAATTCTTAGCATACTATCTTATAGCACTTCTTTATATTATCTTAAATTATATTGCTTATTTATGTATTCAATTATTTTGTAAGCTGAGCCTCCCACACACAAACAGACTACATGTTTCATTAAAGAAAAGGTTTTGTGGTGGCCTTTCTCCTCCTCTTCTCCATGTGAAGGAGTTGTCTCCATGTGAAGGAGTTGTCTCCACCTCTCAGTTCTTTCTCCTATGTCTTGTCTTCCTTGTATGTTCCTTTTTCTATACCTACCCAGGCAACCTGGGGAAAGGGTTGGCTCAGGGTTTTACAGAGGAAAGACAGATAAATATTGTATTAATAAGAAAAAGGAAAGCTCTTTTTCTAACTTGTACACTGCTGTGTCTCCAGTGCCTACAAAAGTATGTGTTCAGTAAGTGGTTGTTGAATAAACGATTATTTTATTTTCTGCCTTTTGGTGCATGTGCATCTCTAAAGAGGAATTTTAAAATCAATGGCATTCAAGCTTTTAAAATATAATTCTTATAGGAAGTACTAAATGCCTATGCAAAATATGAATGCACTCCTGTGAAAGCCACAATTCTGATAAAGGCCTGATACACATTAATGGTCTATGGAGGAATCCATGTTGATGATATGGTTTACCTTTAGTGACACAGAGTTGGCTCAAATAATGTTAATGATACAGTCTCTACTCTCTCCGTTATGAGCTAGAACAGAGAATAACTGTTTTAGTGGCACTAGTAATCTGTGTTCTTAAACTGGGGGATTTTAAGTGTTGCTTCTAGTTTTTGGTATAAGTTACCTTTATGTAAGTTATATGTCCTTCAGTGTATTTCAGAGTAAAGGAGATGAGTAACACAGTGATTAATACAGTTTCTTAAATACAGATTAGAAGGACTCATTACCTATCTGAATAGCTTTCAGTTTGTTTGTAGAGACCTGAGGAGAAGTAAACCCTGGGACAATCCTTTTTGGGCTTCCTCAGGTTTAATTTCCTCTTTTCTGTGACTTCCTAGAGTTGACCACCATACTATTGATTAAATTGTAGAAGCAGCTGGAGTCCCCTCCCCACCTTTAAAGGGTTGTATTATGTTGATGTAAATGTTGGTCTAAATTTTGAATTAGCATAATTAAGTGATTGGTTGAGGTAATTTGGACAAGTGAACTAAATGACCAGTTGGTTGCACTAGCATGGCTGATGGGGATCCCAATTGTACTCACCTCATAAAAAATGGACATCTTAAGGCTTCTCTCCTTTGTGGCTTTCTTTATACGGTAGTGTCCATTGCAGCAGCCATGCCACCTACTGTCACTGCTGGGACCCAGTCAGAAATGGTAACTGGGAGTAGCTGACTTTAGCATCATACTGAATCACAGGATGCTGGGATGAACACCTACATCCTTTCTCCTCCTTTTGTGTTCACTGTGCACTGACTATCCCATGAAACTGGGGAGGTGCCCCGACCAGAGACCCATTCTTTTCTTCTATGCCAAGGGTTTTAGAGAAAAGGTAATTGTGAAAGAATACCGTCCCGGCCATCCCACAGTATTCATCTTGGCTGTGGATGTTCATTAAACACATGTAATACACAGAATCTAGCATAATTCTGTGGAGACATAGAGAACATGGACACCCCCTCCAGTGGGGAGCGTGCTGTTCCTGTACCTCAGTAGGTTTTTATTGAGAAAGTAGACTCAGTTTGTGGATTCACAGTCTGACAGAAAAGATCAAAGGGAACAGGTAACTTACAAAGATGCTAACAGAATTCCTGATGTGATTCTGAGCAGAGATTAGAGTTTTATCATATGAAAGGATTACACTGCTCAAAGGGCTAGTTTGGGTTTTCTGTCCATGCCTTTAAATTCTAAGTTAATAAATCCTCCAGCAAACAGATCTCAGAGGATCTTGCATATTCTATGTCCCAGGCCTGATTACCCTGGGGGGTCTGCTGTCTCTGGACTGAGCTGCCCCTTTGGCTATTTGCTTAGCCCTGAGAAGGGCAGGAGACAAAGGCAGCCAGGAGACTTGGATTTCTCACATCTAAGTACAAAGACTCAGGCTTAGAGGGGGCAAGGGTAGATGTCGATTACCCCTTCCTTTCCACAGCCCCTTCATTTCCACAGCCTCGTGAGTCTCATTCCAGAGGCCTTTATGTGATCAGCACCTGTCTTAGGTCCATTCTCCATCCTAGAGAATTGTTACCTGTCATTGGTAACTGATCAAGCATTAAAGGCCAGGCACAGAACAAGTAGCGTTCATACCAGGGGAATAAGTTTTGTCTCCTTAGTGGCTCCTGGTCTGGAGGTCTCTCACTCAGCCTAAGCCACAGGGGGTCACAGCTTCCTGAGACCAGGCAGGGCAGCCCCCAACAGGTAATAAAGTCAATTAGGGTATTTTGCTTAAAAATCTGGGTGCTTGTTTTGTCCTTTGCTACTAGAAACAGATGAAAGTTTAGTAAAAGACTAGATACAAATATGCAATGATCTATGACTTGGTCATACTCTAAACACATAGTTATACCCTAAATTTTCTTGCTTTCCAACTAAGATATTTATTTGGATAATCCAATTCCACAATTTATTGAGAATAAAAATGTCATAGAGAACTTTGAAGGACTATAGAATGGACTGACCTATAATTTTGGAAGATGAGAAATTCTATTTTAAACATTAACTTTTCATGCTAAAAGTTTAGTAAACTTAAATAGGGCAAGTTTTTTTGTCCAGAATTGTTACATGGCAATTAACATAGTATTCATAAGTTCCAGTTAAACTATATGATAGCTATATAAATTTAGGCAAAATAATCCAACTATTCAATTTTGCCCATCTTATGTTTAAGATGACAGTGATGATATCTACTTGATAATGTTGTTTGAGATTAAGATAAAAAAATTACTTAAAATTTCTACTAACAGGCAATAACTAGAAGTTATTTTTAAGACCTCAGATTTAAAACTGACTTACTGGTCAGTTTTAAAGCCATAAAATGATTAGTGATTATTGTTAAACATTTGTAGTGGAGTAAAACAAGTGGTAGAGACAATACGAAGACCTGCATTCTCACCAATGAAAGAGAAACTAGACTTCTGAGGATTTCTAGTATTAAATCTGTACCTCTGTCAATACCTAACCTATAAAGGTAAAAAAAAAAAAAAACACTTAGAACCTTTGCTTTTCCCATGAATTTAGTCATGGAGAAATGTAATAAAACATGATTAGTCTAAGTGAAGGCATCCGTGTGCCTTTGGGACTTAGGATCAAATAAGTTTCTCTGTCAATAATAGTGCCTAAACTGTTGGATCTCAATTATCTGTAATTTGTTACAGCACGTTGATCCCATTGGTTAATGTGAGGGAGATTTGTAGTTTTCCTGATTGATTTTATTCCAGCAACAGAAAAGGGATGGAGAGGGGACAGCAAGAATCACACATTGACTGAATCTGTGAATAGGAAAAGTGAGTTTAAACAGAGAAGCAAAATCATCAATGGGAGAAATCTTTGGATTTGGGATGACCCAGGCAGACAAAGTAATTAATGATATAAGATGACACAAATATTGTTTTTTGTTTATTTTACAATTTAGACTTGTGTTTTCTCTGAGAAAAATTTCTCATTCTATTCTCAGGTTGAGTATGATTTGGTATCAAGACTTGGAAAATTATCAAGTGAACAAAAGCAATAAATGTCACTTGTCTTTATATTATGAGTTATGACTTACTATTTCATTTTGCACCATTCCCCAGGTGAGGACAGGTTCTTACTTGATCAAAGTCAAATTTCCAGTATCTAGAATAGTGCCAGCCACCTAGCAGTCATTGAGTAAACATTTGTCTATAAATTAATAAATTATTCCTGTCCTTAGGGAGTAGCTTTATTGCTCTATTAGAAAGCACATTTAACTTGAAACTGCAAGATTTATAAGAATGCTGTTTGACAGTGTGGCGATGTCAAGTTAGACCAGGATGGATTTAGATAAAGAGATCCATCTTGCTTAAATTAGCTAATCTATTTCAGGGTGTGTAAGAAGACATCTGAAAAATATATCACTTTGTAATTTAAAGATGTAAAACTGTTGCTACTTTGTAAATAAAGAAAGCGCTAGTTAGGTTTAAGCAAAATGCATAATTAAGAATGACTTTTTAAAAATTCTTTGTCTATTCATTGTGTTTGTGACTTCCAGCGTGGATGCAAATGGGACATTTTATTTTTCCCTCCATCATAGGTCAGTCAGTAAGTACACCACATGCCACAGCCATAGAACGAAAAATGCACTTTTCAAAGTGAAATAAACCAAAAAGACAGGTTAACCGTGTGCAGTTGTAGTTCCCCAAATAAATTAAGCACTAATACTTTCCTGAAAGCCAGAACTGATTTCCTAAACATACACCTTTATCTCTGACTTTCACAGTGCTCTTGTGTCAGTGTAGGCACACTTCAGAAATTTTGCAGGTTTGGCTCCAGACCACTGAAATAAAGTGAATCACATGAATTTTGGGGTTTCTCAGTATGTATAAAAGTTTGTTTACACTTTACTATAGTCTATTAAGTGTGCAATAGCATTATGCACAAAGAACCAATGTACACATCTTAATTAAAAATACTTTTTTGCTAAAAAATGCTAACCATCTTTCGAGCCCTCGGCGTGTTGTAATCCTTTCACCTGTGAAGGGTCCTGCCTTGTATTGGTGGCTGCTGACTGATCAAGGTAGTGATTGCTAGAAGCAGAAATTTCTTAAAATAAGACAACAATGAAATTTGCTGAATTGATTGATGTTTTTTCTTTCACGGGGAATTTTCCTGTAACATGTGATACTGTTTGATAGCATTTTACCCACAATAGAACTTCTTTCAAATTAAAGTCAGTCCTTTCAAACTGTGCCTGTTTTATCAGCTAAGTTTATGTAATATTTTAAATCATTTGAAGATTGTCATGTCAACAATCTTTATATCATCTATGCCAATATATTTAATCTGAATAAACCACTTTCTTAGCTCATCCATAGGAAGCAACACTTCATTTATTAAAATGTTATCATGTTATTATAGCAATTTAGTTTATCTTCAAGCTTCATTTCTAATTCTAGCTATCTTGGCATTTCTACCACACCTGTAGTTGCTCTCTCCACTGAAGTCTTGAATCACCCAAAGTCACCCATGAGGGTTGTAATCAACTTCTCACAAACCCCTCTTAAAGTTGATATTTTGACCTCTTCTCGTGAATCCTGGATGTTCTTGATGGCATCTAGAATGGTGAATCTTTCTCAGACATTTACAAATTACTTTGCTCAGATCCATTGGAGGAATCAATTTCTATGATAGCTATTGCCTTACAAAATATATTTCTTAAATAATAAGACTTCAAAGTCAAAATTACTCTTGGACACGTGGCTGTAGAATGAATGTTGTGTTAGCCGGCATGGAAACAATATGAATCTCCTTGTACATCTTTATCAGACCTCTTGGGTGACCAGGTGTGTTGTCAATGAGCAGTCTTATTTTGAAAGAATTTTTTTTCTAAGCAGTAAGTCTCAACAGTGAGCTCAAAGTATTCTGTAAACCAGGTAGGAAACACATGTGCTGTCATCCAGGCTTTGTTGATCCATTTATAGAGCACAGGCAGAATAGATTTAGTATAATTTTTAAGGCCTCTAGGATTTATGGTATGGTAAATGACCATTGGATTCAACTTAAAGTAAACATTTGTATGAACTATTGACAAGAAACTCAACCTGTCCTTTGAAGCTAGCTATGAAAGTCTTGGGTGACATCTTATTTCAATATAAGGCTATTTGGTGGGCATTGGAAATTTGTTGTTTAGTGTAGCCACCATCATTAATTATCTTAGCTACATATGCTGGATAACTTGCTGCAGCTTCTGCATCAGCACTGGGCTTCACCTTACACTTTTATGTTATGGAGATGGCTTCTTTCCTTAAACCTAACAAACCAACCTCATCTAACTTCAAATGCTTCTCCTATAGCGTCCTCACCTCTCCCAGCCTTCCTAATTAAGAGTTAAGGCCTTGTTCTGTACTAGACTTTGGTTTAAGGGATTATTGTGGCTAGTTTGATCTTCTATCCAAATCAGTAAAACTTTCTCATATCAGAAATAAGTATGGCCCTAGCTGGTGTGTCTCAGTGGATTGAGTGCTGGCCTGCAAATCAAAGGATCGATGCCTAGTTTAGGGCACATGCCTGAGTTGTGGCCAGGTCCCCAGTAGGGAGTGCTCAAGAGGCCACCACACACTGATGTTTCTTTCCCTCTCTTTCTCCCTCCCTTCCCCTCTCTCTAAAATAAATAAAATCTTTTTTAAAAAAGAAATGTCTATTTCACTTTTTTATTATTTGCATGTTCACTGGAATAGCATCTTAATTTTCTTCAAGAACTTTTACTTTGCATCACAAGTTGACTAACTGTTTGGTATTAGAGGTCTACCTTTAGGCCTATCTCAGCTTTTGATATGCCTTCATCACTAAGCTTAATTATTTCTAGCTTTTATTTTCAAGTTATAAACTTGTTACTCTTATTTCACTTGAACAGACCATTGTAAAGTTATTGATTGGCCTAATTTCAATATTGTTATGTCTCAGGGAATATGCCCAAGGAGAGGGAGAGAGATGAGGAAACAGCTGATTGGTGGAGCAGTCAGAACATGCACAACATTTATGAATTAAGTTGCCATTTGTATGGGCACAGTTTGTGGTGCCCCCAAACAATTACAGCAGTGATATCAAAGATCACTGATCACAGATCATCATAATAACTACAATATAATAGTGATGACAATGTTTGAAATATTATAAGAATTACCAAAATGTGACACAGAGACATGATGTCAGCAAATGCTGTTGGAAAAGTGGCAGTGGTAGACTTGATGCAGAGTTGCCACAAAACTTCAATTTGTAAAAACATGGAATCTATGCAAAATGCAATAAAACTAGGTAAGCTTATATAGCAAACCTTTGCAAATATAATGTACATTTGATAAAAATTGCTAATTTTCCACCACAAGTTGATTAACTATAAGAAAACCTTTGTTATCTTAAGGGTTTATTTTATTTTATTTTATTTTATTTTATTTTATTTTGAGATCAACTTCTAAACTTAGACTCCTTGGTAAACTTCTTTCCAAGCAAACTACCACTTTCTAAATAATTTTATCACTCTGTACTTCCTACAAAAGTGAAAAATAAAGGTAGTAAACATAATGATTCAACTATATTAAAATATTTTCTGAAAATTGCGCACTCTAGGCAACATCAAAGTTAATGTGTCTTAGAGAAAATGGAGGTGATTCTCTTTTTTAAGAAAAACTTTGTATTTTATTTATTTATTTTTATATTGTGATGATTTTTAATGGTAGTAGAAAAAAAAAGATGGTTCATCTTAATGGAGCACTTTAATAAAGTTTGGTTGTAGAATTCCTCCATACAAGAGGTAAATTAATTATCAATATAATAAAAGCACAATAGCATTTACATTAGTATGAAAACTTTATTAAAAGACATAAAATCAGAATAATTGGAGAAATAATATCATTACCATTGATAGACTCACTCCATTTAGAGGGATGTCCCCTCTCACCCAAAACTATAAAGCAAACTCAGTTAAAACCCCTACTAGATAATTTTAAAAGTTGACAAACATATTCTAAAATTTACATAGAAGAATGATATGCAAGAAATAGTTAAATCAATATTTAAAAGGAAGGCAAAGATTGAGAAATTGTCTAACGTAAGTTAACCCACTTAAAAATCTATGTTGACAATATAAAATGAGTTGATGCAGGAACAGAGAAACAGAGAAGTGGAGCAGAATAGTGTTCCCAGGAAAAGATCTACATAAACACAGAGAGTTGACTGATGAGCAATCTTAGCAAAAAGACTGGGAAACTAGGTTAGATTAGAAGAAAATCAAAGTGAGGTCCTTACCATGTACTGTATATAGGCACTTTACATGTAAAAAGTAAATGTATAAAGCTAATGGAAGAAAATGTGTGAGAATATTTTAATAGCTTAAGAATGGAGAGAGATTTTTTTTAAAGATCCAAAGAGCATAAATCATAAGGTAAAAATCAATTTGTTAATATTAAGATGGAAACTTTTAGGTCAATGAAAGACTGAATAGACAAAATAGATAGATGAGTGTCTAGAAAAAATACTGCATTTTTAAATAAAAAAATAGAAATTCTAATTGAGATAACATGCACCTCTATTGGAATTGTAAAAATTAGAAAATGGGCAAAAACAATTGTTGACAATTTTTTTTTAGGATAGAGAATTCTCATGCCCAGCTTACAGAAATATCCCATTGTTTCTGGACATCAGTTTTTTGGAAATCAATCTGGCAATATTTAACAATTAAGAATGCATATAATCTTTTTAATCCAATTAATTTACATACAAGATCTAAGAGACATGAACAAGGATATTTATTCTGACTATTCAGAGATATGGAGAGCTGGAGGAAAATTAGGTGTCCTTCATGTGAGAAAAGGGTAAGAGGTAGTCATTACATACTATCTTATGGTCTGCAACAGAATCAACACATCAATACACTAAATGTGCATACAATAGCATGACTGAATTTCTAGTGACAAATGGAAAAGGAAACAATGAGATTACAGTATAATGTCATTCAATATAAAACAGTCTTTATTATTATATAAGGATATATGCATACCTGAGGAAATATGCAACTAGATGGGTTCTTACAGGTGTGGAGTGGACTAGAGCTTGGTAATGAGGTGGGGGGAAATACAAAATAAAATAAAAAGTTGCATGGACTGATGATAACATGTAGTGAAACGAGGAGTATGGTCATCACAGCCTCCAATATCTGAATGCCATATCCTTCCCTACCTTGGATTCATATTGGGCAACTACTCTGTGTCAGCTCAGTTACTTTAATGTATTAATGAGAGAAGTTCTCTCCCTCTCACTCTTTTTTCTCTCTCTCCCACATCATAGAGAAAAGGAAAATTTGACCTTGATCTTTTACAAACATTGTACATTCTCCCATTGTTTCAAAAAAAATAATTAAGTAACAGGATTTTCTGTGATAAGCTTAGGTAGGATCTTGCAGTTCACCTGAATTGATGTCAGGGGTCCCAGTTGAGAGAACCTGTGGAGTTTGACTAAAAGAGGCTTTAGTTCTCTCCCTGGATGGAACAATTTTATTGTTCATTTTCATTGCAAGGAAGAACGGTCCATTATACTGACCTCCCTGAGCTAACATTTACTCGTCAGTGTCAGTATCTTCATATGATCTTATAATGACAAAGTCTGTTTGACTTTGTTTTCATTGATCAGAGACCAGGCTCTTTCTGGCATAACACCCATGATTCTTTCTACTCTTTACATTAAAAATAAGAGCCCTTTCACTCTGCTAACCATCCAAGATCTATGTGGAGCTTTTTGAACTTGGATGTGCCACAGCACTCCGTTACATATTCATCTATCTTCCATTTATGTGGAATTAAATGTAAGAGTGTTTTTGCATAGAAACTGTCCACGAATAGGCAACTATTTCTAATTTCTATTAATGTCGTCTTAATTTATTCTAATTTATATATTTTGAGAACCAGATAGAGTATCTGATTAACCTCAATAGGAGATGGTTATCCTTAATCAGAAGTGCCAGCCTCTACTAGGAAGTCCAATGAAGAAATGAAGGAAAAAAATTTAAAAAAGAACAACACCTGTCTTTTCTTTTTTATATTTTAATGCAAAAATATGCTTATACTTTTCTCTTGTTGTTGTTAACAAAAAAGAGAACACCAAGAATTTGAATATAGAAAATGATCAAATAGATCTCAAGAAATTTAGTGCAATGTAAGTCCTGGTTTCCTTTTCCAATCTTGTAAATTAGAGGAATTTGGTTACTTGAAATCAAGCTTAATTTTTAGGCTAGTAAAGATTTGAATGCAAGCTTTGTGACCAAATAGCTGCAATTCTTTGATAAAGAAATAACAGCTTTCTTAATTTCCATTACAAAATAAATGTATTTTTAGGTTTAGGTAATATAAATAAATACTTATTTGCCATATATAGTACACATCAAGCATGTACACTACAATAAATAGTATTTTATTTTTTTCTTTTCTTAGTGTTTCAATGTACATACACATAATGGTTTGTTACTTTTAATAGTTATGGCATATGACAGAAGGGTGAAGCAAATAAAAAGTGTCAATGAAAATTTTTGAAATATGACAATTAAATAATAGAATATTTCCAAATGATGCTCTTTTTGTTGTCATTATTTAGAGAATGTGGTAATAGCCAATCTGCATAGAATGGAATCCTAAAAGACTCTTCCATCTCTTTGATGTTTAGTTACTGATTTGCACCACTTAGTTAAGGTCACACTGTAAGGACAATACCTCAGGACTTACCTCATCTAGTTTGTGAATAAATATCCTTTATGTCAGTGATTTTTTTAAGAATGTGAAATTATTGCAACTGAGCTTTGATATTTTTTAGAACAACTATTTGAAAATGAGGTATTTATTAATAAAGTAGAAAAATGTATCAGTCAAGAACTATTTGTAAATATATAGTAGGTAATATGAAACACACTAAAGAGGGTAAATTACATGGAGCCAACATTCATGCACTTGCAGATAAATGTATATTGGGAAAAGATTTTCAATTAAAACATGCATATGAATATTTACTACTTAAAATGTGAGGAAACCTGCTAATGAATTACATACTAGTTAATTTTCATAATAATCATTCATCTAAAATGAATAATATTAGAAAAACGATTTTGCTTCCTGCATATCAATAAGATATTTTCATATAATGAACTTTCTGGTAGAAGGTAATATTTCTTAATAATCTTTGGTTGATGCAGTGGCCATTTGTTTATATCTTCTCAAATAAAATACATTGAAAAATGTTTATTTCCCCTTATCACTTTTATTCAGTCTCCAGCACCAGAGATTTATTTCCCTGTATTCTATTCCATTACAGGCCTAGGAATCCCTTGTTAAAATATAGGTACACTTGGTACTAACCAATGATTACTCATTGACATCAAGGCACTGGTCATGCCATTAATTGCACTTATTAAGCTTGACTCTTCAGGCCATGTTGAGAAACAGTTGTCCATGTGTTTCATGTTTTTGCATGTCTTAAAAGCAAAGGCAGTGACTGCCTTTTGTCCTGAATGATCTTTAACAAGGATGTTTGTAAACTGCCTCAGAAGATAAAGATAGTGTCATCTTCCAGAGCAGAGATTTTCTGCTCGTTCAGTACAGTAAAGACAATGTGTTCTGTGAGAGCAAAGTTTGGGTAGGGTTTTTTGCAGCTCAAAATGAAAGACATGGGGTTTCATAAACTTGGTGTTTCTCTGTATGCTAAGCATTTACTTAAAATGCTGTGTCATTTCCCTGTAATTTGAAGGTTAACAGAAAATAATATAACCATTAAACTCATGTTGCTTGCTATGCTGGGAGTTAAACCATCTTTTCTTTCTTATCTGGTGGTCTCATATTTCCTACCAAGGTATATAAAACTGAGCAGGCTAACTTGTTAGTTAACTTGCAAGTATAGTATCACAAATCCATCACGGACCTTCATAGTTGACAGGCCATGAAGGAGATACACTGTGATGGGAAAGTGAAACAAGGGAGAGATTAGGAAGAGAGTAATTTAATGAAAATAGGCTAAAATGGTTTTCCCTGGATGCAGGACAGGTATAGAAAGTGAGGGACATTTGAAACTGTAGGATAAGTATAGTGAGGAGAGAGGGTTATTCAGAAAGGGATGGAGGGAGGGTACATGAGACAATGACCTATTTTTATTAATTTAACAATCTAATGTCTGTTATTTTCTTAGTATGAGGACATGGCATATTGACCATTGAGTATGAAAGGTGAAAGTTCTATTGCTAGTTTATGCCCCAAGTAAGACAGGAAATAATTTATACTAGAATGGCCAAACACCTGTTTTTTTCAATGAAGAGTATATTGAAATAAAAGAATGCCATCAAAGAAAATAATAGAGTATGATTCTAGGCTGAGGTTCCAAGTGAATAAACATTAACCAAATGCTTGGGCATTCTAAACATTCCCATCTCTCTTTCACTTTAGTCAACCAGAGTGGTTGCTCTGCAATTTGAGTCAGATTCTGTCATTTCACTGCTCAAAATTCATCCAATGAATTCCCATATCTCTGAGAACTACACTCAGATTTGCTGTCCGTGACTTACATGGTCTTCCATGATCCGGCCCTTCGCTGCCTCCCTGACTTTATCTGCAGTCACCCTCCCCGTCACTTCCTCCTCTCCAGCCATGCTAGCCACCTTGGTATTTGTGAAACATGCCAACACCTCTCTCATTTGGAGCCTTTGCATTTGATGTTTCCTCTGATCGGTCACTTCTTCCTTAGATATCCCCTACCTTGCTTACTCATATTTTCCAGATTTCTAATTAAATTATAACTTTTGAGAAAGTCCTTGCTTGACCACTATATATAAAATAGCACTCATTTCTCCAGCTGTCATTCTCTGTCCCCTTTATGTCCTTTTATTCTTTTGATGATCACACTTAACACCACAAAACATGATATATGAACACATCTACACATAACATAGATGCATGCATACTCACATGAAGGGTGGGATATTCAGGGCAGATGTTTCTCCCATGGCCAGGACTGCCCACTTCACCGATTTTTGCCCTTCTTCCCAAAGAAAAATTATACTTTAAGACTTGTCTTATTTCCCTTCTTTGTGAAACCTTTTTGGACACCATTATGCCTTAGAGCTTCAGAAAAAGGAGTCATTATTATGTCGTCTTAGACTTTTTGTACAAACCTATATCCACCTGTGACCCCTCTTAAGCTAGAACAGTGACTAACTCTCATTATATGCTCAATAAATCTCCATTGATTAAATAAACTCATAATTTGAGGCTAATTTGGTCCAGTACTTAGAACAAGAAGGTGCATATCCAGATGGCAGTAGGTCTTGGGTCAGATACCAGACTACAGCTACCAATAACAGCTTGCTTGATAGAGAGTGGAGTCAGTGGCTTGCTGGTTCATCACCTGGTTCTGACGTTATCATGAAATATAGAGATTCTGACCTATATTTCTGAGATGATGGTGCTCAATACAATACAATTCCAAGACAAAGCTGAATTGCTTTTTTATCCTTTTTCTTTTATGGTTGCTCCCTTTTCTCCCCAAACCTTACATTTTATTTATTTATTTTTTTTTTGAGAGCAAGAAGCCAGCTGCTTATCTTTCTAGCAGCCAGCTGAGCTGCCTAGTATACTCCCCTTTGGAGCCTAGCAGTTAACCACTACTTGAAGCCCTCTGGTCAGGCCTCCACAAATATTTCTAACACCATTACTTCTTCAATTTTCTCTGCTGAGGGAGTCTTCACTGTTCATTAACTGAGTACCAATACTGGCATAATCTTTTTTCACATTTTTCTTAAACCTGCGTCATTTCAACCTTTGAGCATTGGAAATCCATCAAATCATTTTTGATACTTGTTTCTTTTGTTGGTGTGTTTATTTATTTATTTATTTTTCTTAATCAGAACCTCATTAATTGTAAATAAGACATCTCTTTCCTATTAAAAGGAAGATTCTCCATTGAAAAAAAGTCAGTCCACAGCAGGTTGTTTTTGTTTTGTTTTGTTTTTTTACTTAAAACGGAGGGAGGATCCTTTTTTCCAGGAATATTAAAGGAACCCTGAGGGTACGAACTATAGTCTTACAGTCTGTCCATAGTAGAGCGTAACTCCATATTGCATCGGCACTAGGTGTTCAGTGAGGGCTTAGAGCTGAGCTGTCTAGAATTGTAAACACCATGTGGCTAGTTCAGATTCAGATGAGTTAAAAGTAAAACATGCACACTGATTCCAAAGATTTGAATATGAAAAAGAAGATAAAATATGTTATTAACACTTTTCATATTGGTTATATATAAAATAATCATTTATATAAAGCAAATACATTTTAAAATGCTGCCACATTTATCTTTTATTTTTTTAAATACGGCCACTAGATAATTTACAATTACACATGTAGTTCACATTATGTTCCTATTGGTCTATAACTGTGGCAGTGAAGGTGAGTAATTAGTTGGGGAATATATTTTTTAATACTTTGAAGTGACAAATACTTAGCCACTCAATGGATTAGTCTTTTATCTTTATTTCCAGATGTCTACTGTGTACTGGCTAATTCAATTTTAGAATCTATAGAACCCTCCTTAGGCCAGCAGGGATTTGTCATATTTGGACAAAAACAAACTGAAACAGAACAACAGCAATGAAAACATCTGAAATTCATATAATACTGTATTCCAATTATACTTAATATTTTAAAAATGGTTAAAAAGACACTGGGTTGTAATAAATTCCCTTACATGCACCATCGCCATTCTGAAACATTTCTTGCAGCATGTAGGTTGCTGGAACATGAAGTTCCTAATCATGGGGTGTGTACATTTGAAGAAGCTTCTCATCTTTCCATCAACCTGGAAAAATGGTGTCAATAAAACAGATTGTTTTTCTGGAAAAAAAAAAAAGTTTTTCTTTTACCTGTCTTTGACTTAACCTAAAGAAAGTAGGAAGAGACTATAGAAGAAATATTAGGCTATATCATTTTTCACAATTTCAGCTTTTTAGCAATATCTTCCCTTCCTAGTGGGGGGAAATCTGTGAGCTCAACACTACAGCTTTTGTGCTGATTCTTTAAAATGTTCTTTCTCCCCTCCTCCATTTCTGTATCTCCCTGCTAT
Organism: Tonatia bakeri; assembly: GCA_004024845.1. NCBI lineage: Eukaryota > Metazoa > Chordata > Mammalia > Chiroptera > Phyllostomidae > Tonatia > Tonatia bakeri. The sequence continues at coordinate 214,011 of PVIA01001091.1, read as the reverse complement.
TTCTGAATTTCAATTGTGACTCGGTTTCAGCAACTTAGTATTTTATTGTAATTTCAGCAGAAGTATGGATGAGAGTTTGAATTAATCCTTCTAACCCCTAAACTGTGTGTAATATACCACAAAGGTCATCAGCGCCCATAAAACACCAACAGACCAGTGAAACAGAGCTCCTTGTTGTATTTCTACTACAAAAGGAAGTACAGTTATTGGAAAATCATGGAGGGATGTATTTTTCTAATATGTTCTGGAAGTATGTGATTGGCAATTTTCTTTTTTTAATTTTATTTTAACTTTTTATACAGTTTAGTTTAGAATGGATTCCACCAGCTGACAGCTCAATCAGTCTTACTAACTGGGAGCAGTCAGACACTGTGAATTCGAATTCCTTATTTAAAAGATTCATTGTTATCCGGTAACACTAGGAACCAAAGGTGCTACTGTGAAGAGGATCTGCACATGAGGCCCATGTCTGGTTACAGTTTAGTTCCCTTGTGGGTTGTTTAAGTGTGTCCAAGTCAACATTACCTTTCTCAGTTGGTAAATACAGGGCTCCTCTATACAGCTTCTAGTTTAGAAAGTTAATATGATTTTAGTTAGTGATTTAAATGGTATGTTTCACTTTGCTAGTCTGCTTTGTTTCATATACCTCTTAGCTGCCTAAATTCCTTAAGTACTTAAATTATCTTTTCATTTTTAAATGACTCATGTGCTAAAGGTTTTTAAAAAATGACAGCACAACTACTATCATTTTTTCTAAACTGAGATTATTAAATATAGCAACTCTTATACTCAGATGGCTAGGACAGGGAGAAAAAGAAGGAGGTAGTGAAAGGAAATTGGATGTGTTAAGAATCTTATCCATTAGTCATACTTACTCTCCCGCTTGTTCTTATCATTTTATGAGGTCTTTGTGTGCTAGGTTTTTGAAGACAAAGAATAAACAAAGATTGAGCCCAGCATATTACTGTTAAGGAAAAGTGAGTTTTAATAAGATGAATTATACCAAAATTTAATTTGTTAATGTTTATCTTATAAATTTGACATGGCCATGGCTACAAATTAAAGATGAGAAATTGTATAATTGTCCACATACATTACCAACTTTTAATTGTTTCACAATTAAGTATGTCATGGGTGAGTTCAGCCTGAAATTCTTTTTAATACCGAACTACCACCATTCCACTGCTGTGTGGAGAGGCTAAGGGGCATATACGAAGGGCTCCATAGTTATCACCCCCTGCCTGAGGCCTGGTATGCATGCTGCAGATCTCTCTTTTTATAGTTTATTATAATTAGTAAGTTGCTAAGTTGATGATAGATGTATAAGTTAAGCATAGCAACACAAGTTGGGTTTAAAGAAATAAACAGAATACCTATTTTCTAAATAAAGATGAAAAATATAGATTTTAGGCCAATAAAAAGAACATGAGGCATTTTCTATCACTATTCCCATATACATACTCTCACAAGGTGTGGAAATTTCCATAGTCATTCAGTTTTATTTTACAATCTTATCTAGTATACAACAATGAATTAATAAGCAAATAAACTTCTTGGTGTCATAAAACATGTTCTCAATCATGTTGGAACTAATTATAGTATATCAAAACTTAAAAATTTGAAATTTAAAATAGAAAGTGGTTTTTAAAAAAACACAATAATGATTTTATACCTTTATTTAAATAAATAGAAATTAGCTGTTACACAATTTTCCTTTAACTTCTAGCTATTCTTTTTAAAAAATACACCAAAAGTATTTTGTGTATTTTTTACAAAATAGCAATATAGTTCTTTGGGAAAGAAATTTCATACAGCAATATTGTTGCTCCTGAATTCTTCAGTAAGAATTGAGCAGATGTGAATAAAGCAAAACTAAAACATTAATTTCACTGCTGTCCATTTTTATACACATAGTAGGCAATAATGAATACCTGCTAAACTGAACTGATGTCCAGCCATAATTTCTTACCATTACAAACACTGGGGTCTCAGGGGAGATGCCGTAAGAGGTGGTTGAAAGAGGACAATGGTATTCCACCCAGATATGAATATGTCACATAATACAACCCAGGAAAGTGTCCCCTACTCTTCAGTCCTCTTTTCTTTATCCAACCATTACAGTTAATTGATGTTTTTTATGAAGATCTTATTGTTTGGAGTCTGTCTTGATCAAGTGGCATGGCTAAAGCCGTATAATGATGAGTCCTTACTGTATTAATTTTTCCCATGTTACAGCCTCACACACCTTTGGAAGTTCAGTCTAATGATGGAAATAATTCCTCCCTTGTCCATCTTCATCATTCAAACTTCAACTGATTCTTTAAGAGTGAGTTTTACCATGCTTTGCTCCAGGTGAGCATCTGCAATCCTCAGGCTACTGCCATGGCCAATCACTGTCCTTGTGGCCATGCACAAGAAGTTGTATCTGGCTGATGCATGCATGAATGCTGCCAATAATTTGTTCTAGAAACACAGTAGATGACTCAAAATGATCACAAAGTAACTTGATATATTTTTCATTCTTAATACAATGCAACTAAGCAAGATTAATAAGTTTAAGTGAGCCATTTCATTTAAAATTACAGTTTTTGCCTACGCCAAACTGTAATGTTAATGTCCCAATAAACTCATCCTCTTAAAACATGAGAGAACTTTTCTTATGTTTTAAGTTTATGTATTCAAAAATGTGTAGTTTTGAAAACATATTTCACCTAAACTCAAGATTTTAGAGATTTCCCACCCTCTGATTATGAGGGGGAAAAGATATTGGCGTAAGTTAACACATCAGGCTTATCACTATGATTGCAGTCCTCAAGGCGATTGCTATTACATTTTTACAACAACAGAGCATTCTTGATATGGTTCCCTAAGAAGCTGGATACTTCTTAGCAAAATGCACAGCTTGATTAATTATCTGTTTAATTAAATTTCAATACATGTTATTATTTTTTACTCTCACTTTCCTGTGTTAGAGATGATTATTTCTGTGTTCTTGGATACCAAAATCAAAAGGACAATGGAGGGGGATTGAAACTGCTGAAATATAGAAAAATTGCTTTTCAATGTGTCATCCTTCCATGGCTATATATATATATGTATACATCAAAAACTGTATTATGTGGGACCACCCATTTATAAGCTAGTTCATAAAGTAAAATGCTTATGAAATGTTGCATAATATATTTATCTAGCATCTGACAACTTGACAGTGGGTATTCACATATGAACATCTGTGAGCATTCACTTTGAAAAGCCAAGCTTTCATGAAAAGAATGTACCAAACACAGTATGATGTACTTGGGTTATTGGAGCCACTGCATCATGAACAGCCTTATGTTCTGATGAGTAGTTCATGCTCAGACAGGAAAAATAGGAACTTTTGGATTGCATGAGCTTGGGCTTTTTCTTCTTTGGGATCTTGGGGTATGTGAGTATAAACTCAGAATCATTTTCTTGTGATCAACAGTGGTGATGTCATTGGAAGGAAAAGTTGCTCCTGTCCCAGAAAAGGCAGCTATGGAACACAAACCTCACCAGGCCTCCACTTTCTGAAGGTTTGCAATAGCCATGGCAATCACTAGTAATCCAAGAAACAGCCAATTTCTTGAGCAGCATCAGGTGTGGCAATGCAGGACTCCAGGCTTGGATGTCTCAGAAGGAAAAAAGAGTGGGACTTCAGGAGCTGTCACCAGTAGAGGTAACTGTGTCCATTACAATAGAAACAGCAGCAGTAACAACTCTGTGGTGAAGTGTGGTTACTTCTCTGCATGATGGCAGAGAAGAAGGGCTGAAGGGATAATATACAGCAGTTATGATGCAGTGACAAGGGAAATAGCTAGATATTATTGGTGGGGGCAGGGGAGAGAGAGAGTAGACGTAAAACATTTTTTAAAAAAAACTAACTTCAATAGTCAAGACAATAAACATGTGATCTATACTTTAAAGAATAGAAAACAATTTAAAGATTCTGTTGCATGAATTTGTGAAACCTCATCTCAGATGCCTTAGGAGAGTTCTTCTATAGTTTTTATTAGTGGATTATGGACAAGCTTTATCTTTATTCTTTCCATTTTTAGTGAATGTGACTCCACTCTCAAGGGGCCATGGTAAGACATGGGAGAATAGCAAGGTGGTTAAAAAACCGTGCCTATTTAGTTAATAATTGGTTTTCTACTTTAAAAAAAGTTGACTTGCTGTGTGTTGGGTTAAAAAATAACCTTCTGTTAACAATCATTGTACATCCTTTCTTATGTTCATGATGAAGGAAGCATCTATTGCAAGCGAATCTCTGTTTACATAAGAGGTAATAATTGAAGTACAAATATCCTGTGTATTATAATCTAGAGACCCTTTTGCATTTGTCCAGATAATTTTTCCTTATTTAGTGCAATTAAGTAAAATTAATCAAATTAAGTAAATCTCTGTAAGTTTCTTTGCCATCATGACAATGCAAGAACTGTTCTTGCATGGAAGCTTCACTCCAAGTCAATTAGTTTGCTTTCATTATCTCTTGGCATTATATTTCTTTTAAATGAATTCAAAGTCAAGCTTTTTCAAAAAGCCTTAACAGATCAGATGATCATTCTATGTCCTGTAAATAAAACCCTGCTCCTCAGCTCCTTCCTTCAACTGCATCTTAAAAGGCTGTAACTTCTTACAAATGATTTGGGCTGACATCTCTTCTCCAAACTTTCCAAGTCTCAACTCTCTGATTTCTTCCTGTCCATCCCTCAAAAAGTAGAAATAGATCACTATTGTTTACACTCATCAAGCATAGGAGCCAGTTCACTAGATGATTTGGCCATTTTCTAACTTCAGAAAAAATGGCTCAAGTCTACCTCATTAAATCATGTAAATGATCGTGTTTGGCAGATGTCTCCCAAAATTAAATTGATTTAAAACATTGGATATAATTTAGGAAAATATTTCATGACAGACTTTTTTTCAGTAATATTCACATAGAAACTATTTACTAAGCTCAATTAATGCATAGGTAATGTTTATCTTGTTTTATTATAGAATATATATGAAAATATTATAAAATCAAGTTAACACATCCATACTCTATGTTTGTAGAACTGTAGAACTTTGGGGCTTAATTATTCATGTTTTATATTTTGGAGCAGAGGAAGACCAGTTTTCAAAGAAAACTATTGGTAGTATCTTTGGAATATCTACAGCATTCTTTATGAAGACAGTTGCCCATTCTTTCAAGTGAGACTGTAATATAAGCAACCAAAATTTTAAGAGACTATCAAACTCACTGTTCTCTGGTTTGGTTTTTAAAATGTTTGCTTTTCTTAAATAGTTAGTCAGCAGTAATGTGTTGTTAGAGAACATAAACCCAAGCTGTCTGGTTAACTGAAGTATGTGTTGTATGTTAATAAAAATAACATGTATAATTGCATGCATTAAATAAGAGGTAGTCCAGAGATTTTTGCTTTATTATGATTTTTACTGTTATTCAAAACACTCCATCCCTCTATTTCTAGTGATATTTGTTTAGAGATACAAAGGTTACTATGAAATAAAAGGCTATTTGTTCATTCTGCCATCTGATTATTCATAGAAAAGAGTATTCTCCCTCAAAACATGAATATTTGCCTTCCACGGAAGAAACATCACCAGAACAGAAGAGGAAGCTTCTAATTATCTTTGCCAAGGATACTGCTAATTGTCTGTTTCCTGATGTCCTGATATAACCGTCATCAAACAATCTTCAGGTTTTATTTTGACTACCTGTGTAGCTTTTCCACATGGAAAGAATATGCTAACCATTAAATGTAGACATTTAGTCTACTTGAAAGAGTTTTGAAATTATAAATGAATAAATTACAATTTAATTTTATAGACCAGTCCCTTCAACTTTCTTAGCTTGAATCTGTGCCACTGAGACTGGTTAATTTTCAGCTATTGATAACACAGAATTTCTTATCATTCACAACTGAAAAATATCTTAGAAATAGTGATCCAACTGAGGTGTTTTTTAGAGGGGGCTTCTCAGATATTAAAAGACAAAATAATATTAGTGGTGGAAAGGGTGGCAAATCAATGCTTCTCTATGTTGCATTTAATAGACAGCAACACTTTAATATGGAATAAAACAGTCAAAATTTTTAACAATACAATACTACTCAACTTTTCCTGCAGGTAGTCAGGGGAGGCCATGCACAATCTGCCTACACAGGCTGATACCACACTGTGATCACTAAGGGTCCAGTGCCCACCAGGCAGAAATTTCAATAAGAAATGGTCAATATAAACCTGACGAGACACCAGTTCTAAACTGAGAGAAAGGAAAAGCCAAAGCTGAACTTCTAAGAAATGAGGTTAAGGATGACAGTATTTGAGACAGGTTAGATTTGAACACATGACCAGTATTATAAGGCTGACTGAAAGATCCTACTGTAATCATACAGAGAGGAATGGGGAGAACCCATGAGCCTCATGATCTGGATTTTCTCATCAGTCAGTCTTCAATTGAAACTATGACCTTTTTTCTATTTTTACATTTTGTATTAAATGTATTGAGATAACATTGGTTAATAACATATACATTTCAGGTATATAACTTTACAATATGACATCTGTATACTGTATTGTGTGCTTACCACTGGAAGCCTAGTCTTCTTCCTTCACCATATATTTGAATCCCTTTATCCTTTAAGTCCTTCCCCAATTCCCTTCTCCTCTCATAACCACTATTCTGCAGTCATATCTATGTTTTTTTTTGTTTTGTTGCTTTTTCTTTATATCTCACATGTGAGTGCAATCATATGATTCTTGTCATCTTCTGTGTGACTTATTTCACTTAGCATAATATTCTCAAGATCTATCCTTGATGTTGAAAATGGCAATATTTCACTTTTTAGTGACTGAGTAATATTCTATTGCATATACCAGGAGTGACTCCGAAAAGACCAAAATTATCTTCTGGAGTGTGTCTCCTTATAGTAAAGGCTTCCCCTGCTAGGGGAGTGTTCTAGGAACCCATCTGTATCAGTTTACCAGCTGGAGTTGTTGTGAGAGGCTGCATTTGGCTTGTGTGAACTTTTTTGAAGACTCTTGCAATGCATTTGCTCATTTCATGATGGGTGATTTGTCAGTGGACCTGCCCACACAGCATGGAGTATTCAGCAGTTTTTGACCAAAAATGGTATGATTCCCATGTCTCACTCTCCCTATTCACCTGATCTCATCCCTAGTGACATTTTATTGTTTCTCCAGATGAAGAAAACTCCTCGAAGGAAATCATTTTGCTGATGTGTAAGAGGTGAAATAGAAAACAGCAGAAGCACTAGCAGACACCAAAATCAGCAAGTTCAAAATTGTTTTGAGCAGTGGAAAAAAGTCTTGATAGGTATATTGCATGAAATGGAGAGTAGTTTTAAGGTGACTGAAGTTTAAACATGTAAGAATAAATACAAAATTTTTATAAATAAATTCCATTTTTTGGTCCCCCCTCATATATACATCTTCTTTATCCAATCATCCATTGAAAGACACCTACGTTGTTTCCATATCTTGGCTATTGTGAATAATGCTGCAATGAACATATGGGTACATATATCTCTACAAATAAATGTTTTTAAATGTTTCAGGTAGATACCCAGAAGAGGGATTGCTAGATCACATGCAAGTTCTATTTTTAATGAAGGAATTTCCATGCTATTTTTAGAGTGGCTCCATCATTTGACATTTCCACCAGTAGTGTCTGAGGATTTGCTTTTCTCCACATCCTCTCCAACACATGTTATTTTTTGTATTATTGGTAATAATCATTCTAATAGGTATGAGATAGTATCTCATTGTGGTTTTGATTTGCATTTCCCTTGTAACTTAGTGAGGTTGAGTATCTTTTCATATGTCTACTGCCATCTGTATGTCTTCCTTAAAAAAGTATCTGTTCAAGTCCTCTGCTGATTTTTAATTAGATTTTGTTGTTATTGTTGTTATTGTTGTTATTGAGTTGTATGTGCTCTTTATAAGTATATAAAGAAACCATGGCTTAATTGTGCAATTGTGTACAGTCACCAGTCACTTGGGGCATTGGGTGGTTATGGTTAATTTTATGTGTCAACTTGAGGGGCAATGGTGTGCCCAGACATTTGTTCAAACATTATTCTAGGTGTACCTGTAAGGGTGTTTAGGGATGAGATTAACATTAGAATTGGTAGACTGAATAAATTGCCCTCCTTAATGTGGGTGGGCTCACTCAATCAATTGAACACTTAAATAGAACAAAAAGGCTGTGTAAGTGGAAACTCCTTTGATTTGATTGCTTGGGCTGAGGCCTTGGTCTTTCCCAGCATTTCAGCTTGTACTGTAACCATACATTGGCTCTCCTGAATCTCTAGCTTGCAAAGTGCAAATCTTGGGACTTGGTTTCTATAATTACATTAGCTAATTTCTTATAATCTCTCTCTCTCTCACACACACACTCACATTTGTGTGTGTGTGTGTGTGTGTGTGTGTGTGTGTGTGTGTGTGATATTGGTTTTGTTTCTCTGGGAAACCCTGGTATATACAGATTTCAGTACCAAGAAAATGGGTGCTGCTGTCAAACATACTTAAACATATGGAAATGGCTTTGAACCTGGATAATGGGCAGACTGGAAGAATTATGAGGTACCTTCTAGAAATATGGACATTCGGATGAGGTCTGAAATGAAAGTAAAGCATGTGCCACTAGAAATGGGAAAACAATAATTCTTGATACCCAGTAGAAAAAGTTGGATGAACTTTGTCCTGGTATTTTGTTTAAGGTAGAACTTGTGAATGACAAAATTGCACATTTGACTGAGGAAATTTCTAAGCAAAGCATTGAGGAACAGCTTGTCTCCTCCTGACTCCTTACAGAAAAAATGTGAGAAGAGAGGGATTGAAGAAAGAATTATTAAGTTCCTTTTTAGGAAAGAGATTTGAAGACTTGGTAAATTCTCAGCCCGCTCATAGTATAAAAAATGGGAAGCATGTTTTAAAAAGAATTTCAATGTGCATCTAAACTATCACTCAACAAAGAGTTTATTGGATTATATCAACAGAGATAATATTTTAACTGGATGGAAACTGGACAAAAGGAAGGCTGACAGAGTTTAATTTGACAGGAGAGGATTCACTTTCAAACATGCACTATTTTTTTTCAAAAAGAGGGGAAGATGGTCTTGAAGATGAATAAGAGATCAACATAGTCTCTGCTTTGGATTCAACAGGTTGGATGGACTCCACCTGAAGCTACAGAGATGAGACCATCCTGCAGAGCTGTGGGGTTTGGGCTGCCAAGCAAAGACTTTGGGATGACACTTCCCCCCAAGTGGTCCTAGAAGGTGCAACACTGAGCCCAAAAGTTTATTCTTGAGCGTTAAGGTCCAGAGACATTTGTTTTGCTAGATTTTGGACTTGCTAGAGCCCTGCTACCCCTTTCTTCCTTCTGGTTTCTCCCTTTTGGAATGGGAGTGTCCATCCAATGATTGTTCCACAATTCACTTTATACATAACTTATCTGGTTTCACAGGTTTATAGCTGGAGAGGACTTTTGCCTTAGGATAAATTATACCTTGATTTAGATAATACTTAGATGAGACTTCTGACTTTAAACTTTAGAGTTGATGCTGGAACAAGTTAAGTCTCCTGGGACTCTTAGGATGGAATGAATAAATTTTACATGTGAAAAGTACATGAATTTGAGGGATACAGGTTGGAATGTTATGAACTGAATTGACTTCCCTCAAAATTTATATATTGAAGCCTAACTCCTAATTAGTGACCTATAAAAAAAAGTCTCCAGAACATTTATAAACTCAGTATTTCTCTAAAATCTCTCTCTCTCTCTCTCTCTCTCTGTCATGTGAGGACACAGTAAGAAAGTGACCATCTGTAAGCCAGAAAGCAAGACCTCACAAGATTCAATCACACTGGCACCAAGATTTTGAACCTTCATCCTCTGGAAATATGAGAAAACAAATTTCTATTGTTAAGTTACCCAATCAGTGATATTTTGCTATGGTTGCCTCAGTTAAGACAAAGTGACATTGTCTAATAGTGAAATGGACAGATAATACTGAAATTCAGATCAGAGAACTGAGTGAAAGAAAGAAGACTGAGGGAAAATGAGAATTCTAATGGTATATCAGTGCACATCTAGTCAAAAAAGAGAGATGAGAGATTTTGAGGTTGGGATTTAGTTCAAGAGAAAATGTGAAGCCAGTAAAAAGCTTATGATATATCTGAAAAAAAAAAACTTTAAGTTAAATAGCTAGCTAAAGAGAAGAGTTTTTGAAGGAAGAGATAAAAGCTCAAACTTACTTTTGAGTCACAGGCTGATGATTTAGAGATGATGCATGCATTTCTAAGGTACTATGCATTATCTGATTTGCAGCTGTGGAGATAAATTTACACTGATCCTTTCATGTGCTTTTCCATACCACTTCTTGAAGGTAATGCGATTGGACCATTAAAGTCTTTTCAAATCCCAAGGTACTCTCATTCAATTTTACATTTTAACATGCCTGACTTAGATGAAAGCATAGGCTGTATGTGTGTGTATATATAAATATATATTGGCAAATAGAGCTATCAAAGCTGTGCCCTTCACTTTATTAACACTGTGTAGTCCGATGATAACCAATGTAGGTCTCCAAATTCCTCAGGAGTGCACAATACAATCTATGAAAACAGAGTCAGAAAAACATTGGAACTTCTATTTTTGTTTATTTTAACCTCATGTTTTGGTGAATATTTTTAATAAGCATAACATTATCATTTTTGCACATATAAATAAATATTACCGCGATGGTGTGTTTAAAACATTTACTAATAGGGCCATGCAACATAAAAGTTTAAAGACAATGGCTTTAACCCACTCTATTATTACTCCATAGGTAAAAGACTTGAATGATTTGGTAGGAATCTTGGAAGGTATTCCTTAGAAGTTGAAGATCACCTGAAGGGATTGAAGTGTGGAAATGATAAGGTCAGATTGTTTTTCAGACAGTTCTTCATTCTGAAAACTCACTGGTAAAAAGGTCTGAAGGGGACAGTGCAAAGTGGGGTCAGCCACCAGCAAACTCTTCCTCTCTCCAAGTACAGTAATAGAAACAATAAGGGTTTGAAGAAGGAGTGGAAATAAAAACTGAGAAGAAGGGACTAAACTCAGAAATAACTGGCAGAGGAGGTAATCAGGGTATGCCGATTGTTTGAATGAGGAGTATGAGAGAAAAATAATGAAAGATGATTGCCAAGGTGTTTAGTTAGATGACCACTTAAAGTTATCTGCAATAAAAAGTACAAATAGGGAAGTTTTAGGGGTAAAATATGATCTGTGCATTTATAGCCACATTAGTTTGAGATGCTCAGGCTTTTGGTAGATGAAGATGCACAGAAAAGAGGTGGGATCTGAGGTTCAAAGGAGAGCCGGGCTGGTTGGCTGGGTTTGAGGCTCAGGACAGGTGCAAGGAGAGGGGTTATAGGACAATATAGAGTGAGAGTATAAAGTGAAAAAGCTAAATTAAGCATGCTGGGAAATATTAAGAACATTCATATGCCAAGGAAACAAATATAAGACATTTTTATTTGATCTAAAGTTTGTGGTTTGAATGTTTTAAGTGAAGGGATGAAATGGAAAATGGTGATAGTTTTCAAACTTTGAAAGCATCTCCTATTCAAGATGACATCATGACGTTTCTATACTCTAATGATGTTAGAATTGATTGTTAGAATTAAATTAACTAAATATATGTAAACTTATGCAATTAATTTTATAAAATATTGGTGAAAATTTGTTAAGGGAAATGAAAAAAAGCTTCATATAAATTAAAATTTTACCTCTACATTTTACTTGTGGATTCCTATATTACTTCTAGCTGTTGTTTTTTGAACAACACAAAAGGAATATGTTGTTCCTTTTGTGTTTTGAACTTAACACAAAAGACAGCTGTAGTGTGTATCCTCAAGTAGATCCTCCTACAGATATTTTGGAAATATTTTTAAACAACTGGAATAATTAACCCTGGATATATGCAATTTTAATGTGAATAACTATTAGGATATTCTCAAGAGGAACAAAAGGAATGAGGGAGGTCTTATGTGATCACATGATAACACCTATCATTTTAATATTTGCCAAATACATGAGTGTAAATGGCTAAGTCATTTTGGTTTTATGTTTGTACTCATTAATGAATTTAAAGATGTCATATACCAATTAGACATTTGGACTACTTATTGTATAAATTCATATTCTTTGTTTATTTACTATGGAATTTTGTTTCTCTTTCAGGTTGATTTGCAGGCATTCAGGCATATTTTAAATATTGTCAGTTTTAGACATACAAGTGTCCATCCTCAGTATGTCCCCAATCTGCTAACTTTTAATTTGCTGATAGGGTCCTTCATTAAAAAAGAAACTGTGAATTTTATGTAATTAAATCACTAAACATTTTTCATTATATATTCATATGTTAGAGAATATATTCATTACATTTGTCACAAAGAACCCAGCCAGCTTTACGATTTTGACATCATGACTTCCTATAATGACTTGGTTGCACTTGAAATGTTCCCATTCTGAACATTTGAAATGTTTCTGTAGAAGAGTATAGACTCTCTCTTCCTTAATTTAGGAGTTCTTTTATATTATCAATTAAAGTTTTAGATTACTTTCCATATTTTTGGTATATTCTTTTTTAATTTTAGCTACTTCTTTATAGCTATTACAAGTTGGATCTTTCCCTTTGATATATATTTTCTAGTTTGTTATTGCCAATAAACAGAAACAGTATTTATTTTATGTTTATTTTGTTCCAGGGAATATATTGAACTTAATTCTCATACATTATTTATGATGTTGTCTTTTAAAGGTAAATTATTTTACCATTTTTAGTTTCTTTATTTTCAAAACTCATACATCTTATTTGTCTTTTCCTACAGTATTTTTCAAAGACCTCAGTATTCTGTTAAGCAATGTGATAACTAGCACCCTTGTCTTGTTCCTTATTTTAAGAAAGAACTATATCTAAATGTCTTTTTTAAATAAGCTATTTGCTATCAGTTTTTATTAAAAATTCAACAGATTGAGAAAATTCCCTGTTTATAATTTTCTTTTTGCTTTTATGTAATGTATATCAGATAATTTTCTGCATGTGCTAAAGTAATCATGAGTTTTTACTTTTATTTGTAGCCAGTTACACTGATATATTTTTGATAATCATACTTGTATTCTTGGAATAAACAATATTTGATTGTGGTGTATTATAATCATATATGGTAACCTCATGACTTCAAATAGCCAGTAGTTATTTAAAATATGTGACTCTTTGACCATACATGAAAAGGGACTGTGATTTTTTTTTTTTGCTGTATCTATAGCCAAGATTGGAATAAAAGATCCAGTAACTTCATAAAATGGCAGTGCTTTAATGTCTCTCTCTTTCTCACTTTCTCTCTGTGACTTTCAATTGGTAATGGGTAGATAGAGAATATAGTTTTTCACAATGGTATTATACTATATATCAGTATATATAGTTTTTATATTACTTGTTTTTAATAGTATATCTCTAATATATCATTACCTTTCAAAGATATCATTTCAATAGCAATGTAATATTTCATGAAATAATTAATAGTCCATAAAGCAATTTAATCTGTGAACTTCTTGAAAATATTACATTCTAAATAAAACTGTAATAACTATGCACTTTAGACAAAGCAAAGCCCCATATCAGAAATGGACCCTTCTGTGTCCCAGGGGTGATGGACTTTGTATCCCTAGTGTACAGAACAGTGTAGGGCACATAGGATGTGCTTGAGGCATAGGATATATCAGGTGAATGACTAAATAAGTGAGCGGGATGGTCATTTCCCCTCACAAGTGTTGATTTGACTAATGAGATGTATACTTACTGACACTACAGAATAGTCATTGACTAATGGATCGACATAAAAACACAGAAATATGGAAACTCTAGAAGAAGAATTCTAGTAACTCCCCTTTCTGTTTATCTCCACTTCTGAAACAGCTGATGTATCAACACCCATCTGTGACTAAAGACAGACTTTGAAAAATGATGTATGACTATAAACATTTTGTTTACCCAAAGAAAGTCTATTTTAAAGAGATAATAGTCACAATTTCCTTGTACTTACTCTGCAGTTGTCTCATTTCAAATCTTAACCACAATCTATGAAATAAATATGATTTTCCCCAGGTTTGAGATAGCAAATCAAGATTAAGTAATTTACTTAAGACTGTGGAGCTAGTATATTGTCGAGGCTCGATTCTAACTTAGGTCTCTCTGACACCAAAGCTAGGTCTCTTTGACCACTATACATGTCATGTCAAATCAGTTTTCTCATGCAGATCAGCCTGAATGACTGGCACAAATTGCATGGATTCATGAATTCAGCAGAATTTCAAAAAAGCACTTAAGTCTTGATAAGCAGAGGACATAGACATTAAGTGGCAGCATCAGCCACCACGAATTGGGGAGAGAGGGTGGTAGTATTTGATTACTTGTTTAACTCCTTCTACCTCTACTATTTCTTAACACAGATTGTATTCTTCAAATTGGCGAATCCTCTACTAACTAAAGGTTCTCTCTGCTTGTATTGCTGGATTATCCTCATCATGAACTTCTGCCTCCAGCCCCTCTGACTCTCTCCCACCACTTTCTCACGTTAACATAACAATTGCTTTTCTCCTTTCCTTGTTCCTGGTGTTCCAGTGAGCATTCTGTGTCATCCTGCTCTCAATAATGAGGAGGGTTCCATCCTCCCAAAAATGGGTTTAGAAAACAAGAAGCAACAGTAGATTCCCACACCAATGAATTCATATACTATCATTCTTTGGAAAGCAAATGGTTATATTTTGAGAACTTCCTGTTCTCTAAATGAAAATGTAAGTCCATCAAAGTTTTAAATTTTATTATGTGAAAGTGAAGGAAATGGGCATACATCTAACTTGAGTCTTTCATTGTCATGGAGTCTGTCACTTACACATTGAGTCATTTTTTCTGTTTTTTTTCATAATCTTTATAAACTGTGTTCTGTTGTTTAGATGATATGGAAAGTTACTATTGTGGAAATTTTTGTGCTCTTTTTGGCAGGGGACCTGTGAACACTACTCATAAAGAGCACTTTTTTTTGACTCAGAGTAGTTGCCATTTTTCAAGGCTGGCATTTCCATTTTGTAATGTGGTTCTCAAGAGAGGGCTCTGCTACTTTTAGTCACCAATGGGAGTGTTTCATTAAAGAATGATAGGGATAACTTAAACGTTTCGCAAGCTGTAGGGGAGTAGTCACACTCCAGGCTCTGAATTTGATTCATTACTGAATAAAGAGCAGGCTTCCTATGGAAGGATAGATCTTTAATGGAGCATTTGCTGGACATTGAAAGAAAGTTAGAGTTTAAGATTAAAGACAAATAAATTTTACATCTGCAAAGCCTTTTAAAGTTGTACTGACATGTTCTTCATATGAATGAATGAATCCATAAACAGATATGGAGAAAATATTTCAGGAGCTACTAGCATGTATAGATAAGCATAGTCACAATTAGAGAACAGTATGGATGATTACATCTACCATTATAATGAGAATAATTGAATTTTTTTGTGAAATTTGGTGTCAAAGGAAAGAATGTAAGAACAGATATAGATAAGTCTTCAGATATAGAAAAACTTATATTTTAGCTTGCAAATCCATTATTTTTTCCAGCTTTATTGAGATATAGTAACATATAACATTGTGTAAGTTTAAGGTAAAAAATATGATGAATTGGTAAGCCCATTCTATGGGACCTTGAATTATTTCTACCATACATGTGAATCCCTCTACTTCCCTTTTCCTCTGTCTTCCTGCCTCGTGCTCATGTCCTTCTATGACCTTGACAAATAAAATATAAATTCATAATCTCCATTCAGAATAAGTTCACATCTTCCTATGTGATGAAAGCATTGTGTACCATTGCACTAGGCATACATTTGAAGTAGATTTTGTAACATGCTGATCCTATTATGAATAGAAAACTTTCTTTGCATTTTTTATTTTATAATTTATTTTCTCAAATTCAACTCAGAACTTTTTAATGCTTAGATTATAGAGATTATGGGTCCTCTTGTTTACAAAAAAGATGCATACTTAATGTTTGCATTATAAATATTCTAAAAATTTGGTTTCATGAGCTAATTAAATTTGCACAGAATATAGTCAATCTTGGACAGTTTTCAACAAAAATACTTCAATAAAAGAGGAGAAGAGTATGAATGGTATTCTGCTGAAGAAGCATAAAGGCATAGTGATGGTCTCCACCTTCTAGACACATTCTGTCTCAGATGCCACAAACAAGTCAGGTTTTCCATCTTACTATATGGGTTCCGGTCAATAGTTCTAGCAGCCAATTGTGTAAGCTCAAACACAACTTCTGAAAACAATATTTAAATTATCATTAATATTAAAATATGTTTGAAGGCCCTGGCTGGTGTAGCTCAGTGGATTGAGCGCAGGCCTGTGAACCAGAGCATCGCTAGTTTGATTCCCAGTCAGGGCACATGCCTGGGTTGCAGGCCATATCCCTAGTATGGGATGTGCTAGAGGCAGCCACACGTTGATGTTTCACTCCCTCTCTTTCTCCCTCCCTTCCTGATCTCTCTAAAATAAATAAGTAAAACCTTTAATAAAAAAATAAAATAAAGTATGTTTGAAGAATGATGAAGCTGTGTATCAACTGAGGTTGCACTATATATTTTTGAGCCTCAAAGAGAGGAAGCTATCTGTACTAATAAGCAGCACCTCTATTAAGGATTTCATATTACAGTCTAGAAACAAGTCTACTTTTTAGGCCATATATCAATTTATTGTGATCTGACATTATTTTATTAAACCATGCACAGTTGTTGAGGAAGAAAGGTAAAAATACATAAAAATGTAAGTGAAAGAAAAAAAAATAATTACTATAGTATGTGGCAATCTATAAAAAATGATTATAGAGGGTTGAAAGATAATCAACACAAAGATTCAGACTGATAAATGCTTTCTATAATTATTGTAAAAATATTATTTATTATGTATAAATATACATATTTAAAACTATTTTCTTTATTGATAGCAATTTTTCTTTATATGTGTTTTTTGAAAATTCAGCAGTATATGAAAAAGAAAAAGAAACATCCATTTTCTCACCACCATTCAAAATGTCTGATATGACTTGGTATGGTTGAAATAATTTCATTCATATATATTTTTGTGTATATATTTTTGATTAATTTGTTATGTTTGATTTTGTATCTTCAAGATTTTTCTGGAGTGTTGCATCATTCTTGTGCCTAAAAGTTATTCACCAGCGGATTTCCATGTTACTTGACGTAAATGACCTTGGCTCAACTTGCAGTGTCCCCTCACTCATTTCACTCCGGCTGTGCAGGCCTCCTTGTTCTTCTTCAAATGTGCCAAGCATCCCCCTCTTTGGGGTTTGTCTGTCTTTGCCATCCCACAGCCCACAAATCCCTCCACTTTAGTGTGTGCGTAGTTTCCTTCCTCATTTAGTTCAAGCATCTGTTCTAATAACACATTATAGGAAAGGACGTTCCCGAGCAGCCTATCTTAATAAAGCCCTCACTCCATCACACTCTATCTTACCACTCTGCTTGATTTTCTTCATACTTCTGGTTATATGTATTTATTTCATTATTGTATATTTATCCTTTATCTTACACATATAATCTAGGAGAATAAGGTCTTTTTTGTTTCTTTTTAACTTAACAGATCCTAGAACAGTGCCTGGTACATAATATATAATAAATAATTTGAATACATTTATTGGCTGCATAGTATTTCATTTCATTAATATACCTTACTTTGCTTAACTATATGATAGAACAATGCTCTATTGTAATAAATAAGGCAGTGGTTAGCATGTTTATAAATATTTTATCTATCAGTTTGTTATTCCTATATATCTAGCTATCTTATCTATCAAGTCAAAGATAAATTCTTAGCAACAAAATTTCTTAGGTTAACAATAAGAAAAATGTGAAACATTTCTTTTTAACAATATGGTAATCTGTAATTTCTTCAGTAAGTTTTGTGAACAATTTATGCAGATTTTAAAGTTACTATTTGAATATTCTCTACTAATGTATAGTTTTACTGTTTGCATATGAATAGCTCTTTTTTAAAGCTATAATAATTTTTAAAGCTGTTACTTTGAATAATGGAGAAACAAACAATATCTTTTTGTGTGTGTTTGTGATTTTTCCCTTATGCCAAATGTCTATTTTTATTTTTGTACTTTTTTGCTTTATTTATTGAAGTTTTATAGTTTAAGTATTGCTTTACTTATAGAATATATACATATACAAGTGATATATGTATATGTTTTTATAGGTAAAATATATACATATAAATGCATGAAATACTCACCTGTATTAGTAATAAAATTTAATGGATGTCTAATATTTAAGAAACACCTTATATTTAAGGTGTGCCACTTTCCATAAATGTAATTCTTAATTGCTAAAACTATATGGATGGGTTTTTTTATCACCACCATCTTAAAAGCAAAAGCCTGAAATTTATGCATTAAGTAACTTTCATAGTCCTGATGAAGCAGGAATTTAGGGTTTATTTCTCAATTCATACTCTCTAATATGCCATATAGTTTCCAGTCTGTGATTGGACTTTAATTTTGTTTATGGCGTTCTTTGCAAACTAGAATTTTACTTTTCAGTGTGATAAAATATGTGTAGTTAAAGCACATGTGATGACTTATATTTGATCATTTTGACACATGTAAAGACAATTTCATATGCTTTAATCTAAACTTTATTTTACAATAATTTTCTCTTTGACTCAAGACTTCAGAAATGTTCTCCAACTAATATATTTATTATTCCATATTAGAATTTTATGCTCTTAATATTTGCATTTATTCTTAAATCCACCAGGATATTTTTTCAAAGCAAATACTGTATTTCCCAATACCATTTATGGATAATCTTTCTTTTCCTTTCAGGTATTTTATATCATACTTATACTATACAACTAAAATATATACAAACTGTGTTAGTTTGCTTAGGCTGCCATGTCTAATAGGCATCTCACAGTTAAAAGTCTCCAAAAGCAAACTCATGATCTTTTCCCTGAACTAAAACTTGTGTCTCCTACAGTCTTCCCCATAAGCTAAGGACCATTCCATGCTCATTTCTCAAATCTTAAAGCTATGCTTGAATTCTCTCTTTGTGTCACAACGTAGATTAATGCTCCAGAAAATCCTTTTCAAATACATTCAAGAGTCTCCCTCCCACTCACCACCTCTCCTGCCACTGTCATCATCTCATGGGAATCCCTGCAACAGCCTTTGAACTCATTTCCAGCTTGTATTCTGGTTCCTAGTTTCCTCATCAGCAACCACAGTGATTTATTGAAAACTCAAGTCATATTTTTCCTCTGCTCATACTTCTAATGTATTTATTCCCTTTTCACTCATATAAGAAGCCCAAGTTCCTAGAATAGTCTGCAAGACTATAGTCTGATTTTGGACTACTTCAACCTTTCTTACCTTACCTTTACTCACCTCAGTTTCTCTCCCCAACCCCACTGGTCTCACTGCTGATTCTACAGCATTAGAAATTAAGTCACAAATGGTAGTCTTGCCTCCTCTTTGTACTTCTCATATCTTCTTCCTACAATATTCTTCTCCTTCTTCTATATAAAGCCACACCTCTTACCTCCTTCCTGTCTGTATCTAAATGATGTCACCTTGGTGAGGTTGTCTTTGAATACCTGACTTAAAACTGACCTTCCAAATTATGTGTGCCTCCTTTTCTAGTTTTTTTTTCTTGTTAGCATTCTTAACTTTTAAACTTATTTATTTATCAAATTATATTCTTTCATCCACTATATTTTTAAGTTTCTTGACAGGAATTGGGTTAGGTCTGTTTACTTATCTCTATTATCTAAAACAGAGCTTTGAGTATAGGAGAAGTCTAGTAAATAATTAATTAATTAATTAATTAATGATTAAATACATTTACTATTTTTTACACAATGAATCCTAAATGCATATGTGCACATCTGT
Organism: Tonatia bakeri; assembly: GCA_004024845.1. Classification (NCBI taxonomy): domain Eukaryota; kingdom Metazoa; phylum Chordata; class Mammalia; order Chiroptera; family Phyllostomidae; genus Tonatia; species Tonatia bakeri. The sequence goes on along the minus strand of PVIA01001091.1, from coordinate 193,940 downwards.
TGGCTTTTTAATGCTATTTAATATTAACTCATTACTAGTCAAATTAAAACCATGTGGTGACAATTTTTGTCTATAACATCAAAGAAAGAAAAAAAAATCAGAAAGAAAGAAAGAAAGAAAGAAAGAAAGAAAGAAAGAAAGAAAGAAAGAAAGAAAGAAAAATAAAAACAAGAAAGGAATGATACCCTATTGAAGATGTGGGGAAATTAGTGCTCTCACTGTTTGTAGAAGAATTTAAATCAAAAGCTTTTCATGTACTTCATAAAAAATGTATTCTAAGAATATTATTATGATATATTTGCAAACCTTTATCTTTAGTGAAGAATGGCTTAAAATTGAAATACATTTGAAGCAACTGTTTACCCAAAAATAATTAGTAGCATTTATTACATGTTTAAAATGGAGTGTAATACAATTATTGAATATAACCATGTGAAAGATTGACTGATAACATAGAAAATATTCCCAAATATTGTTAAATGAACCAAAGCAAGTTATAAATCAGTTTATACATTCTGCTCTTTAAAATAGCATAGACCAATGCTCTCTTCTCTCAATGGTTCTATCTTGTGCTTGTGCATTTAATCTTACAATAATTAAAAAATTCCTCTCTCACAAGCAGACAGAATAGTCGGGAAAGCATGTGCTATTCCCACAATGACAAAGCCCTTGACGTCAGTGAGTTTTAATATTCTGAAAAAATATATTACCTATGCTATGATTAGTTTTCCATTTTAATTAAAATAACTGTTTACTTATAGCCTGATTTTTAAGATAATTTATTTTGAGCATCAAACCCCTGCTCTTTTGCTAAATTGAATTGATACCATTTGTATAAGAATTAGTGAGAAATGCTCATGTTAGTCTCTGTTAATATTTTGAGTGGTCCTCATTTAAATCTCTCCATCTCTTGTCTTCCAAGACATATCATATTCTTGATTTCTTTCTTCCTGACATTTTTCTCTGGTTTTTATTCTTCTTATCTCTCTCTTATCATAAGTGTTCCCCCAAATTCCATCCTTGAGTCTCTTCCTTCATTCTTCATCTGTCCAATGACAATAACAATTCACTTATTCACTCATTTATACATATATTCTTTTATCACATACTTATTTATTACTTAAATGTTCCAAGCTCTGAGCTGGATGCTGGGGTACAATATTGAATACATTAGACATTGCTATGGGCTGAATTATGTCCCCATAAAATTCATATATGGAGGTCCTAACCCCCAAGGTGATGTTGTTTGGAGATGTGGGAGACAATTAGGTTCAGAAAAGTTCATTCAGGTGGGGCCCTCATAATGGGATTGAGGTCCTTATAAGAAGGGATACCCTCTTTCTACCCACACACACCAAGGAAAGGCCATGTGAAGACATAGCAGAGAGTTGCCCATTTGCAGCCCAATAAGAAAGCTCTTACTAGACACCAACCTTGTTGGCACCTTGGTCTTGAACTTTTTGTGTTCAGATTATAAGAAATTAATTCCTTTTGTTTAAGTCACCCAGTCTATGACATTTTATTATTGCAGTCCAAGCTAACTAAGACAATTTTTGGTACTGAAAAATGGGGTGCTGCCGTAGGAAATACCTAAACATTTAGAGGTGGGTTTGGAACTGGGTAAGGGGTAGACTAAAGGAGTTTTGAGGTGCATGCTAGATATATGGACATTCTGGCGAGGTATCACCAAAAAATGAGAAATGTATTATTGGAAACTGGAGGAGAAGTCATCCTTGTTGTAAGTGGCAAAAAAAATTGGCTGAACTGTCTGCTGGTGTTTTGTGGAAAGTAGAAATTTAAGTGATGAAATTGGATATGGTCTTTAGCCAAGCAGATTTTTAAGCAGTACTGAAGACACAGCTTGGTTCCCCTTCATTGATAATAGCAAAATGTAAGAGAGATGAATTAAAGAAGGAATTAAGTTAAAAGGAACCAGAATTTTAAGTATAAAATAATTCTACCTATATTGCAAAAGATGAGAACATGTGTTCAGAAAAGAATGCCAAGAATGTGGGGGTCAACCATTGAACCAGGAGATTAAGGTGGGTATAAATCATGAACCTTATCAGGCATCTAACAGAAGGGAATAGAGATAGGATTATACCAGCAGAAACACTGCTAGCTGGGAGGCAAAGAGAAACACCATAGAATGAAGGTGGAGAACTTGTGCTATCTTCTAAGAAAAAGGAAAAAGTACCCCAAAGGTGATTCAGAGATATCTGCTGTTTCTCCCATCATAAGCCCAGAGTGCATAGGTTGGGGGGAGGGAGTTGAACCCCCAACTGGGTTTCGAATGACAGGATCTTTGCCCAGCAGAGTTGCATAAGCAGGGCCCTTGCAAAGAGCAGTGTAGCAGTGTGGGTGTCACTTAGAAACCAAGGGTACAAGGTCACCCCTGAGGGCCACAAGGATGACACAACCATCCCAGTGGATCCAGAGGACAAAGCATTCAACCAAAGAGGACTACTCTCAAGCCTTAAGATGTAGTGTAATTTGCCTAAACTAGATTTTCATCTTGCTTTGAATCCCTCACTCATTTTTTCCTTTTGATTTCTCCCTTCTGGAATGTGAATGTCTGTTCTGTGCCTGTCCCACCACTGCATTTTGGAAGCACCTAATTTGTCTGGTTTTACAGCTGGGGGGAAATTTAATCTCAGGATGACTTGTACCTTGAGTACAATTAGATCAGACATTTAACTTTCAATTTTAGAGTTATTGTTGGAATAAGTTAAGACTTTTAGGGCTATGAGGATGGAATGAATGAATGTATTTTGTATGTGAGAAGGATGTAAATATGGGGGGACCAGACGCAGAATACTATGGGGGTTTGAAGGGATTTTATCCCCTTGAAAATTAATAAATTTCTTAAGTTACTTAAATCAGTCCAGGAATTTAAAGCCTAGTGATGATAATGAAAAAATAATGATAGCCAACATTATTGAGTATTTTAAATGAATGGGATACTGTTTTAAATGATTTGCATGTATTATGTTAAATTCTCACAAAACTCATTGAAATGGATATTGATTTCATCCTGAATTTAGGAAGGGGGTGGGTAAAAGCATAGAATGACAATAGGTACATCACTACAAAACTAATGAATTTAAATTGAATTAAATGTTCTAAAGAAGAATTATAATGACATAAAATAATATAACAGAAATTCCTGGCCACAGCATTAAAGAATGGAAGGAGAAAGTGACTTTTAACCTAAGATGTGAAGCATGTTAGGAAGAAAATGTGTTGTAAGAAAAGAGAATAGACTATGAAAGTACTCTGACATGGAAAACACAGTGTTCCAGGAACTGACAAATGCATGGGTGGGAAGACACTGAAGGGGTGACAGGATGCACAACCGGAGCAGAGAATCAACTGGCAGAGGGAGAGATTGAGACCAAGACACCACTTAGGAATCCACTTAAGCAATTCCAGACAAGAGTCAGTGGTGCCCTGAGATGCCAGTGGAAAGAAAACAAGTCGACTAATTTGGTGTATATCTGGAAGTCAAATCTGCAAAATCTTCTAATGAATTGGTTGTGAGATGTTAAGGAGAGTAAAAATTAGAATTAATACTCAAGTTTCTGCATTGAGCAATTACTTGTATGTGGTGGGATCATTTGATAGAAGAGAAAAGCAAAGAAAAGAATATATGAATTTAATAGTTTTTTGTAACATTTTAAAAATACATAGTGTTTGTCTAAGGTATGTGGTATAGATTCCATGTCCATTTTCTCATTCATTCCTTGATTTCTTACAGGCTATATACAATGCACTCTCGTGTTTAGAATACAGAGTTGTGGGATGGACCTCAATAGGCCTGAAACTTGGACCTGTGGCACTGACTGAGACCTCTGAGGAGGGGGCCAATGCTTTATTTTTGATGTTCTAACCTCTAAAGAGGTACAATGAAGTTTTTTGTGAGTGAAGAAAAAGGTGGATTCTACAACCGATTGCTACTGAAATTAACTGATGCTTTTAAGGTGAAAGAAATTTCTGGGGGGATGATGGCAGAAACATCAGGGAAATTAGGAAGGAACAAGTCCCTTTCCCATCCTTCTACCTGCCAGTGACATCCTAGCACCCATTACTTACAGAAACTCTGAGAAATACAGCTGACAACAGGGGAATGAACTTGGTAGAGTTCCAACTAAAGAATCATAGAGAGTTAGAAGCTTGCTTCTGGAGCTGAGAGGCAACACCCTTAATAACCCTCATACTGTTAAAAGATTCATACATTTATATCTCCAGTATATACCTAACTTTATCCTGAACTCCACACTTGTTAAACTATTTACTCAGGGTCTATGCTTGGTTTTCCACTAGAGATCATACATATAATATGTTCTAAACTGAATTCCTGTTTTTTCTATGTAACTTTCTTTTCCTATATTGTTCCTTATCTTAGTAAAAGGTCAATCCATCCTTCTTTCACAAGAGAAAGCCATGAATCCATTCTTGACTTTTTCTCTTTTATGCCTCATGTATAATCCATCACAGAATCATGTTAGTTTTGCTTAAAAATATATCCTGACTTTAACCTCATCTCACCAGCTGTAAGCCATTATCATATTTTACTTGGATAACTTAAATAGGTTCTAAATTAATCTTCCCTGCTTCTGACCTTGTTCCTATCTCTCAAGAGCCAAATATTTCATGTAAGCATAAGTCAGATAACTTCTCTGCTCAGAATCCTTCAGACTCCTTATCTCACTCTTCATAAAGGCTAACACTCCCATTGACCTATTAGACCATAAAAAGCTTTCCTGCTCCATCATCTCTCTGATATCACAGCTTACCTTACTATCTGCTCCTCAGTTTGTGCTATTTCACTAGCATGGAGCAGGAAAGGCTTGTGTGTTGCTGTTCTCTCTGTCTCACATACTCTTCTCTGTCTTTCTAGAAGTATCCAGCATAAGTAGCCACTCCATAAATATTTTTCGACTGAATTAAGGAGTCAGAGAAGACTGTCCCAAGAAAGCAACATTTTGTCCAAGGTCAGAAAAATAATTAAAATACATCAGTAAAATGGGGGTGGGGATTGATTAGGAAAGAGATCCTGGCAGAGGACAGCATGTGCAAAGGTCATGAGGCAGGAGTGAATATGTCCTTTTTATGTTTAAGGCATGCTAAGGAGGAGAGGAACATAAAGTAAACCTGGAGAGGAAAATAGAAGCAAGACTATAAGAAGGGATAAAATTATTACATAGAAATGCATGCTATGCTTTGCTAAATATTATTTGTATTAATTATATTATCTTTCCTCCAGACAACCAAACATTAAATATTTGAAATATCCTATAGTCTTCTTTTTCATTTATTTAATCATCTGGTCCTGTAGATTTGAATATCTCTTTCTATTTATCCTTTTTTTTTCATTCCTACTAATGTGAAATTAATTCAGTTCCACATTTTTTCCCTGAACTGTTTTAATAACACTGGTGTTTCACTGACCTTGAGTTTCCTTTTTTATCTGAAGCACACCCATTGGCCTCTAGTCCATTCTTTATTTTTCCAAAAATAATCTTTGATTCTACCTCTCTAAGGTTTAGGAACTTCGCTCTTTATTATATTAAGTCAAAATCTTAGCATTCAAATTGTCAGCAAATATTCTCAACCTAAATATTGGACATTCTTCTCTGCTATGCCATATGCTCCAATAAAACTAGACTAATAGAATTTCTAAAATATATTAAATATTTCATTGGTTTAACCACCCATCAAATCACATTTATTGAATATATATCCATTCCTCTACATGTATTGTTCAGAATACCTGAATGCACCATTCCCTACTTCTGTCTGCTGAATTGCTGGCCATTTATAATGGTCTTTCTCTAGGAGCTCCCCAGTTACTTCTTTTTTTTAATTTTATTTTAATCATAGTCCAAGTTACTTCTTTAAGTCAGTTTTGATCACCCTAAATGAAAGTAACATTTTCAGTAGCATTTTATCTTCTCTGGCTATAAGATGTTCTAATTTATTTTATTCATTAAATAACTTAGCATAAAATTATATATTGCAAATAAATTTTTAAAACAAATGTAAAGTGTTTATTATTATTGTTATTATTGGCTGTTGTCATTTTCTCATTTGACAGTCTGAAGGAAAAAGAGGTCAGTGCCCTCGACTAAATAGTCAGGTATTACATTTATTTTTATTTTTATTTTTCTTATTGTTGTTCAAATACATTTGTCTCCATTTTTCCCCACCACCCTTCCCCCATTCCACCCTCAATCCTAACCCATGGGTCTTTTATACATGTTCTTTGATGACCCTTCCCCTTCTTTCCCCCATTATCCCTCACACTCCTCCCCTCTGGTTACTGTCAGTTTGTTCTTTATTTCCATGTCTCTGGTTCTACTTTGCTTGCTTGTTTGTTTTCTTCATTAGGTTCCACTTATAGGTGAAGCCATATGGTATTTTTCTATCACTGTCTTGCTTACTTCACTTAGCGTAGTGCTTTCCAGATCCATCCACACTGTTGTGAAGGGTAGGAGCTCCTTCTTTCTTTCTGCTGCGTAGTATTCCATTGTGTAAATGAACTACAGTTTTTTGATCCACTCATTTATTGATGGGCACTTGGGTTGTTTCCAGCACTTGGCTATTGTAAATTGTGTTGCTATAAACATCTTTGTGCATAGGATCTATTCAATTGATGTTTCAGGATTCTTAGAGTATAATCCCAGCAGTAGAATTGCCAGGTCAAATGGTAGTTTCATTTTTAGTTTTTCTGAGGAAATTCTATACTGTTTTCCACAGTGGCTGAACCAGTCTGCATTTAAAATATAGAACAAACATTTCAAGAATTTGTATGGAACCATAAATGACCCCGCATTGCTGTAACAATTTTGAGAAAGAAGAACAAAGTAAGAGGGATCACAATATCTAATATCGAACTATATTACAAGTCCACTATCAAAACAGGATTGTCCTGGCATAAGAACAGACATATATATCAATGGAACAGAATAGAGATCTGAGAAATAAACTGAAGTCTCTGTGGTCAATTAATATTCTACAGAGGAGACAGAAGCATAAAATGGAGTAAAAATAGCCTCTTCAACAAGTGGTGTTGGGAGAACTGGACAGCTAAGCACAAAAAAAATGAAATTCGAGCACCAACTTACACCATACACAAAAATAAACTCAAGATGGATAAAAGACTTAAGTATCACTCATGACATCATAAAAGTCCTAGAGGACAACATAGGCAGTAAAGTCTCAGATATTCCAAATAGCTATATTTTTACAGATATATGCCCTAGAACAAGGGGCATAAAAGAAAAAATAAACAAATGGGACTTCATCAAAATAAAAACTTCTGCATGGCTAAAGAAAATATCAGCAAAATGAAAAGTGAACCAACCATATGGGAAAATATATTTGCCAATGATACCCCAGTCAAGGGTTTGATCTCCAAAATATATAAAGAACTCACACAACTCCACTCCAGGAAAACAAACAATCCAATTAAAAAATGAGCAAAAGATCTGAACAGACACTTCTCGAAGGAGGACATACAGAGGACTTAGAGACATATGAAATCATAGAGATGCTCAGCATCACTAGCAATCAGAAAGATGTGAATTAAAACCACAATGAGATACCACCTCACACCAGTCAGAATGGCCACTATAAACAAATCAACAAACAAAAGTGTTGGCGAGCTTGTGGAGAAAATGGAACACTAGAACACTATTGGTGGGAATGCTATTATTATTATTAACATTAATTTTCTCAGTTTATTCCTTATTACAAATCTGAAAGTTTATTGAAGCATAGGTTATAATGTACTCATTGTCCTAGTCCCTGAGGTAACATAAACATATATAACAAACTATTAAGTGCTTTTTTAATTGAACTGATATGAACCACATATCCTAGATTGAAATAGTTAAATATATACATATATGTGTATTAAATAAAATACATTTGCATAATAAAGCTACTTATTTTTTACTCTTATTTAATCATGGAAAACATGTTGTATATGTCTAATTATAACACATTTATGAAAGCAGGAAAAGCTCTTTTTAATAGGTTAGCTCTCCTCACTTTCTGTAAAACACATAAAAAATCAAAAGGCTTTTATCCAGAAATGCTAATCAGTGGTTCAAAACTGATGGTTACTACCTTGAAATAATATTATAATGACCTGGGAACTTAAAAACCTCAGTGCTCAGGACACATGCCAAGACAATTAAATCAGAATCTCTGGGGATGGCTCACAGACATCAGTGTTATTTAAATTATGTCTACCAATATGTAAAAAGAATAATGTGTGTGATCAAGAGGGATTTATTGCAGGTATGCATGGCTGGTTTAATATTAGAAAACTAATGAATGTAATGCACCATCATAATCATCTAAATAAGAGAAAAAAACATGAACCTATCAATTGATGCAGTTATTAAACTCTAACACCTATCCAAGATAAAAACTTAGTCAACTAGGAATAGAACCTAACATTCTCAAACCAAAATAAAATCAAATACAAAAAAGTCAGTGAAATAATAATTAATGGCAAATTGGAATTAATGTTTCCTCCTAAAATAAAAAGCAAGGCAAGAACATGTTCTCTCATCATGTCAACATAATAGTGAAAATCTTAGTGCAAAAAAAGACAAAAGTGAAAATAAAAAGCATACTGATTGGAAATAAATAAATAAAATTCTTTCCATTTTCAGGTGATATATTTGTCTGCATGGCAAACCCAAGTAATTTAGAACAAAAATAGAACTAATAATTAGTGAGTTCAACAAGGTAGCATGATACAAGGTAAATACACAAAAAGCAATCATAATACAGTATATTAGAAATGAACAAATGCATGTAAAAATTTTAAATGAAATACCATTTTAAAACATTCCTAAAATGAAATAGGTATAAGCTCTAAAAAAATGTATAGTTTTAATAAACATAAATACTGAGGAAAGATTAAAGTAGACCTAAATAAATGAAAATACATACCATGTGTGTGTAATTGACAGTAAAGATGTCAATTATTCATAACTTGATCCATAGGCTTAATACAATTATTATCAAAAATTCCAGCATCTACTTTTGGGGGATTATATAGAAAAGGTAATTCTAAAATTCATATGGAAAGGCAAAAGAAGTAGAATAGCTAAAATAATTTTGAAAAGGAAGAATAAAGTTGAAGGAATCATACCCAATTTTAAGACTGTACAGACACAGTCATCAAGATGGTGTGGCATTAAAGGAGGGACAAGACATGGTGACCAATGAAATGTAGAATACAAGGACCCAGAAATAAACCTGCACAAACAGGCTGAACTAATTCTTGATGAAGAGATAAAAAATGAAGAAAGTATAGTTTTTTCAATAAATTATTTTGAAACAATTGAACTTTCATAGGTAAAAGTGTGAATCTGACATAAATTTCACTCCATATAAAAATTAACTCAAATGGATAAAATGTATACATTTAAACCACAAAATTATAAGTCACTGAGAAGAACGCATAGGGGAAAATCTTTGTGACTTAGGGCTAGGTGAAGAATTTTTGGACATGACACCAAAACCTGATCCAAAAAAACTGATATTATACTTCATCAAAATTGGTTTTTTTTTCTGTGAAATATCCTGTTAACAGGACAAACATTTAAGCCACAGACTAGGATACAATGTTTGCAAAACATATAAGAAATCAAAAGAATTCTATTCAGAATAAATAAAGAAACTATATTTCATCCCAAAGGATATACAGATATCAAATAAATGCATAAAAAAGATGTTCAACATTACAAGCCAAATTACAGCACAAATTAGAGCCACATGAGATACTATACATATCAATCAAAATGGCTAATATAAAAATACAATACCAAGTGCTGACACTGAGGCAAGGCAACTGGATCACTCCTACCTTGTTGCTAAAGATGGAAAATGGTATAGCCAGTCTACAGAACAACTGGGTAGTTTCTTATGAGATTATACATGCACTTGCCATAGAACCCACTAATCACTTCTGTATGTACATTTATTCTAGATAAATGAAAATGTGTGTCTGACCAAATTTTGTATGCAGTTGTCTATAGCAGCTTTGTTTATAATAGACAAATACTGGAAACCACCTAACTGTTTTTTGGTGAGTAAAGAAACAGTGATATATATATACTATAAAATGTTACTCAGTTATATGATGAAATAAACTATTAATACACAGCACACCAACGAGGATGAATCTAAAGGATATTATGGTCAGTGGAAAAAAACCTCAAAAGGTTACACAAGGTTTGATTCCACAAATAACACTTTTAAAAATAACAAAATTACATCGATGGAGAGTGCAGTGTGACTATAAAGCAGAAGCAAGAGGAATTTTCTTTCTGGCAACAGAACGGATTTTTGTCATGGTTGTGGTGATGGTTAAGTACATTTATATACGTGATAAAAGTTATCATACTACACACTCAAGACAATAAGAAATGAGCACATGTAAAAATTGGTGAAATAGGAGTGAAGTTTATAGTTTAGTTAATAATATTATACCAATGTCAATTTCCTGGTTTTAAAAATGTCCTTTGGCTATAGAATCTGTTATCATAGGGGAAAGATAGGTGAAAACTACATGAAAACTTTTCTGTTTTGCAATTTATTGTGAGTGTTGAACTCTCTCTAAATAAGAAGTAAAAACTGGAGCTCCCACCATGGCCATGTTGTGTCTCATGTACGAGAGATACACAGGTAGCTTTGTCCTCAAGGAACTCACAGTAAGAAAATGTTGGACCTTTAAATGAAATAGGAAACACAGTAGGAGAAGCAAGTTTGAGAATGGAATTTTAGACATGCCTGTGGAAATTTAAGTATAAGGAGATAGTTGTATGTAATTCAAGCTCAGAAGAGAAGATGAATACAGAGGTTTGGGAGTTTTCGGCATACGGTGAGATTATCAAGAGAGTATGTCTTCTGAAAGAGGACCTAGAAAGTACCTGCATAATCCCTGGACCTGTCCTCCTCAGTGGCATGGCTACTCTAGCATGGGGTGACATCCTCTCTCCTTCCATAAACATACTGGTGCTGTGGTGGAGGTGGAGGTCATCAACTCAAATACAAGGAAATAACATAAATTTGTGATTTGAGTCCATTGTAAAGATGATAGAAAAACAGAGTGGCTCCTGAAGAACTGGAGGAAGTATGCCTTGTTTAAAATCATAAAGTTCCTATTTTGTGCAAATATGCTTTTACTAGCCAAACAAAACAAGATTGCTGGCAGATTCTGCCAAGAGCTGATGATGTGCAGCTCCTGTCAGGCATGTGAGTTGACTAGTATACTAATTTCTGATTAAATGATGATGCCTCTATGGCTTCATGTGGTACCCCTCTAAGATATTTGCACTTTGAAAAAGAGTTTCATGAGATGCAAATATTTTTAGCCTATGGCAATGTCACACAAAGGAACACTCTAAGATTTTTCAGGGCAGTTCTTTAGGCAATACTTTCTACATTACATTACAACAAAGCAAATCTTGTAAAAAGCCAACCCTCATTTAAAAGACATGTCCATATTATGCAGTGAAAGTGACTTTTGGAATTCTCTGTTTATTTGACCAAAATCAGTTATGTGTTAGCTCCCTCTTACAGACTGACTTGTTACAAATGGTATCTAAATAAAGTCCCACCTTCTCCCTTGTACTTATTAGTGTTTAATATGAAGATTTTCATTTATCTATTTGGATAACAAATTAATCAGCTAACAAGGTTTTTGACCCATGGGACATGATTCAGTTGTATGATTATGATTGGAATCAGACACTTCACATATTATGCTAATATTAGAGATTCAGGTGACTGAGTAATTAGATATAAATTATTTCTGCAAAGATTCATCTCAACACTCATAACAAAACAGGAGCTAGAAATAAACTAATTTGTTTAAGAAAATCAGGTTATAGTAAATATTTAATGAGCAGCATAATAATAAATACTATGTTAACAAGTTTAGGTGCTATATGAGAGGAAACTGAACATAAGTGTGGCTCATCAAGAAACTCCTTACCCTGGATTACAAAGTCCTGTATGATTTGATCATGTCTACATTGCCAAGCATATCTGCTTTTTCTCATTTGCTATGTTCTAGCTGCATGACTTTTTTTTCTGATTATTTTAATGTGGCAAAGATGTTCTAGTTTTACAGCATTTGCATGAGTTCTTCCTTTTGCCTGGGATGATGATCCTCCAGATATTTGAATTTTTGACTCCTTCTTGTCACTCAGATTATTGTGGAGAGACTCTTCTCGAACAACTAACCTAAAATAATTACCTCATTAATCTCTGTAACTTTATTTTAATTATTTGCAGGTACTAGTTATTAGCTATTTTTATTTTATTTCTTTTATTTGTGGTCTCTCTTATATCCCCACCCTCCTCTAACTTTCATGACAGCTGAAAAATAAAATAAGCTACAGATGAGTGGTGCCCCCTCAAAAAAATATGTCCACATGCTAATCTCCCAAGTTGATGAATATAACCTCATATAGCAAAAGATGTAATAAGGTTGAGGAAATTGAGAGGAGCTTAGCCCACATTATCTAGGTAGATCCAGAATGCCAATCATATTTATCCTTATAAGAGAAAGGTAAAAGACATTTTGAAACACACACAGAGGAGCAGGTGATGTGAAGATGGAGGCAGGGGATGGGAAAGATGAAAACATCAGCCAGCAACCAGCAGAATCTAGAAGATGCAAGGAATAATTTTCCCTCAGAATCCCAAGAGAGAGCATGCACTTGCTGAAAGCCTGATTTTAGACTAGTGGTCTCCAGAGCTTTGAGAAAATAAATTTATCTTGTTTTAAGCTACCAAGTATGTGGTAATTTGTTACAACAGCAATAGGAGATTATCTGCCTTAAAAAAAAACACAGTTAAGGTTGGTAAGAAATATTTAAAAGATAGTAAAAGGAGAACTTAAAGAATGAATGGAGACAAAAAACAAGATCTATAGAAAACAATGTTAAAGGCAATTAAAATTAAAATTTTAAAATGACTGAAAACATTGATAGCTAGGGGACAGATATAAGCAAGTTTCACAAAATGAACTTGTAAAGTAAAAACACCTAAATGATCGTAGAAACCATGCTTAATATGAAAGAAGGCAAACATGATAAAAAGTGGTTTTGTAGTCCATGAATAAGAGAAAAGAAAAATAACATTCAAAGATATGCCAGAATACCCTGACTGGTATGGCTCAATTGGTTGGGCATTGTCCTACAAAACAAAAGGTCATTGTTTCAATTCCCAGTCAGAGCACATACCTAGGTTGTGGGTTCGATCCCCAGTTTAACATGTATGAGATGCAACTGATCTCTGTTTTTCTCCCTCTCTTTCTCCCTCCCTTCCTCTCTCTTAAAAATAAATAAATAAAATATTTTTAAAAAGGTATTACATACAAAATTTCTCTGAGTAAAAAATATAAATTTATCAAAGAATATACTAGTTTCCCCAAAATGAATAAGATTAATTAAGAAATGTCAATCTAAAGTTTATAAATTTTAAGTATAAAAACAAAGTCAAATGGTTATACAGTTTGCAAAATAATTATTGGCCAATATTGAGGGTAGAAGGAAGGTTGCATATTCAGTCTCAGACTTTCTCTGAACAACATACAAGCTCAGAAAAGAAGAAAGTCCTGTGTACAACTCACTGATTACATAAAAATGGAACCCAAGAAATGTTCATAGTTAGCAATTTTAGGATAGATATTTTTAGAAATTTAGGGAATAAAGAAATAAAGCCTCTATGAACCATTATTGGAATATGATATTAGAAGATAGAGTCCAACTAATCAACAGATTAATAGTAATAACACAAATCATTAAGGATGAAAAATAATAAGAGTTACATGAAAAAATAATGATAAAATTTCTTGTAATAGAGAAGACCCTTTTAACTATGGCTCAAAATCCAGATTCCATTAAAAAAAGATTAATTTTAATAACATTAAAAATAAATGTCTGATTAGCCAATCAAAAGATAACTTACTTTCTGTTAAAATTATTCACCAAAAAATCACAGTTAATTCCAAATATTTTGGATATCAAAAAGCTTCCAACTATTAATAACTATAAAAATCAATAATCTAATAAACATATGGACAACTCACATGGACAGGCAGCACAGAAAAAGGCCCACTGGTCCACACACATAAGTAAAGATATTCAACCTTGTTCAAAATAGAAATGGGCTGTAAGTTGCACTGATATACTATATTTCCCCTGTCAGTAAAACAAAATTTAAAAAAAATGATAAAACTTTCTGTTTGTGATATTTGGGAATATCAGAAATTTTTCTACATTGTTGTTAGGAGTATAGATTAGGGCAGAGACTATAAAAGACATTTTTCATAGCTATCAAAACAAACCAGGCTGGGTGAAAGAATTAACAAAAAAAACTCAAAACAAAAACTCATAGACACGAACAACAGCATGGTGATTACCAGAGGGAAAAAGTGGTGTGGGAAGATGAAAAAGGGTACATGGCAGATAAATGGTGATAGAAAGAGACTTGACTTGGGTGGTCAATATACCAATGATATAGTATAAAACTGTACACCTGAAACCTATATAATTTTATCAACCAGTGTCACCACAATAAATTCAATAAATAAAAAATAAATACATATAACAGAGATAATAAAAAATGTACCTTTTGGATGCCACTTTCATTTTTTGGGTTTTATTCTATAGAGGTACTTCCAGAAGAAGGAAATAAGATAGGTGCATTGCTATATTTTTTTGTAAAAAGCAAAATATTACAGGCTTTCTAAGTGTCCATTATTAATAGGGAACTAGTTAAAAGAATAAAAATGCATCAATACAATAGGAAACTATGCAGCATTTGAAAAGATATTCCACATCATATGTCATCAGGAAAATGAGAATGAAAACAGTAGTGAGATGCCACTACACACTTATTAGAATGGCCAAAACATAAAACACCAATACCACTGGCGAGGATGTGGAGTGAGAGCAACTCTCCTTCAATCCTAGTAGGAACGCAAAATGGTACAGCTATTTTTGAAGACAGTTAAGCAATTCCTTATAAAACAAACATATCCTTATCATACAATCCAGCAATCATGCTCCTTGGTATTTACCCAAAGGAGCTGAAAACTTATGTCCACACAAAACCTGTAAATGATGTTAATAGCACCTTTACTCATATTTGCCAATATCTGGAAGCAAGAAGTCATTCAGTAGTTGAATGGATAATCTAGCATGTCCGGAGAATGGTGCTAGAAACAAATTATTCAGTGCTAGAAACAAATGAACTATCAAACTTTGAAAGCCATAGAAGAAACTTAAATACAAATTACTCAGTGAAAGATGCCCATCTTAAAAGGCTACATGCTATATGATTCCAACTCTATGACATTCTTGAGAAGGCAAAACTATGGAGACAGTAAAAAGTAGTTGCCAGGGATTAAGGGAGAGGAAGGGATGAATACGTGAGTCACAGAAGATTTTTAAGGTGGTGAAACTACTCTGTTCAATACTATAATGGCAGACACATGTCATTATACATTTGTCCAAAAACACCGAATATGCAACACCAAGTGTGAAATCTAATGTAAACTGTGGACTTTGGGTGACTATGCTGCATCAGGAAAGGTTAATCAATTGTAACAAATGTACCTCTCTGGTGGCGGATGCTGACAATGGAGGAGGCTATGCATTTGTGGGGACAGGAGGTATATGAGAAATCTCTGTGCCTTCTGCTTACTTTTACTGTGAACTTAAAATTGTTCAAGATTATATTTCTTTTTAAGGAATTTTTATTAAAACAAGAATTTGATAATTCAAATTAGGTTTCCTTGCTCAGTTATCAATTCTATTATTTAAAATAGAAGTGACATTCTGAGCTATTTCACAGTAAAGACTTACAAAATTAAAAAAAAAGGAATACTTTAAGTTTTTGTACTTTGCTGAAAATTCCTTTTCCTGGGTTCTATAAAATGTTAATTTCTTTATACTTTATTACTTTTTGTTATTTTGTTTGTTTGTTTTTAAATCAATAAATAATCCAGGACTAGCATTATGTTTGCTAGATCTGGCATTTGCTCACTATGTAGGGTTCAAGTTTCCTTTTCTTTTTAAAATTTACATTATATTTTGCAATGTTTTTTTCATGATATTTAAGTTTTTTTATATTTAGATTGTTTTTGTTTTTGGTGAAACATAAGTTTTTTCATGGTCCCTAATTCATTTTTTTAATTTTAATTGTATTTTTCCCATTACCTTTTATTCTCCATATACTTACTCCCTTTCCCCACAGTCACCACACTGTTGTCCATGTCCATGAGTTCTTTTTTCTCTTTGTGGATCCCTCCACTCCCTGTCAGCCTGCTCTCTATCTATGAGTCTGTCTATATTTTGCTTGTTATCTCAGTTTGTTTATTAGATTCCATATATGAGTGAAATCATGATATTTGTCTTTCTCTGACTGGCTTATTTTACTTAGCATAATGTTCTCCAGGTCCATCCATACTGTCACAAAGGGTGAAATTTTCACTTTTACAACTGTAAACTTATTCCATTGTGTAAATGTACCATAATTGTTTTTATCTAATCACCTACTGATGGACAATTGAGCTGCTTCCAGATCCTGGTGATTGTCAGTCACCAAGAAGTGGGATCACTGAATCATAACAAGTGCTGGTGAGGATATGCAGAAAGGGGACCCATTTTGTACTGTTGGTGGCAATGCAGATTGGTGCAACCAGTGTGGAAAGCAGTATGCAGATACCTCAAAAAATTAAATATGTATCTGACCCATTTAAACATTTTGAACACCAGTGTCACTGTTAACTGCATTCTAGGCAGCCTCTTTAGCTTGCGGGGCATGTAGTACAGGTATAGCTTCATCAGCTTTGAAGAGAGATTCTGGAGACTCAAGCATAAGAAGTTCTGAATTATCAGTCTTCAATGACATGCCAATGATTTTGCCAGAAAGAATAGGCTGCATGGCTTGAATTAGAGGAAATGGCATTCACTCAACATTTGCTTTTGCTCTGGATAAGGGGCTGATGCCAACATGGAAGTAATGAGAGGCTCCTGACCTTGTACTTGAGCAGCAGGCTGCTGCATGGTAACTTGTGGCTGTGCATGAAGATGTGTTTGAGGATTGTGAACTCCCACAGAATATTTATATTGTGGAATAGTATGGACAGCAGGAGTATAGCTGCAGCAGCAGTTAAAGTTTATTTTTAAAAGAGAATATGCTGACTTCAAAACCCAAGGGTCCTCCCAAGTACTGAGTATCCTACTTCTGAGATATGCAAGATGTGATTATTTGCCCTGCACTTTAGTTTGGATGTCTCAGTAGGACCTGCATTTCTGGATCCGTAACATTTTACTTATGTGGCAGTTATTTGCTTATCTCCCACCCTGTGGAACCTGTGTATCTTACTAAGCCCTCATGGTAGTTGCCACTTCTAGTTCATCTGCTTATCAACATGATACAAACACCATCAAAGTGATGAACTGGGAATGTCCAAAGATCAAGTTCCCTTTATAAAGTTAATATTGCTCTGGTACAAAAACAAGTGTGTACAGGGTGGTGCAAATTAGGCTTACAATTGTGAGTGCTGTGAAACACAGACTTTATTCTTGTATTACCATTTATTGATTATGTTATTATTTCTCCATATGAACAACTGTAAACCTATGTTTACCCCACCCTGTACTGTTGTTCATCTCATGTGATGGTAACTGTTTCCCTTGATTCTTCCATACAGGACTTGAAAATTAATGTTAGATCAGTAACCACATGTGCCAGATGCTAAATTATTCTGCTGTAGCAACAATGCCACATTTGGCACAACATCTATAATTGGAGCTACTACTTAGTTGATTTTATTAGGCCACCATCATCCATAGTAATCTATCCACATTTTTTAGGGAATAGGATTCTGAGTTATATGGAAATCTGGCAAGGACTACCACACTTATCTTTAAATATTTGAGGGTGATACTGACTGGCCCATTTCTTCCAAAGTGTGTTATTGTTTTTTTATTTAATATTATTTTCTGGGAAGTATAGAATTTCAGAGGCTTCTAATGGACCTTCCCCACTATAACAACTCTTACCACACAGACTAAGGAATTGATTTTAGAGTTCTACCAGCTGCCAGGTATATACATTCCAGTTATATTCAGAGATCAGGATTTGGCCACTGGGTTCATTCATAGGTCCATTGGTTCCACAGTGAGCCAGACATGTTACAGAGCTTCATTTATAACATCCATTCTAATAGGAGGGAAATGGTGGTGCTTTGGGTCCAAGCATTAATGCCAGTTCAGACTCATATCCAATAATCCTCAAAAAGTGTGGCTATTTTCTTTTTCTCTACCTATAGTTACTCAATATATGGTTGTCAGTACTCTTAGGAGAGGACTGGAGAAATAACTGGAGGCATTTTTATTTAATATACTTGTTACTTTCCCTTATCCTTCCTCATGGTAACTCAAACTCCCATTCATGGATCTGAATGGATCCTAGTTCTGAAAACTGACTCTGGTCTGGAAACTTATGTTGGTGTGGTTGCATTCAGTCTCCTGATCATTCATTGTTTCTTTCCTTTGATTGTAAAAATTAAGCAATACCCTGGTTAGCCTCCCATACAATTTACCCATGGAAAGCATTATCTTACATTAACCATCTCCATCTACCTGTACAGATTGGACCCTCTGCCTGCCACCTCAACTTGCTGTTCACTGTGATAGCTGTGCCCCTCTTGCTTTGAGAGTAATATGCCACTACTTGGGCACTTTTATTTCGACATACTCTCATACTTTTTGCTATCAGGGACACTGGTTCTGTCACAGCATCTTACAATCAGCCTGATCTACAAAAAAGAGACATACAAGCTTCTGAGTGATTCTAGTGCTTTTCTCACCAGTACAATTCACAGCTGCGATTCACAGCTTTAGTGAATAAGCTGTGCTTCTGGCTCGCTCTTAGTAATAGCTTTCTGGTAGATTTTCTGATCTTACGCAGTATATCATTACAGCATACCCATTTATTTAAGCCATTTCATGTCTTATTCTCTTATCTGTCACACAATTCTGGCATTTTCATTGGACTTACATGAGCTATCACTTCTTCAGACTTTCAAAGTACCATCCCAGCTATGTAATTAGTACTGTCTCCTAGGGTCCTTGCCAGCATGTTAAATATAGAAAAATGTTCTATATTGATAAAGACTTTGACATTTGACTCTAGATTCTGTACCCCTCATTCCATCACCTTCGAGATCTAGTTTCATTTATCCTACCTTGGCTCCTGGGTTCCTATGAAATAGATGCTTTTTCCTTTGGTATATACTCTCTTTTGTCCTTTAGCTAGCTCAACACTCCCCCACTGGACTCTGCTGGTATTTTACCCTTAATATTGGTCTGTTCATCTGGAGGGAAATGCAGGTAGATGCTTGAGTTGTGGGGGGGGCGGGGCATAGGTGGGAACTTTGATTTCAAAACCACTTAACTCACTTCTGGTCAAGATGGAGGCATAGGCAGACACTCTGTGCCTTCTCACACAACCAAAATAAAGACAAATACCATATGATCTCACCTTTAACAGGAACCTAAACAACAAAACAAACAAGCAAAATATAACCAAAGACACTGAAATAGAGAATAGGCTGACAGTGACCAGAGGGGACAGGGGAGGGAATTTCAGGGGAAAAGGGGAAGGGTTTACAGGAACAAATATGAAGGACACGTAGACAAAAACTAGGGGGGTTGGAAATGGGAGGGAGTAGAGAGGGATGGCTGGATGGGCTGGGTTGGGAGTTAAAGACAGAAAACTACTTGAACAATGATTAAAATAAAATTTAAAAAATAAGGAAAACAAACTTTAGAAACAAACAAAAAAACAACCAGTACTGACAGAAAATTGAACTGTATGGAAGTCCAAAAACCAAGGAGTTAAAGTAGACACATTCATCCAGACTGGAGGTGTGGCAGAGTCAGGCCTCCAGGCAGAGAGGGGTCGAGGCAAAAAAAGTGGTGACTGGCAGACCCCAGGCACAAGGAGGCAGTGGGTGGACTCAGAAAAGTGGCAAACTGTGGAGGGGTGCAGTGCACAAGGCGGCTGGTGGACCCAGGGGTCCCACATTCGTGCACAGATAAGCCAGGTGAAACTGGGGAGCAAGACAGACCACGCAACCCAGGGTCTCAGTACAGGAAATAAAGCCTCAAATCACTGATTGGAAATACCTGTGGGGACTGAAGTGCTGAGAGAAATTTCCAGCCTCACAGGAGAGTTCATTGGAGAGACCCACAGGGTCCTAGAACACATATAAACCCACCCACACAGGAATCAGCACCAAAAGGGCCCAGTTTGCTCAGGGGAAGTGGCAGAAGGGACTGAAATCCATCAGAGAGTTGGAGCAAGCACCGTTGTTCCCTCTCAGACTCTGCCCCACATACAGTGGTGTCACAACCCAATGACTAGGTTGATCTGCTCTGGTGAACACCTAAGGCTCTGCCCCTCACTATGTAACGGGCCCATCAAGACAAAAAAAAAAAAATGGCCCAAATGAAAGAACAGATCAAAGCTTCAGAAAAAAATACAACTAAGTGATGAAGAGATAGCCAACCTATCAGATGCATAGTTCAAAGCATTGGTGATCAGGATGCTCAAGGAATTGGTTGATTTTGGTTGCACATTAGATGAAAAATGAAGGCTATGCTAAGTGAAGTAAAGCAAAATGTACAGGGAACCAATAGTGATGGGAAGGAAACTGAGACTCAAATCAATGGAGTGGACCAGAAGGAAGAAAGAAAAGATCAATCAGAAAAGAATGAAGAAATAAGAATTTAAAAAAATGAGGAGAGGTTAGGAACCTCCAGGACATCTTTAAATGTTCCAACATCTGACTTATAGGGGTACCAGAAGGAGAAGAGGAAGAGCAACAAGTGGAAAAGTTATTTGAACAAATAGTACAGAAGAACTATCCCAATCTAGCAAAGGAAATAGACTTTCAAGAAGTCCAGGAAGCTCAGAGAGTCCCAAAGAACTTGGGCCCAAGGAGGGACACACCAAGGCACATCATAATTACACTAGCCAAGACTAAAATGAAGGAAAGAATCCTAGAGGCAGCAAGAGATAAGGAGACAGTTACCTACAAAGGAGTTCCCATCAGATTGTCAGCTGATTTTTCAAAAGAGACCTTGCAGGCAAGAAGGGGCTAGAAAGAAGTACTCCAAGTCATGAAAGGCAAGGACCTCCATCCAAGATTGCTCTATCCAGCAAAGCTTTAATTTAGAATGGAAGGGCAGATAAAGTACTTCTCAGATAAGGTCAAGTTAAAGGAGTTCTTCATCATCAAGCCCTTATTATAGGAAAGGTTAAAGAGATTTATCTAAGAAAAAGAAGATAAAAAACATGTGTAATAAAATGACAGCAAACTCACAATCATTAACAACACACCTAAAACAAAACAAAAACAAACTAAGCAAACAACTAGAATAGGAACATAACCACAGAAATGGAGATCACATGGAGGGTTAGCAACAGGGGAGTGGGAGGAAGAGAGAGGGGGAAAAGGTACAGAGAATAAGTAGCATAGATAGTAGGTAGAAAATAGACAGGAGGAGGGTAAGAATTGTATGGGAAATGTAGAAGCTAAAGAAATTACAAATATGACACATGGACATGAACTAAAAGGGGGAATGTGAGTGGGAGAGGGTGTGCAGGGTGGATGGTAGTGAAGGGGGGAAATGGGACAACTAACAGAATAATCAATAAAATATATTAAAAAAGAAAAAAAAAACACTTAGCTCATTGGAATATTCTGCATGATCTCCAAGCAAAGGCTCCTTTAAAATAGAACCACTATTTTCTAATAAAGGGGTTACTTCCAGTAGCTAAGAGGATTCAGGGGAAAATGGAACTTCAAGGTTCTCAACTATATCTAATTAATTATTTTCATTCCAAACCTAAAGGGAATATGTCTTCATCATTAGAAACCTGACCTTGGCTTAGGAGACTTGCTGGGACTGACAATTAACTTTCTCTGAAACTCGACTAGCCTTATGATTAAGTTTTGAACCTAGTCCTCTACTCTGTCTGCCCTTCAGTGGAAGCCAATTAAGTCTTCTTAAGCACTGCCAAGTGTCTTTCTGGTATTCAGATTTTGCCCTGGATTGGTAATTAATCACCTGAACTTGTCATTATCTTTCTTCAGTTAAGACAAAATGGGTTTAAGTAAACCCCACTCAATTCACAGTGCTTATACTTTGCATTTTCCTTAAACCATTGTTTCAGAAATAATTATATAGCTAGAATGTCCCCTTCCACCAATACTACAGCAAAGTTCACTACTGAAGACAATTTTGGCAATTGTCAAATGGTAGACTATTTGTTTTCCACTTACCACAAGCTATGGGGTACTAATTCCCAAATAACTTAGGAGACTTCTCCAAAATTATCCTATAACAGGAAAGATGAAGTTTACAGATGGGACGGTCTGTCAGAGTTTTCCCACTTGAAATAAGGGGACTGGGCCTTTGCATCCTAGCTTCACTCAGTCATTAGAGGGGATATAATTTTAGAAAGCAAATTCTCTGTGGCCAAGGGCAATATTAAGGGAAAGACTCAGCTGTGAGTTGTGAGCCGTAGACATTCCCAGTAGCTGGAGAATGTGTGATTTATCAGAGCATCAATTATCTATTATACCATACACAGAAAAATGGCAAATGTATGTGTACATCAATAATTGGCAAAGAATATGCCTATATAGCCACCATGCCTTTCAAGAAATACAGCACTGTTCGAACTACAGAAACCCCTACAAGCCCCACACAATTACAAACTCCATTTCCACAGTTCCAGTTCACTACTCAACTTCTAATACCACACTTTGTTTTTAAATTTTATATAAATTGAATCAAAGTACTATTTTCTGTATGTATAACTTCTTTTAATCAATATTATGACTATGAAATCTATTCAGTAATTGTGTACATTAATAGTTCATTAAATGCATGTTATTGTATGATCTTCCTTTAAATTCAGGTATAACAATTTATTATTATATATTGAATGGTATTTTTGTGGTTTCTAGTTTTTATTGTTATTAATAGAGCTGCTTTGTGCACATTTAAACATGCATTCTGGTGAAAATATGTATATATGCAGTTCTGTTGTGGTCATCTTAAACTATAGTCATTATTTATTCACTATTGTATTCATTCTAGTTTATTATCTTCTAAGTAATTATTATTTTTATTTTTAATTCTTTTATGATTCGACAGCTTATTTCTGAATTTTCTACTACTCATTTGTTATGATTTTCTTTCATTTTTATATCATTTTTAAAATGTTTAGTTTAATTATGGGCATACTTTAGACATGCTTTCATTATATGGTTGTTGTTTTATTCCTCTTTACTCTTTTTCTTGTAGTAATTTTATATTATATATTTTATTTAATCGTGTACTCCATTTTAGAATAAAAGATGTTCACAGAAAGCTTTGAAAACTTCGCATGGCTCCTCTTTCTGTTGTTTTTCCATAGTGCTCAAATGTATGGCAGCTTATTTTCTGAGATATTCTGGTTCTAGAACTCACTTACTTTTGTTTAGAACATATCTTTTTGTAAAGCTTTGTCGCCATTGTTCTTGTCATTCTCAATTTTGATTCTACTCCTAGAGCTTTTTCTGCACTCTAAGGCCCTGCCCAACATCACACTCTGGTGGGTCAGTTTTCACATATGCAGAGGTGACATAGCTGATTATTCCCTTGGGAGACATTAATAAAGTGGGGTTAATGGATTAAATTGTAGAAACACTTAAAATGTTTAAATATATTGATATGTAATGCCAAGGCTATTTCCAGATATTTTGTGTCACTCTGCTCCTTTACCAGCAGGTACCATCTCACCAAGTCCATGAAGGGACTCGGTGTTGCTCTTTTTTCTGTTTTTCCATTGAATGGAAGATGGTTTTCACTGTTGTTTTAATTTGCATCTCAACCTCAACCTCTCTCTCATTGAATGGAAGATGGTTTTCACTGTTGTTTTAATTTGCATCTCAACCTCAACCTCTCTTTATAAAAACACTAACAAACATGGTTATTTCCCTAACCAATATATCCATAAATTATTTCCTTTTAATATTTAGAGAAAACATAGTATGTTCAATTTAAATACTCTAAAGCAGCGATTTTCTACTGATGTGCTGCAAGAATTTTTAAAATGCGCAATACCTGAGTATTTAGTCAGGGCACTGCCCCGTTTTTCATTAGATTGTGAAATTAAAAAATGATAATAGCCAACACAACAAGAGACATGTGGTGTGAATGAATCAAATTTATATTTTTTTGGCCAGACAAGAAATATATTTTTTGGTATGCTACAGAATTTTAGTAATTAGTTTGTGTGTGCTATGAGGTGAAACAGGTTGAAAATCACTGTTCTAAAGATTGCAGAAACTCTTAGATATTAGATAAGACATGAAAACCCAGATTGAGTGTGCCTGGTTTTCTTTCATTATTCATATCAGAATTAAAGGGTTCCTCCACACTTTTGTCATTATGTTGTTCTTGCTCTTCTCCCACCTGATGATGCAACCCTATGTATTGGGTTTGTCCAAAAACAAAAAATCATTTAGTTTTTTCTGTAAAATAAAAGACATATTTTTCATTTTCATCAATAATTTTATTGATTTGGATATTTTGAGTATGTCAGCTATCTCCTGTGTGGTATAGAACATTGATTGTTCTCAATTAATGTCTTGATTTGGTCGCAATCAACTTCAATGGTCTATCCCACCATGAGCATTGCCCAGTGAGAAATCTCCAGCACAAAACTTCACAAACCACCTTTGACACATTCAATCGGTCACAGTACCTGCTCTATGCACTGCATAAATCTTTTTTTGCATTTCGGTTGCGCTAGTAGAGCCATCTTATGGGTGAAAGAATGAATTTTTTGACCAACCCTATAGTTTCAATAGACACTTCCTCTTTTATGCCACATAACACTTTTTACACTAAATTCTGTTTCTCTACAACTTCACTTAAAACCCAACACACAAACATATACACAAACACTCACAGATATATTATTTTCTCATAGAATTTTTTTAACTTTTAGACCCTAGACACTCCACAATTTTAGGATAGATGCTAAAGTTTCTTTTTTTAACTGTATTTTATTGATTATGCTATTACAGTTGTCCTGATTTCCCCCCTTTGCCTTCCTCCACCCTGCCCACCCCCACTTCCTCAGGCAATTGTTCACATCCATGGGTCCTGGGTGTAAGTTCTTTGGCTGCTCCATTTCCTATACTGTACTTTACATCCCCATGGCTATTCTGTAACTACATATTTGTACCTTTTTTTAATATATAAAGGTTTTATTTTATTTAATTTATTTATTTTCATTTTGCAATCCAGGAAACATAAGAAAATACAATGATTTATCTGAAGTAGCAGAAACAGGGGTTTGGAAGGTAGTCCCTGTGCTATAAGCAAACCAGCAGGAATGAAATTAGAACTCAGAAATTAGACACTGTGCTTGGTATTTTTCATGGTGGGTTACTATCAGTATTCAATAATAATTTGGTGAAGTAGAAATCATTATTATCCCCATTTTACATAAGAGAGAACTGAGACTTATAAGCATTATGTAATCTTCCCAAGGACACAGAGGTGTTAAATCATTCTTATAGATTAAAATCAAAACCACAGAGAACATTTATCTATGAGTATTTTATTAATGATGCTGTTTAGGCTTTGATAAAATAGCATCTATTTCATCAGACACTATGATGAAATATAAAAATAAGCCACTGCATTTTAAAAAGTGTTTTAGCTAACTATGCTCTGTAGAAGTAAATAAACTCTTTTTAAATGCCTATTTCCTCATTGGGGCACACTTCCTTAATTATCTTATGTGAATAAGTTTTCACATATCCTTCATGGATATAATTGAGACATTTCTTAAGTGAGCAGATTTAGAAAGTTAAATCCTGTTTTTTATTTTTATTTATTTTATTAGTATTCAGGGTCTGTGGACTTAAAATGTTCTTAAAATTACCTTATTAGAGTGCATTTAAATGACATATTACAATTAGATTGATTCATGTACATTATAATAACTTTATAGTCTAAAATCTGATTAAAACAGGTCATAACATATTTTCATTATGTATGTTCTATTCTCAAGTCCATGAATGTTACCAGCCAGTGGCAAAGAAGGGTGAATGCATAGATAGGTGTGTGTTGGGGTGGGATGCATACTTCTGGAAGTCTGGTTTGTTTTCATGCCCTGTCTGCTTCTATAGTAGGCCTAGATAGAATAATGTAACATTTCGATGAGAAATTGCTTAAAATTTACTACATTTATCATTAGTTGAAGACTTCTCCCTTCTTAACACACTCATCCCTTCTGTAGCAAAAAGGCCTTACTTAATTTAACAAGTTAGTTAATTTTAGTGTACATTACAAAGAGAAAAGAGGAAGATTTTCTTCCATGAAAGAAATTTTCTGTATTACTGAGGTATGTTATTTTACTTTTTAAAGTTTAAGTTCAGCAAAATTTTATTGGTTTCATTCAATAAAGAGCAATTTAATAACAATAAAAGAAATTACCCATGTTGAGACTATTTTATATTTTATTTTTATTTAAATTTTTAATTTTTCAATGACAGTTGACCTATAATATTATATTAGCTTCAGGAGTACAACATAGTGATTTGACATTTCTATGCTTTACAAAGCGATCACCCCAGTAAGTTCAGTTCGCATCTGGCACAATATATAGTTATTACACTATAACTGACTACATTCCCTACGCTGTACTTTACATCCCCCCGACCGTTTTTATTACTGGCAGTTTGTACTTTGGAAAGGGGATTGAAGGAAGAATTGAGACTAATATTTGGAAACCACAACAATAAACAAAGGAAAACCAAAAAGCCTGCTAGCTTTAATTTTATTCTTTACATTTTTGCTTACATAGGTTAGATTACAGAATACCTGTTTCTTTCTAAAATTAATTTTAAAGGAAATTAAATCGGTCACTATTTTTAGTATATTTTTGTATTTAATCATGAGTTAATTCTTTTTCTCCAGCATTCTGACTAGTATGTCATAATTTTGTTCATTCAGTGTTCTGGTGAGAAAAGCAGTAAGTCATCCCTGTCAGGTATTGGCCATTCAACCACAAAATAAAATAAATAGACAGATATATGGTAGGTAGATAGATAAATGACTTCAAATAAATATCTTTTAGCAGAATTTGATATGGGTGACTCCATTTTTTGTGTGTGTTATTTCCTACTTATTTCAATTTTTTTGCAATAAATCCACATCACTTTTGTATTTAGTAAAACAAAATATCAGTAAAATACAAAAAATTGTTTAAAGATTTTACTCATTTATTTTTAGACAGAAAGGAAGAGAGAAGGAAAAAGAAGGAGAGAAACTGATATGTGAGAAAAACATAAATTGCCTCTTGCACGTGCCCCAACCAGGGACCAGACCTGCAACCAATGTGTGTGCCCTGACGGGGGAATCAAACCTACAGTCTGCAGGATGATGCCCAGTCAACTGAAACACACCAATTAGGGTGCTATAAATATTTTTAAATAAATGAAAATGAGTGATGAAATATGAGGAGATAAAACTAGGAATAATATACTGGGATAGCTTCAGCATGTCTGTGTTTGTGTCAGTCAATCATTTCCCAGTACAGTTTCATTGGAGTGAAACATCTTAATTACGCAGAGGTAGAATTTTGTCCTTGATGCCAGTTTTGATTATCTTCTTTTGTCATCAATTTTCTGTGGCTCCAGCTTCCATTTTCCCTTTTCAGTATCTCGTTGTCCTGGCTTATCACTAGTATCAGAGATTTCTGCTAATACAAAGTGTTATTAGTTTGACTTAGAGAATATCTGTTCTATTTCCATAAAAGCTCTACAACTCCATTTCTATTTTCCTGATTTGGTCTCTAATTTTAATTGCATAAACCTTTGCTAAATCATTCGCTTTTAAGGAAGGGAAAACTACCTGTACAATTCCTTTGGAAGGTGGACATACTCTGTTTGACTATAACTCTATGTAAAAGTGCATTGTGAAATATTCTCTTTCATGTATTGAACATTTTCATAAAATTCTGCCCCACTACTCTCTGAATGCCCTGGCTTCGCTGATGACACTTTCCTCCACAGAGATTTGCATGACATTCAGCCCTGAGACTGCAGTTTTTAGGCCTCTGGGATTTTTCTCTGTTACTACTTAATAGAAAATCACACCAGAATTTCCGTGCTCTTGACTTCAAAAATCTAGTAAATAATTAGGATAAAAATATCCTGAAATAATTTATTGGGAACTTTTTTTTTAGTATTACTACTTGATATTGAGTAAGAGTCGGTCTGGAAAAGGGTTTCTGTGGAATTTAATAAAATATTACATTAGTCCAGCAACTCATAATTTTAGTTTCCTAGAAATTTAAATATTTGACATGTTTTCAGTGCTGATTTTTAGTTTTATTCTAGGGTGATGACATTGTAACCTGTAATATCCATTACTTTTCAAATATATGGACAAGTATGAGACAAATTTTTGAAAACATTTTATGGTTAAAGAATGTAATGCACAATAGGCATGTATGTGTACATGTATATATATATATACATACACACATGCATATATACATACACACATAAATATATACATACATAAATATGTGTTTATATTTGATTTCTATATACTATTAAAAATCCTCCAAATCTGTTGCTATTTTAATTTCCTTTTCTGATAAATTCTTAAAGATAAGTATTTCAGCATCATTATTCTCTCATTATATTTGCTTCTCTACTGTGTTTTTTTATCTTCTTCTTTAGACAGTATCACCTTTTTATGGTGCTCTTGTCCTTGAGGGTCACTTTACATGATATTATTGTTGTCCCAGGCATCACATTATTTGTTATTTTTATGATTTTTAAGCTATTATCTTCATTTTGGTTTTGTTATATGTTACAACCAAGGTGACCACACTTCTAACTAGCCATGAACTCCCCACGTTATACCTGGTGTATAAATACAGTGAGCAGCTCCGTTCGTTTTGATTGACCTCCTTTTGACTTTACTAAAGGAATTATATGGTCTCTTTTCCTATGAAAAGCGCGTATTTTGATTTTGATTTTTTTCCTAATATGGGAATCTTTACTGTAATGGAGGAAATTATCTCACTTAAAATGTATTTTGATGATTTGTGTGCTGTTTTTTCTTCCTTCTTAATTGATTGCAGTATTCTTCACATTTTGTCAAAAATTTTTGGTATTTTCATATCTTTCCATTTTTTTTCAGGCTTGAACACTGTCTTTAATGCCTACTTTTATGAAATAAGTCAATCTAGATGGTTTTCTTTGTTTCTCCACTCTGCAAGTATTGTCCTATTACTACCAGATTAAAACTATTCTTTCTATCATGGAATAAAAATATATATTCAACATTAATTTTAAAAATTTTCCATTTTATTATAATATTAAAATAAAATGGTTAGCATTCTATTTTTTATTTAACAAATAAAAGGATGCCCCCATTTGAAATTTAGTTACCTCTCTTTCTCTCTCTCTCTTTTTTATCCCTATAAATATTTTCCCCTTGTGTTCTGGCGTGGTAGTTTAGAAATACAATACTAGTCTTTTTTTTCTCCCCTCATCAAAAGCCTAGTCTTTCTGTGTGAAAGCTCATGACATTTTCTCATTATTTTTTTTTTAATGTAAAAATGTTATCAGGATATGTCTAGGTAAAATCTGGGTGTGTGTCCTTTTTTTTCTTCCATTAACCCTACGTAAAACTCTATTCATTCCTACTAGGACAATCAGCATTCTATTCAGGGATGATTTGTTCTACCATTTCTTTAATTTGTAGATCTCACTATACTTTATTATTTCTCTTCCAGGAAAAATATTACCTGCATGTTATTGTTCTTGAATCTTCCTCTGAAGGTTCTGGTAAATAGGGGGCTCATCTATTATGTCTTCCTTTCCTTGATAATCAAAACTCAGTGTCAGTTGTCTGTATAGTGCCTGCAGAGAGTTCTTTGTAACTTTTTACATCATTTTATCTAGCTCAGCTTATTTTTAGCTATTCAGGAGTGGAGGGTAAATCTGTCAGGGCCAGAACTATAACACCCATAGTCATTTAATTATTCAAAAATATTTATTGAAACAGTTTCTAATAGTTTCTGCTTTTAAAAACTTTGAGGTTTCATGGAGGATGAAGATAATTTTAAAGAATAACATTCTGTGTCTGTCATAGAATTTACTAGGTCATAAAGTACTCCAGAAATGGACTAAAAAATCATTAAAAATCTTTGTGTATCTTAAATTTACTTTCTCACAATTCTCTATAGAAAAACTTTGGCAACAGGATATAATTAAGATACATGGCTCTGAATTTCTGGTATAAATTATCATCTCCGAAATTGGTCATTAAAATATTGATGAAAACTTCAAATATGCCATGCTTTCTTTCTTAAAAACATAACATATTTTAATTTGATTTGTGTCTTTTTATACACATTTAGAGATTTACGACTATAAAATGATGTAGTTTTTTTCAAAGGAAATGTAGAGGGAAGGAATGAGTCAAAGTCTGCAAACATAATTAAACAAATATAAGAGTAATGTAGAGGGAAGGAATGAGTCAAAGTCTGCAAACATAATTAAAACAAACAAATATAAGAGTAATGTAGAGGGAAGGAATGAGTCAAAGTAAGTTGGCATACATATTTAATTAAAACAAACAACTATAGCATACATTTATCTGTAAATAAATTGCTAACTAATAGATTTTTGTGTAAGCAGTTACAGTTAATATTTCTTTCAACACATCAAGGAGTTAGCAGTTAGAATTGACTAAAGCATTTCATTGTATCTGTATTCTTTCTAGTCCATTAATGTAGGTTATGTCAGACAGTAATGAATATCTATTCTAATTACAGACAAGCACTGTTGAAATGTCCTTTGCAGTGTTGTTGTATTTTATATTCTGTAATTTGATGAATAACATAAGAACTTTGTCTTTACAAATACTTTCTAAAGTCAAGATATTTCCCATTTAAAAGTTAAATAAGTTATTCACTAATTAACAGAATTATAGTGATGCCTATATTCTTTATAATGTAGTTTACATATCCCAAATTGTGTAGAATAAATTGTATTAATGCTTCTGGTGTTATGATGTAGGGAAAGGCTTACTACAAATCCAGTTTCTGGTTCAGAAAGACTGTGAAAACAAAAACAAAAGAGCACTGTAGTTAATTTAGCATTCATATGGTTTTACTGAAGATGTGCTGGTTTTGGTTATTGCTTTGTGAAGATTTTACCATGTATCTTAAGGTACTTAGAAGGCCTTAGTTCTCCTGATCCTTGGAAAACATATGACCTATATTATGTAAGACTCAGGCTATCCTTGAATTATAAATAGGGCTTTTTGATTTTCTTTATTCATCTTGAAGATCAATCTGGGAAGGAAGATACCAGCCAGGGTTTCTCAGCCTTGGCACTACTGACATTGTGGATGTAAAAATCCCTTGTTGTGATGAGCTGTCTTAAGCGTTGTTAGATGTTTAGCAGCATCCCTGGCGTCTACTCACTACATGCCAGTAGCATCTCCCCACCCCAGCAAGACAACCAAAAATGTTTCAAAAGATTGTCAAATGACCCGTGGTGGGTAGGGTGGCTACAAAACTGGCCTAAATTAAGAACAACAAATCTAAAGGGAACAAATTAAGTCCTGTTAGAGAAAATGTTGCCGGGGAATATATGTCCATAGCAGCAGAACAGTAGAGCAGAAATAATACAGAGTATTAATAGGAACAACAGAACAAAATAGTAGCACATGTAGTGCTTACTATATGCTAGGGGCCACTATAAGCCTTTCACCTGTACTGAGTTACTTAACACTCTCAACAGCTCATCCTTTAGGCAATATTATATGCATTTACACATGAGGAAACTGAGGAATGAAAATTTAATTGCTTGATTTCGGGGGAGAGGAGGAGGGGTTTATAGGATTAAAGTTAAAGGACACATGGATAAAAGATAGGGGGAGGGTGGTAATGGGAGGGAGGTAGGGAGGGGGGGTGGGAGGGCTTGATTGGGTGGGAGGTGGGGGGGTGGGAGGACTTGAATGGGAGTAAGGGGGTGAAAACTGTACTTGAACATTCATTTAAATAAAAA